>VWZS01003297.1:79840-496268 GCA_013397075.1 Rhabdornis inornatus | reverse complement strand
GGCAAAAAATTAGGCGAGGGGAGGTGGGGGGGGGGGGGGGGAGGGGGGGGTCATTACTCTTTAGGGAGTATCTGTTCCTGCAGGATGTATCAGGAACAAACCAAAATTTTATTTAAAGCCCATATGGAAAGTAGAGACAGCACACACTTAATAGAAAATGCATGCTGGAAGACAAACTAAGAAGTTTTCTTTTACTAAGCATCAATTCACAGTTCATGTCTCTTTTGCTCTCTAATTTTGATAATATACCTGTTTTTCTTTTCAAATAATTATTTTTTATTTTTTTGCTGATATCAGTTTCTTGTTGACGGAATCTATATTCTGGGACAGAATCTTTGGGTTGAATGCTGGCTTCTGTTACCTCACAATATTGTGCCCAAATCTAATAAATTATTTATTTTTAGGACCACAGTTTATTAACCTTAAGCCTTCTTTGATTTTAATAGCTATACCTTAGTAAAGAATGTATCCTTGGGTAAGATTTGATAGTGTAATCCCTGTGGGGTTTTTTTGCTGTTCTTTACCAAACATTGTCAAATATGGGCAAAGGGATAGCAGTGGCAGGACAGAAGGACAAGCCATACCATTAAATCCCTTAAATCTTACATTCTTTATGGACTAAATAATTGCAGCCCTAAATGCAAACCAGTATCATCCTCACCTGTGAGTCTTGGCAAGTAAGAGTAGAAGAGGATTTATAGTAGCTAAATAATGTACTCAAAGACGAGTGGGAAAGTTCCTCCCCAAGGACATGAAAGTCCTGTACAGTGATGAAAACAGGACCAGGATCTCATTTTCCCATTCCCTTAAGCTGTTTTGGGAGGTCAGTTCATCACTTCCACAAGTTGGGCTGAATTTCACTTAGTGGTACCTGCCTAAAAGTTTAAACATCCCAGAAACTTAGGCTGGTTTCTGTACTCAGAAATGAGAGGGAAACAATCCAGGGGGAAGTTCATTTCTTAGATCAGAGGGAAATATTTTCTTTGTATTTTCTTTTTTTTTTAAATTCCTAGAAACATCTAAGTTACATTTTAAGTGTAGTTCATCAGATGTTAAGAACAGTACTTCCAATGCCTCCAGGGTGATTCTCTTTGGAGATTCAAGATCTGTGTGTGCTTTGGGACCTTGATGATACGAAAAAAACCCTGTAATGATGATATAAAATAGACTTTAGGGTCACACCAGCTCCCTATATACTGTCTACTGCTTTTGATTTACACAGATGCCAAGATTAAAAAGAACTTACATGAAACATCAGTCAAAAAAAAAAAAACACCTTTATTCTCTAGGCAATGTTTTGTTTTGTTTTTTTTTTTAATACTGCTAAATGGAAGTTAGGAATACAAATATAGAAGGAATTAATTCTACTGCATCAGTCCACCCAGTGTTTCCAGATGAGTGCAAAGCACAACTGGTAGCAACTCAACTCTAAATTTGCTGTCTTGGCATCAAAGTATCTGAAAGCATTATTTGGTATAAAAATAAGCCTGGTGGTATTAATGGTTTCTCTGCTGACACATTGCTTGGGAATGTTTGGGATAGTGGGAAAGTGCTGTTTCTCTTGGGGAGTGGTTGAATTGGTTAAAAGTAAACAGAAAATAAAACAGGAATAGTTTTTTCATTATTATCTATATGGCTATAAATGTTGTGTCGTTCTCTTTGGAATGGGAAAAAGCCCTTGAGTGGAAAAGATTTCTTGTAACAGCCAGTATCAATAGACTTTTATGCTGTTAAATCTAACATTATTGAGTTTTCCTTACATTGGGGTTGCTTGCTATGGTTACATAGAGTGGCCTGTTTGTTTGGGTCTTCAGTCATGGGGTTTTTGAGCATTTTAGTGAATGTTGCTCATACTGGAAATCTAGGCAGCTTTGCTGGGAGGACAAGGTGTTGTTTGCTTTTCTGTCTTTTAGTTATTTGAGTATTTTTTTGCCACAGTTCGCTTTCTCTGAGGAAGAGGAACATTCAGGGCTGTTGTATTTTTGACACCCACAATGACTGTGTCTCAAATTTTGGAAGGAAACTTTATATATATATATTATTTATATCAGTGATTAAATGTAGACACACATGCTTATAAACAGTATTTCCATGGAGCATTTGATTAGGAGCCAAATACAAGATTAACAAAACATTCTCCGAGTGTATTTTAACATGTGTTTATCAGGTTTGTTGCTTAGCTCGACTAATCACCCTGTGTTGGTACTCACAACAGAGTTATTTTTTATGTAAACTTTGGAGAATTGGGAACAAGGATTGATGCTGGAGTCTGACAAAGGTCCCATTGGTAGAAGGCTATTGAAACTCCTGTTGTAATTTAAAGTAATTCAATTTGTGCTAATAGGGATTTGTATTTTTGAGGTTGTTTAGAGGTGCAAAAATGTAAATCTTGTCTACAAGACAGGATGTAACTCAGATACTTCGGGGTGGAAGT
The DNA here is from genome assembly GCA_013397075.1 of Rhabdornis inornatus. Classification (NCBI taxonomy): domain Eukaryota; kingdom Metazoa; phylum Chordata; class Aves; order Passeriformes; family Rhabdornithidae; genus Rhabdornis; species Rhabdornis inornatus. The sequence continues at coordinate 493,834 of VWZS01003297.1, read as the reverse complement.
TATTTTTTCATATCTTTGAACCTTTATGTAGCAAATTGCTATATTTTAAGCTCCACTAAGCATAATATTGAAGTCCTTTCTGAGTGAAGAGAAAACAACAACTGTTTATTTCTTAGGGTAAGATGTTCACCAGGTCTGCACTGACAACAGTTCTGTCAAGTTTTTCAGAAGGAATTTGTCACTTGCATAAAGCCATTTTAGAGACTGTTTTGCGCAGGATTCACAAAACTCAAAACCCCATGGAGTTGTAACACAAGTTACAATTATGTAAGAATTCCAAACACAGTATTACTCTGTAAGATTGCTACTTCTAATTTGTTGCAAGGAAGAGATTTTCTGACACTGCTGTGAAGAGTGCGACTGAAATCTCAGCACAGAGAGCCTGTGTTTTTGGTAGAAATCTTCACAACTACTTGCTTCTCTCACTCCCATGGAGTTTGCCTATGGAAAACTCCATAGTCAAGAGCACCTTGGGTTGTCAGCCACTGTGTGACCAAGCTCCAGGACACCCCAGAATTTCTCTTTCTTTCCATTTAAAATTTCAAGTCACAAAATTCTTTCTGTAGAAGAAAATATTACCTTCTAGCAAATGAAGACAATAGAGAAAGGCTCTCTATGGCATGAAATAGAGGGGAGTTGAGGGTGTTCTTCTGTTTCAACTGCTGCAGAAAAGAAGGGTCTGAGGTGTAACAGGCAAGGTCCTGGTTTTAACAGAGAGGGGAGAACAGTCACAAGCCAGTATTAAGGAAAGGATTTTTTTCTCCTTCATCCATAGGAGGCTGATGTAAGACCCTTGGCCAGGCTTATGTGTCTGAAGGTTCATTTATTTATCTGCCATTTCTAGACATCACAGGTAGCTCTTTTCCCTCTCCTTACCCTGTATATCCACGAAGGGATTAGCACTCTTTCCCGGTATTAAACTCCAGCCAGGAACTAAAACCTGATTTGAATCAGAAACATGGGTTTACCCTGAAAACACCTCCTACAAAATGACTGAGAATCCTTTTCTTTCTAACTGGAATTTGCCCTCTAAGAGCAGACTGAGCAAGCTGTGTGTCATCAGAGCCTCTCCAGCCAGTCTGCAGCACACAGACAACATAGAGGAGCATTGGAAGTAGTTTTCAGGCTGCACTCCAGCTAAATATAGCCAAAATGATGTCAGATCTATTGAACTGCACCACTTAAAGGGGGGAAGAAATCTATAGAGGGTTATTGAATACAAAGATGTTGCATTTGGTTAAAGAAGTGCTTGAGCCACAGATCACTGGGTGCTGTATGACTGTTGAGGAAAATAATCATCATAAGCTCCTCTTGTAGTTGTACTGATCATGTCTTGCTGCTGTTGGAACCTGGGCAAAATATAGATTTGTTCTGTCTCTCCTTTTGTATATTTAATTCTTCTTTTTCTGCTTTTATTTTTGGTTTGCCATTTTGTTTTTTGTCTTCCCATCTGACCACAGGATTAGCCAAGACTAGTGTAATTTTTCTTCTTGGGAATAAAGAGGTCAGTCTGCTGGTTCCTGGGCTATGTTGTCCATAGTATTTGATTTCATTCACATAGGATTTTGTGAACCTTAGTGTTTGATTGAAGTCAGAGAAGATTTTGTGAACCTTTGCTGCAGGCATTTAAGCGAAAAATTGAGAATCACTTGATTCACTCAATAGTCTCTGTCTCCATATTGTCATCTTCCTTTAAGTAAATTCCAAACCAAAATACAACATTTCACAAGATTTAATTACCTATTACCCAATTACTAAGGTCACATGTTATCATTTTTTATTCACATTTGCAAAGCCACGAGGAACTAAACCTTCCCACCTACGTTCATGTTCAGATATACTCAAGTTCAGATATCATGAGGAAAGTCAAAGGATCTTTTGCTAAAGTGAAGGTCGTTAAGGTAATCCAATAGTACACACATTGTTTCCTAGGGAATGAGAAATACCAGCATTTTTTGTTTTAAAGCTCATTCTGATAGGACTTATAACTACAAGCTGCACTTTTAACCTGACGTACTATCCCTAAGATAGGACCCTATGGCAGATTTTTTTCATGGGGGATGTGATTTTAGTACAGAGAGTAAGAATAAGAACTCAAGTTTGATGAAGAATACAAGGTATACAAAATGTGATTTTACTTTCCTCAGTTTTCTANAACTATTCTGTGATTTTATGATTCTCTTTATGTATCAAACTCAGACATGATTAGCTGCTGGATCTTATAAACTAAATAAAAGCAGTAATTCATTGCATGGCAAATAAATACTGAGTCATGATCCAGAGCAGTCAAATGTGTGGAAAGCAGGCCTGGCATTCACAAGGACCTTGTTGACAGGCTGGAGAAATAGGCTGACACAAAGGTCAGCAATAGTAAATGTGGGTGCTGTAACCCCATGCACGGGTACAGCTTGTGGGGCAGCCACGTGCTGGGCTGTGTCAGCAGAGGTTACCAGCGGGTCAAGGGAAACAAAGATTCCCCATGATCTGGCACTTGTGAGACCACATCTGGAATCCGTGGCCTATTTTGTGCTCCCAAGTACAAGAAGGACTTTGAAATACTGAAGCAGAGGGTCACCAAGAAATACAGGGGGTACATATGATGAAAGACTGAGAGGCCAAAGCTTGCTCAGCCTGAAAAAGAAGAGGCAAAAGGGAAATTTCATTGCTGTTTCCAACTGATGGCAGGAGGAGATGTAGCCAGACCCTGCTTGGATGTGCATGGTAAAGGGCAGAATTTGAACTGATCCCTAATAGGAGAAAAGCAGTTCTGATCAAAGATTGGAACTGGTTGGCCAGAGAGGATGAAGAAGTCTCCATCTTTGGAGATATCTCAGACTTGAATGGTCAAGGTGCTGAACCACTTGATCTAATTGGATCTTTTTTTGAGAAGAGTCAAACTAGAGATCTCTGGAAGTCTCAAAACTTTTCTGGATTAAATTATTCTATCATCTGTGATCCTGCACTGAAGTTTCCCATTTCAGATATTAAAATGGCAGGTGGGGTAGAAATAGAAGAGCTTTTGTAAAGCAAATAGATGATAAACCATCTCAGATTTCTAGAAACTGTTTAAAAATCTAGGTAGCATATAGTTGGACTTTCCAGCTTCTGCACTTTCTGTAATCTGTAGCTGCTGGTATTTCCTGGAATAGATGTTTTATGTACATGAGGAACAGGGTTTTCTGTCTTTCATTTTGCCTCAGTCGCTGTGGTTTATTTTATCTATAATGTTGCTTGTTGTATTCTTCCGTAAGAATATGATCTGGCTGCTGTGCAAAATGGCACTTGGGGAGAACTTCACACATCTGCTGCAGCAAAGGAACCAGGAGCAGCAAGATTTAAGTGTCCTAAGTGTCTGTTGAAATGGTAAAATACAATTAAGCTCTGCATGTTGCAAAATGGGAGATGCATCCACTCCCACTCCACCAGAAAAAGGACCCACAGCATTCCAACAGAACAGCACGGGTAATATACTGCCATAGTTTATTCACTCGACCCAAGGCAGCATGATTACATTTTTATCTTTAGCCCCTCAAACTTTAAAATTTGTCTTCTCTATTCATTCTTTCTGCTCTCCCATCTTTGTAAAAATTGAGGATACTTAGTCAGGTAGACGCTTTCATTAAATGAGTCAGAAAAGGTCCTTTTAATTTGGATCATCAGGAAAAACAGTAGCAGTTCTCATTTTGAGGTAGTTACCTTACATAAAGTCCTCATGGAGTTCATATGCAGTTTATTCTTACAGACATTCTTGTAATCAGCATTTGTACCTTTTAATAATCTGGGATTTGCATTAAAATTACTTTAAAACATGACAAAAATTAGTCATTGCTCCTGCTTTGGCTTGACAAAGTACCTCTACAAGTAGACCTAAACTTTCACAGAGGACAAGACCATAATACTGTCACTAGCAAAAATATTGATTTTTTGCATAGGGATGAAATTTTAGATAATATTTCATGTGAATTGAGTAAGATCTTGGTCAGGTAGGGAACCACAATTGAATGTGTAGGTTTATGTGTTCAGAGGTAGCTCTTTTAACTTTTTTACACAGGTTGTGGCAGGGTTTTGGAATTTCTTTGGGATAAGGAAGAACACAGGATTTTCTTTGGTGTTGGTATTGTGTATGCTGCACTCCTGGTGTGCTGTAAGACATTTCTACAAGAGCAGTGGCAAGAAAGCAATGCAAAGTGGTCATACAAAAAAATACACTGATGCATGTATTTTATTCTCAGGTAATTCCTTAGCATCTTTTCTGCACTCTGCTTTAGAGTGGCACATGTGAGGGGCAGGGACAGGGACTCCTTGGTAGCAGTGTTTAAGTGCTGTTGAAACTTTGCCTCCGGCACTTCGGAAGCAATCATTAAATTTGGGTTTCCATTTGATCAAACAAAAGAAGGACGGATAGTCTCTGTCAGGGGGCTGGATTTTATTTCCCAAGGCTAACAGCCATTTCCAGGACTTTGTCAGACCTACTGAGAGTTTTTTCTCCCATTGTCAGATGGTATTATTTAAAATCAGTTCATCCACTTGTGTGGGATCCATATCCTATATCATACAGCGACTCTGACAAGAAGATGCTTTTACTGGGGATGTTATTCAAAGCACTGTTGATTTTCTCAGGCTGCAGACATCTGCAGAAAAAGCTTGTAGAACATCCAGCATCTGGTATCGAGCCCTCGCTCCTTACACAGACCATATCAAACAGTCTGGAAACGGAACACATTCCCTACATCCGCTTGGAAATAATGTTTTTTGTGTTTATTGTAGATGTATTAGCTGTCAGCTCGTATCATCAGCTAATTATTTTATATCTGAAAATTGTAATGGCATCCTCAGATGTACTAAAGTCAGGCAGGTTTCCAGCTACTAATCACATCCTTCTTAAAAGAGGAGTTAACTCTCGACATACCTCAAGGCTGGAGATCTGATTTCTGGCTCCAGAATTTAGAGGAATGCATTGGTGAGTTGTGCTTTGTGCCTTGCCAGCCCTGGTACCCTGAGCTATTTTTTAAAAAAAGAGACAAAAATGCTACAGAGACATTGGCATCGTTGAGAAATGCTAAATTTCATTCAAAACATGACAGAAGAATTCAGAAACCCTGACAAATTCAAGATACCACCAATTAAGAGTAATTTTTCTCCAGGATGTGTGATGGCAGGAGAGTCTATAGCAACTTCTAACAGCACAGTCAATTAATTGATGCCAGACAGTGGCTGTTCATGTTGCTACACCTTAAATTCTAAATACACTTCAACCTTTCAAGCTGTGCCTCAGAATCCTGTGTTTGAAGATACTGTTCTTTGCATCCCAGTGGTGTTAAACTGTTAATTGTAATATTTTGAACTGAAAATAGTTTTTCCATTTTTCTGAGTAGGGCTATGTTACTATTTAATTTTTTCCTCTTTTTTCATCAATCTTTGATTCACTTTGGAACCTCTCCACCTCCCTAAAACTCCCTAATCCTCCATTTCATTCAGCCTAGACCTCCAGGAAAAATCTAAATAGATGTGAGATCCCTAGAAATGTGATCAGGTTTTGACATTTCAAAAACTAAATGTTTTTCATTTTCACATTAAATTTGCAAAGCTTTCAGTGATCAGCAATAGGAATATAAATCTTAACTATGGCATGTATTTAATATTTATATACCTGATTTTGAACAGGAGTTAAAGCTGAGGCTTTTTTTTTCAGGAGGAACTCTTGCAAAGTTCTTGAATTCAAAGCTTTCTACCTCTTAAAAACCAACTGTAGCATAAAAGTAGAACCAAAAAAATGAAAAAAAAAAAATTCTATATGGTATCTGTTTTCCCCTTCTGGAATTGACTAAATATTTTGCATGCTGAATTGAAAGGTGCTAACTCCTTTGGAAGGGATTATTTTCACTGTAAGCAATTTTAAGAATGTGTGCAGGGAATTGTGTCCTGATGTTTATTCCTGTAACAGACTGATTGAATGAATATTATGTTTAAGAGCCATTATTAATGCAGCATAAAAAATTGTGTATCAGAAACTGCAAATTAAGAAGATTAAAACTAAAATTCCCCAAATTTGCCTTTTTTTAAATATCTGACAGTATAAATACTCTTTATGTCACTTTTAAATGATGATTAGAAATAAAACAGTGACTTCTCTCTTATGATGGGGTTCAGAGGGTCTGTGCTGATTTAGAAAAACTGAAAATCCCAGCAGTTAGTTTAATAGCTCATAATTAAATTTACAAATCAGGTTTAATTTAAATGAATTATTTTTAAGTGATTTAAATTTATGTAATTCTGCAGTGTGCAATTACACTGAAGACTGGTGTTGTTGCTTTGAATTACTGTATTTTTATGGCAATTTAGAAATGTTTCAAGATCTTTTCTAATTGTGCATGTCTCCAAATGAGCTAAAATTAGGCAAAGCTTTTCCTTAAATCATGGAGTCATAGATAGAATAAATAAAAGGAATAGAATAAATTGTAGAATCATAAATAAATATTTTTAAATAGTCTTACTAAATCAGAATATTCTACCTAAAATTTCATAATTACTTATAGTCGTGATGCACTGGTAAAAGTTATTTTTGTTGGTATATGCAATTAATATGAATTCAGATTTAGAAAAAGGAAAGCCCATTATTTGTATATTTAGACAGTACATCAAAATCCTTACTTTTGGAACAAAAACTAGCATCCCATAGCCAGCTTTTTGTATTAATTATTGCTATGTTATTGAGTGTAGTTGAGAATTTCAGAGGTCATTTTCACTCAGGTACTTTCTGAGGGATATGAAGATCTGTCTTCACTGAAGCAAGTCTTCTTGCAAAGTAAAGGATGTTTGAAATAATCACACACATCTATGGAACAGTAGAAGTCTGCTCTAGGGTTTAGCTGAGGCGCTGTTAACATTAGCTCATTATATCAATATTTGTAAGATTCAGATTCTCCAGGGTTGTTTCTTTGGAAAGCTGCATATATTCATTATTGGTTTTAACCATCAGCACAAGAACTGCCTTTGTCTTGGAAATATAAATAAAGACTTGTCAGTGGAAGATGAGGACTCTTTCCCACCTTACAAGTGAAGGGAGTGTGTAACAAAGGCTTTAGAAGGGTGAAATTTCAGCTGAAAGTATTACTTTCATGGTATGTCCAATACTAAAAAACTTTAAAATATTTCACAAAAGTGTTACTTCTAATGTGTTGGTTTAAATTCTATATTACTTAAGCAAATATTTAAATATTATATTAGTTTTTCTGCATACTTGACATGAATATAATTCTACCTTCCTGCCAAGTATGTCAAAACCCAAATTCACTTCCATTTGCCAGGGTAAATGTTTATTTTGTATTCCCACATAATGTGCTCTTTTAAGTGTCACCAGGATACAAAATCTGATGGCTTTTTAATAGAGACACAGTGGGGGTTTTTTGCTTTCACTAGGAAACAAGATAAACTATCAATGAAGCTAGTGGTAATGAACCCATATACAGTAGATGCTCTTTGCTCTCCTTCCCCTCACCTTAACACTTAAAAAAAAAAGAAATTCCCATCAAAACTATTGTCGTGGTACCTAATTTTTTATAAATGCATGAAGGGTCTGTAGTACGAAGTGGTGCTGGGGGCGGGGGGGCAGCGAGAGACCAGGATATGCAGAACGATTTCCTCTGTCAAATGTGAGCTGGGATGCCTCAGTGAGGCTCCCCAAAACAACTTTTTGGTTTGTTTTGCCATGAAATGGGTGAGATTATTTAAGAGCTTATTCATGGGGAGGTCACTATTAAAAAACTGAGTTTGCTACTTTACTATTTATGTTACAGAACATCAGCCTATGCTCACGTAGCTTTTCACCAGTCAGTGAGTTTCACTTTGACTTTCATCCTACAATCTTAACCAAACTAACAAAACCTGTGTTCATAGATTAAAATCTTAAATTTTCTGCTTTTAAGTGATATATCAGTAAAGTTTCATTGAAAAGCTTCAGTTCTGCTTCTGATGCAAAATGGAATGTAACTGGCTTAAGTATTGCTGTGAAAGTTTTATGCATTTTAAAAAAATGTTTTTAGTTTTCCCTATATTTTTTTCCAAAGAAAGGAGTAGGGACGTTTAATAAGAGAACTCCTCTAGTGGCTTTGGATGGTGGGGATTGTTTTGAATTAATGACAGCATATGTTTCTTTGGTTCTATGTAAACGCTTAATAATTTTGTGGTATATTCATCAATGGGCATGGTATAAGAGACTAACTAAATAGATTGTTCCAAATTAGTCAAATGAGCTGATGGTTTAAATTAGCTTAATTCCAAATGTTAAATCATGTTGTTAAACCCCAGAATCTTCATGTTTTCCTTTTCCTCTCTAACATTAGAAAGAGAAAAGAGAAAGTAGGGTGAAAAAAAAAGAAGCATTTGCCAATAAAACAAACTGTCTTTGGGAAAATGATCTCTTCATGATTCTATTTCTCGTGTATATAGTGGAGATAATTCTCACAAGGCTACCACGAAGACAAATTTGTATTTAAAGAAATTAAGAAACAATAATGAATAGCAGCATAGAATTTTTTTGCATAGTTAAATAAATAACAATATTAAATAAATCAATTAGCTTTTGACAAAGGAAATACATTAGGCCAAGTTCTGTTCTCAGTGAAGCAAGTCCCAGTTAAAAGCAAAAAGAGCATGATGCTTTTGTTCAAAGCCTGTCACTTCAGACAGCAATTTTAGTGTGTCTTTTCCTTACTCTTCATACCTGACACATTGAGAGGTTTGATTGTGCTTTTTTTCTCCCCCAGGTTGTGCAGGCTGGGAATACACAGCTATGGTGCATCATGACATCCCCACACACAAGCTTTGCACTACTTTATGATCAATGCAAATAAAATTTAATTTTTGAAATGAGCCTTAAATATTATTAATTCAGCCTTCATTTGCACTCAGCCATGCTCGGATGCCAAATTAGTAGCAGAACCTGGCAGGAGTTCTGAATTTTGAGTCTGGTTCTCTTTCAGATCAGGAAGTCTGGGCTTCTCAAAAGGCTGTTCAAAGAGCAGCCAATTTCAGCCAGTAGAGCTGAGACATCTCTCTGTTATAAATTGCTTTGAGAAATCACAGAATCACAGAATGATTTGGGTTGGAAGGGATCTTAAAGATCTTCCATTTCCCCCCTGCCATGGACAGGGACACCTTCCACTACCCCAGGTTGCTCCAAGCCCCATCCAACCTGACCTTGGACACTTCCAGGGATGGGGCAGACACAGCTGCTCTGGGCAACCTGTGCCAGGGCCCCACCACTCTCACAGGAAGAGGGATTATTCCATCCTAATATCCCATCTATCCCTGCCCTCTGGCAGTGGGAAGCCATTCCCTGTGTCCTGTCCCCCTATCCCTTCTCCCTAGTCCCTCTCCAGCTCTCCTGGAGCCCCTTTAGGCTCTGGAAGGGTCTCCCTGGAGTCTTCACTTCTCCAGGCTGGACACCCCCAGCTCTCCCAGCGTGGCTCCAGACCTCTGGGCATCTTCATGTCCTCCTCTGGAACCGTTCCAGCAAGTCCACATCCTCCTTTTATTGGGGACATGCACATCTCAGGCAATTCCTCCTGGTCACTGTTTTTCTAAGGGAAGCATTTCCTCTTTAGCTCAGTGTATGACTTATTCCCTGAATTTCATGATGTGATTTTTATCTGGAGTTCCATGTCTTGCAATTATCAAATTAGAAAGGCTTTTCCAAAAGACTAAAGCCCCAACCACAGAATTAGAGTCAGTGGTGTAAATACCTCAAGTTGAGAAATGCCTGTATGCTTCTTGTGTTAAGGAAGCAATACATTTTTGAGTACCACTCTGTATTGTTCTCTGGTTACAGCAGACTGTACCAGACAAAATAAAGCTGAGTAATTTTGCATTCTTCAGTCATATGCCAAGGAGAGAACATCTATGAGTATTTAGTACCACGTATTTTAGTTTTAATTAATTAATTGTAATGTTTTCCTTTCAGACATTCATGAATACGCTTACACAATTTCATCATAAAAGTTGATAGATTTGGACTTGTCATGGAAAATCGCTGAGCTAAACTGTTTTATTCATGTATTCTAGGTGCAGCCTTAAACTGGGGGAGGTGTTTGTAGGGTGGCACCCTACAGCTATTGATATTAATTGAGGCTTTGCAGGGGGCACTACAGAATCAGGATTTCACCTCTAAGTTGTAAGACCCAATCGTGACTTACCAAGTGGATTGCTGTATTGCACACCAAATTACTTACAAATATAGCAAAATTTTTGTCTTTTTAATTTGTGTGTGCATGTTTCACGTTTCACCATTATTTTGGAAATTTGTCCTTTTTGAAAAAGAAAAAAAATTCAAGAAGCAACCTAACAAAAAAACCCCATTAATTATAAACCTTTTCATTCTCTGAAAGAACATCACCTTCCAAGCATGCCTGCATGGATATGCCTGTGGCATTATATTGCTTGTGAATCTCCTGCACAGAATGGTAATTACTCTTGTGCAGGATGACAAAAGAAAGGCAGGTACTATGAGAACTGGCTGTTCAACTGGGAATGAATACAAGACATGTCTTTTTTATTAAAAGCAAGGGAAAAGACAGAATTATAATTATTAAAATGAGAGGATTCAAAAGCATATGTATTTTTCATATGGTCTGAAACTTACTCTGCTTTCTGCCAGTCAAAATTTTCCATAATCTTCTTATGATCCTCTTGTTACAGTGAAGTTTCAGGAGGGCATTTCACAGTCTCTGTCAACAAACCTGATTAACATATTTAACCTTACAGGACAGTGAATTTCATCACAAATGTTTCTTACCAGTATGTACCTTGGGTTCACTTCACTTCCTTTTCAACATAAAGAGTGTAAGGACAATTCTCTTGAAGAGTTCTTTCATTTCTCATTTAACATTTGCAAAACTCTAAAATCTTTTTAGAACCATGTATTAATGGTGGCTATTAACAGGGCAGAATTTTGCCATGGAATTTTTTTTTTTAAATTAGGTTTATTGTTTTATTTGCATTTACCAGTTAAAGCCAGTGAGAAAGAGAGGGCTGGTCCCCAGCTGTTCCCAAACTTCCCTACTGCTGAGTTTACAAACTTTACTGAATGTGCTTCTTAACAAGTCATGGCTCTAAAGTGAGTAATTCTGGCCACGTTGTATCTGGGTGAATAAATAGAGTATGTCTGGGAATTGAGTTTCTCTTAAACTAGTATGTCTAGGATTGATTGCCAGGTCAATTTTGGGCTTAAACAGCCCCCTTCACCTCCTGCCATTCCTTTTGGATCAGCAGGACTGGATCTCCCAGCTCTCTCCCACACCCAGGATGGTGAAGAAGTGTGTGAGGTGTGTTGTGCCTGTATTTTTAGCCTTGGGGCAAAAGCCACTCCTTGAGTTTCTGGCCACAGGTCCAAACAGTGTGTCAGCTAAAAGAAATATTTAAAAAATAAAGTGTGATGTCTGATTTTGGCCGCCACTAAGAGAAAAAATTTAAAGCTCAAGATGCAAAAGAGGCTGCTTTGCTGTCTGTGTCTCCCACGCCTTGCAGTGATCCCTGTTTTGGTGACCACAAGATTTACTGGTGAGGTGCTAAAGCTGTTTATATGAACCTCATTCATGAATGGGTACAGAGTCAGGCTAAGTTTTCAGAGGAATGCTATCCAGAAGATATAAAGGTATCGTCATATTTACATGGTATGTAAAGTTTTTGATGTACAGCCAGATGGAAACCACAGGAAAGTGCTACAATGTCTTTGACCAGAAAAGTGAGGGAAGTCAGTAGTCCTGATATATTAATATATCAATATATCCCACATAACTTTTTTCATTTGGTAGCATAGTTTATCCAAAATTATTTTATGATTTTTGGAAAGCACTGATAGAAGATAGCCATAAATTTAACACATAGTTTTATAAAATTCATGATGATGCTTATTATAGAAGAAAAAAATATTTTCCTGTAGAAATCAAAGGTATTCCATGAAATGGAAATGTTTCGTTTCCAGGTTCCTGCCCTACATTTCAGACTAGAAGTAATAAATTTAGACAAGGAATTTGGATATGATATGGAACTGGTTCAAATAAATACAGTATGTGTAGATTTTACATATGTTCAAGGGCAAAGTATTACAGGGGCAGTGAGTCCCTATCAGGAGGTCAGTTTTATTTATTCCTTAAGCAATGAGATCATGACTGCTGGGGATTAATCCATTCATTTTGTTACTGTCTGTGTAATTTCATTTGCTTTCTTTCTTCATAATTTTGTTGAATTTTTTACATAATATTAAATAGTCCTTCCAGCTCCCTTCCCCCTAGTTATCTCCACATACTTTGCTAAATTACATGTTTCATAGTTCCACGAGGTGAATGCAGTTAACTTTCAGCAGGGCACAAAGCTGCCTTTGTTAGTTCTTGAATTGCTTGGAGATCAGAGCAGGAACTGAATTTACTGAGTCATTCTTTACTCTTGGCCCTTGCTTGGCCCTGAAATGGAAGTTGTTGCCCTGTTGGTGCTGGTGGTGCCCTCCTCTCACTCATCAGAGGAGGATTCATTTGGCTTTCTGAGGATGCCTGAGCTGTGCAGAGTTGATCTAATCCAGCATCCCTTGGGCTCCATTGCTGATAGCCACAGTTGATGAACTTCAGACAAATTCATAGATGTCATTCATTTGACATTTTAAACACTGAGTTCAGGATGAAGTTGCTCACTGAAACTGTCTAATGTCTTTTTTACAATAAAAGGACTTTAGGTGACTAATTAGGTCTTCAGTTCTTCGAGTGAATTCCATCTTTTGTCTCTGGACAGAAATTCTATAATGAAGATTATAATTTTTAAAGTATATTTCAATTAATATTTAATAATTATTAATTAATAATTCACCCCTTTTTTCTTGTCATTTACAGTTGTAGATCCTTAAAATCTCTGTAACAGTATAGGGTTTTAAGGTCTGAAACTGTTTATTGCAGGGAATGATGCTAATAATACTGTGGACAAGAAAGCAAAACTCTTTTTACAGTGAAAATGCATTAAAATTGAGATCAGCTTGATCTACCAGAAAAAGACCTCATCTTTTCTTCAAATATTGGGAATGATGTTCCTAGCACATGAGCACTCAAAGCCTGTATTAAATCAAAGGCCCTAAGTTTACTATGCAGATTTGTTCAGCTTAATGGCTGCTGCAGAATATGCAGTATGTTCTGTAAGAGGTGGGTAAAAAAAAACCCTGTATGTGTGTACTTTATAGCCAAATCAAGTATTACATTGCAAAACCTATTGATCTTTCCCCAAGTGACATTTTTATTTTCTGTATAAAACTCTGAGTAAGCTTAGACTTTGAAAATGCTTACTCTAACCCCCCCCTTTTTTTTTTCTTTGCTTACCAATTCAAGGGATTCTCAGAACGGTAAATCCTTTTTCCTCTGTTTAGCAGAAGTCTTCAAATAGTGATAATCCTCAGATAATGTCAAAATTCAGAGACTAAAAATGTATTTTCAGCATATTTTGTAGATACTTCAATACTGAGCTACCTTGTGCTTGATTTCTCAGTTTTTTATTTTTTTTAATCTAAGTAATTTTTCACGGAATCACAGAATGGTTTTGGGTTGGGAGAGGCCTTAAAACATAATCTCACTCCAATTCCCTGCTGTGGGTAGGGACCTTTTCCAGTATCCCAGGTTGCTCAACCTGACCTTGGACACTTCCAGGGATCCAGGGGCAGCCACAGCTTCTCTGGGCACTCTGTGCCAGGGACTCACCACCCTCACAGGGAACAATTCCTTCCCAATATCCCATCTAATCCCTCCCTGTGTCAGTGTGAACCATTCCCCCTTGTCCTGTCTCTCCATCCCTTGTCCTCAGTCGCTCTCCAGCTCTCCTGGAGCCCCTTTAGGTGCTGGAGGGGGCTCTGAGTTTTCCCTGGATCCTTCTCTTTTCCTGGCTGAGCAACCTCAGCGCTCCCAGCCTGACTCCATAGGAAATGTGGGTCCAGCCCTTGGAGCATCTCCATCACCCTACACCCGCCCTACAATTTGGGCCTTGACCACCCTGCAGGCCACCCACTCCAGAGCTGTCAGCACACAGTGCCCTGTTGTTCTCTAGTCTAAATAAAGAAATAAATTATTTAGGATTCTATTCTGGCAATATCAGCCCTTGCAGGGCAGGTTTGGTTTTCCCTGGGGTGCCCACCTGGCTCCTTTGAAACTGTGATGGGCTCACAATGAGAGTTCTTGAGCAGCGGGAATCAGGGAATCATGCCACAAGATGAATATGTGAGGGTTTGGGAAGCCAGCACCTTCATCCCAACATTGTTGCCAAGCACAGGGGTGTCCAGCCGTGCCTCATGCGTTTTTCAAATGTTCCAGCTTAGCAGCTCCTCGGCACATTTCCTTCAAACACGGAGCAGTCCGTGAGCAAGTTAACGTTTGGCCTCCTGCCTTCTTCCCCCCACACAAAGAGCTTTGTATGTCAAGTGTGAAAGCTTCAGAACGGAATAAAAATAAGATTATTTTTCATCCTGGATGGTAGGTGACAACGTGAAACTCTTTACCTTTTTCTTTCCTTTCCCTTTTTAGTTCTTTTTGCTGAAAGAAAGATATAATGCACCGCATTTTTGGAAGACTAAGCAGACATTTACTGTGCCAGGTCCTATCTACTGCATCCTTCAGCATGTTCCAAGGAAAGCATGCAAAGTATTTTAACTCTGCTGTACAGAACATAACTCAGCTTCTTAACTTCTTGGAGTGACTAGTTCTACTGGAGAGGGAGTAAAAACTATCTGTTTTTAATTCTTTTGATAAACCAATTGAGCAGTGTCATTGCTGCCATTTGTTGTATCTGCTTTCAAGCTGAGGTTGCTTCAAGCTGGAGTTTTATTAGAAGTTTCACTATTTTTTCATGTCAGAAAGATTCCCAGCAGACTGGCATTTATTCTGATGAAGAGGACTTCTGTCCTGTTGGAGTGACTTGCTGCTCCTTCCAACAACAAAATTTGGAAAATTTCACTTGTATAAATTTGAAGTTGTTTCTTAGTCTAAACATCCTGTATAACTCCTCGTTTTCAAAAAAAATAGTTGAGAGAAAAAAAAAAAACCTTTGAAAAATTATAAGTAGGTATCCTTTAGACCTACAGATAAAATTATTTTAACAAATTTTGTGACACTCCCAACACTGGATCCCATTTTCTTTAAACTCTTTTGGCCTGGAGTCATACTATGTTCACAGTAATGTCCTCACTCTTTCTTCTCCCTTTTTATCCCATGTCACTGATTCATTTTGAGTTTATAAAATATACCTTAGGAATGCAAAAGTAAGGGAACATTACATTTTTTAGAAGCAGGGATGATATAGGAGAAAAAAATAAAATACTGTTTGTGACCTTGAGAAGTGAAGACAAAAAAGATGTTTTTGGGTTGGTGTTTCTTTAAAGATGACCCAGCTGTGCCACTCATTTGTTCATTTCTGCTGCACTTGATGGTTATTCATAGACTATTCTGAAACTGGAGGTCTGAAAGAATGTCTCTCTTTATCCTTCAAACTGTGAGGTTCCATGCTATCATGTGAGGGTTCTTTTGTTAAAGAGAATTAGGAAAAATAAGCAAAGTCCAGTTATTTATGGCAAACACTATTTTATTTTGTGGTGGTTTAGAGCATCAGACTGGAATCCACCTTTAAGAAAGAATTATTTTAAAGAGAGAATTGAAGAAAGAAAACAATTCTATTTCACATATACGTAAGTAACTTCGCTAAATAAAAATGTTTGTACAGAGAGAAAGCAATTGAAAGTATTTATTTAGTATATAAGAACAACATTAAATTCAGTGTTTAGAGAACTCCTGTAGACAATTCATAGAGAGAAATTAATTCTCTATTGGAAAAATCCCTCAGCAGCACCTTTCTTTTAAATAAACCTTGGAGTTTTTTCACTTACAAAGAAACTTGTACTACTTATAATGAAACCTGTAGACTTTGACAGTCTGCATTTTCAGAGCTTTGTGGTCTATTTGCTCAGGGTAGCCATTGCAAAATAATTTAACTTAACATGACTGCTTTTGGGAAGCTGGTTTTGCAGTTTCCAGATTACATTACTGGATGCCTGTGAAAGTTAAAATATCCTTGTCAAATTTCTACATGTTGGGTTTTTTGTATCATCTTAGGTAGGACTTTGAAGAATAATTCCTCGCATTACCATGTCATATGATTTGTTTTTCCACACCTTCTTTGTTGTTTCAAGGAGTTTTAAGTCTGTTGGAGGGCTGTATGTGAAGGGTTATAGCCAATGGTTTAACGTATAGGTGCCAAGCGGGAAAAAAAAAAAGGATTACAGAATTTAAACCACATTGCAAAAAACCCCAGCTTTTAAAATTATTTAAAGAAGGTATCTCTTAAATATGTGAAAAATTAAACCCTAAATTAGAGGCTTTTATAAAGCATAAAGTAAAATTACACAAAGAATTCTAGGACTGCTGTTTCTAGGATGTATTATGTGAGAAGTGTCCTGTGCCATGCAGAAGTTCGGATTAGATTATCTCTGTGATTCCTCCTGTTTTCAAAAGTATAGCTGAAATAATTCAGGGGCAAAGTTGAGTTCTGTAATGGGTTGAAGTTACAGCATGGATTGTGAAAATTATTTTTAAAGGAATACAAACTCAATCTAGATTTAATATCTTGTTGGAATGGATTATCTGAAAATTTTTACTAATACGAAATGGCAGCTCCTCAAAATGTAGTCGGGTTGTCAGAGCCATGCATAGGAGAACTGAAAAATGCCTGAGTAGAACAGTTTCTACCATGGTGGCTAAAGGTCCAAATACAGTCAAAATGATTGACTGGGTAGAGAGGAAAAGAAAGGACTCTCCAGGTGTATTCCTGGTCAGCTTGTGGTTTAGTTTAGAGCTAAATTGAACATGTTGACTGTGAAGCAGATCTTGTAAGTGACAGGTTGGATGGTTGTAGAAGAGTGACCTAAAAGGCAGAGAATAGAGGAAGAAACTGTAAATTTGAAGTGCTAATTTTATTTAATTGCTTTTCCCCCTGATTTGAGAGCTGATAAAGCCAAATGCAGGTTGTATAGCATGGAGATACATACATACATACATACATATATATACAACCAATAGCCCTATTGTCTTCTATTAAATCAGATTAAAGAACTCTGTGATTTTGATTTCATCAGATGTAAAACTGTTCAGGGCATCAGAGCAAAATCTGTGTCTGTGTGTGGTTTTTCCCTTGTGTTTTGTCCTTAGTGTGAACACACCTGTACTTTTCATTCTTTGTGGATGGTTTCTTGAGCTTCATGGGCTCACTGCACAAGCACAGGCTTGGTGCTATCAGCCCCTCCTGACACCACTTTGTATCCGTAGCGATAGTTCAGGTGTGATGATTTATTCATTGAATTAGTTTGGAAGACACTTATATTCCTTTCCTTGTTGTTTCTGCTTGATTGAGAGATTGGACTAAGTTGTCTGCTTCTGGCAGGGACAGTCCTTCTTTTTAATCTAACTACTGCTTCCTGCCTCTGATACATGAAGTGTTTAATCTCTTGTGGAGACCAGATCTTTGCCTAGTGAAAATCACCCCTCCTCTGTTGAAGTAAACAAAACTCAAGCACCTGCTCAGACCTAACCATGGACTTCAGTGCTGCTTCAACCATGATTCAATTACAGCATCCTGTATATGTGGAGAGGAAGGTGTGCATAGTGTTTGTGGTTTCGTAACTTGACTCTTTTGAGACTCATTCTTTTGGTTGGCACTGGACTCCATGTGAAATACATTCTTAAATGCAGTAGTGAACATTTGAAGATGTTTTTTTCTCCCACAAGCTCTAATTCAATCTAATTTCCTTTCTTTTCCTGAAGTGTTCAGAAGTATAAAAATTCAGGCATAAATTAAGAGTGAAAAAAAATTAAACAGACACATGTACCATTTATTTATTCCTGTGTATTGAGGTGGGAAGGGACACTTCAATGCCATTTTCTGTCTGGCATGTCACTGTGATGGAATTTAATCATTTCACAATTTAGAAGCACACAGGTTCAGTTCTGCTTACTGTAGAACATGTTGGCCTCAGTCCAGGAGAACATTTTACTTTTCTGGGCATCTGTAAACACACAGGCAGAATATTCATGTGCTTCAGTTTAAACATACAGCAGGGCAGCAGTGCTCAGCACCTCTCTCCTCTCAGCCCTCACCAATGGGCTGGGTGAGCAGGCAGGTTTTGAAAATAGGAATTGACATGCTCCTCTGGGAAATTTAACTCACAAGACTAATAACCCATCTGTGGTTTGTATTTCTGCATCTTGACTTGTTCAATGCATGTTTAATTTGGGAGGGTTGCTTCAAGGTTGTGGCGAGGGCGCTTTGGTGCTATAATTTCCGTTGTGGAATTCAGTCTTGTTGGAATAAGGTACATCATGTACTTTTACTCTTTTGTCAGAGAGCAGAAAGACAAACACGAACCATGGACTCAGTCCAGTATGCAGAATTCTGTGAAAGTCGGCAACTGAGTTTTTGTAAGTATTATAATAGCTGCACTATGTTAAGATGTTTGATTATTATTTCATTTAAGAGAGAGCATACCAGAGCCTCATGTTTTTTGAAAGCACTTTTGTTTCATCCACAATAATAAAACTTTAAATTCTTTGTCTGTGTAACTCTTGGGAACAGTTAATTTAGCACAGTTTCAGGCCATCAGGCAGAGTATTTTATTTTAATATTTACCAAGCTTTCTGTGTGCTCAGATACTGAGTTGGTAGGGATGACTCCAAAGATTGAACTGGTGAGGAGTTAATGGATTAAAACCGCCTGAGTTTTGCCTGAAGTCTGTCATGGTGGTGCTAAATTGGGCACATTAGCAAAGTTTCATGGCTGCAGGTTTTTTGGGATGCCTCTAAAATTAGAGAAGAGCAGCAAGTTTTGGTTTTATTTCCCGATCCGCAGAGACACAAAGAACTTACTAAAGAGTCTTTTCTATTTTAAGCTGTAAGCTCCTGCTGTGGAATTTATTCACCATTAGCCAAGTTCATCAGTATACGCCATTCCAACACTAATAACATGATGACAGAATTAGGGCTTTACTAGCACTGAAAACCAGCTTACTAGAAGTACTTGTGGGCCACGACTATAATGAGCTGTAAATTAATGGGCTTGATCATGTAGCAAAACATCATTACAGAAGCGGTTAAGTGATGACTAAAGTTTTAGGTCAAATGTCAGAGAAAGGGAGGTGAAGGAGCCAGTAAAAATCATGACAAAACAGCACATGATCCTACAACACAGACTTGAACACAGTGGTGTCTTTAAAGGAGAGACCTTATCTTGTTCTTCCTTCTAAATTCAAAGAAAGAATGACTCATTTATGGCAAATAAATGACACATTTGAGATACTGTTCTCCATCAGCAAATGTCAGCAAACGTAGGAAAACATGTTTTGTAAGCATTTCTTTTTCTAATTCAATATGTTTTTTCACATTTAGTTATAATTTGGCATCACACATCTGTGAACCATTAGATAAATGATACTTCAGATTAGGGTGACTTCAGGAAATGAGAGGTTTGTGATAAAGTCATTTTTAAAACCCCAAAATTGCCATCTGGAGACAGAACAAATAAAAATCTTAAATTTGCAAAATAAAATAGAATGTTGCTGACCAAGAGATTGTGATCTATGAAAATATCTCAGTGTTATTTTCACAGTGTTTTTAAATGACCATGTCTATACAGTTCTTTTTCACTGACATTTAATGTCACTAAAGAATAAGAGAATTACAGTGGTTAGAAAATAGTGCCAAGAGAGACTTGGGCACAAATTCAATTGGACAAAATGAGCTCAATTAGACAGAACGTACTAGAGGCCATGCAGAACATTTGTCCAAAGGCTTTTTTTACTTATTTATTTTGGTAAAAATTGATTGTGTTACTATGTTTAACGAAGTGTATTGCTGTAATATAAGCCCATAAAAACTGTGTCACAAGAGAATGAACCTGGAAGGGACTTCAAGAAACCTGTTCTAAAAATATATATTAATAATCACAGATCCAGATATTTCTGCACTTTTAAAAGACAGGCTAAAGAAAAGGCCTCTCAAAGGATCAAGTACTACAGAATTGCAAACTTAAATTCTGGGGAACATTTTGTGATCATTTTATCACTTTCACACTTCTCAAGTTTCTTTCTCTTTTTCTTTTTTGTTTGTTTCTTTTTCTTTCTCTGGTGATGCACTGTAGTCTTCCATAACCTCCTGAATAAAAATAACCATTATCTTGACCTTTTGTCTGTTTAACACCTGATTTGTCTGTAGCTTTTTATTTCTGTTTGAAAACTCTTTTTGAAAGAGTTGTTTCCAATTCCTTCAGATGATTTTTCCACCTTGTATTTACTTTGTTTTGGTTGTCCTGTCTCACAAACAGCCCTCATTAAGATCTCTGTCTCAATAGCTCCTTTCTGTCCACAGATTTCTATGATCATCTTGTCCACCACTGACCTAAGTAAGATCATCCTCTTTTCCCCTCCTTTTACTCTCTGAGCAAGTATATTACACTTCATTGTCCCATATTTTTCTCAGCCCTTTTTCTGAATTGATCTTACCCATTGCCAGTGTGAAGTTCTTGTATGAATGTTGATTATAAATCTATCTTTTTTTCTTTCTATCCAAAGCACATTTAAAAAATACTCTTGTACAAATAAATTTGCTTCACTTGTCAGCACCTCAGCCCTCTAAAGTTAACACCAGGACTTCTAAGTTCTTCTGTCCTTCATTTGTCTTTGCTATTAACAATACAGTTACATCAGTTTTATCTGGACTCATATTTGTATTGATTTCTTTTAGTGTTTTTAATTCATCTAAGATATGATGCAATCATTTTACTTATTTTACAGTAATTCTAAAGCGAGTTTGTCCAGTCCACCCTCCTCTGAGGCTGACCCTTCCTTGTTCTGAAATCTGTGTGATCAATTATCTTGTGTTTTTTCTCTTTATTCCATGTGCTTATGGGTCTCCAAAATGTATGAAATAACAGTCTTTCCCCACTGGTTGCGTTTTGATAATTACTTCTTTGGCCAATTAAGTCACACACTAATTGCTTCAATTTTGCAGTATTTCTGTGACCCAGAAGAATGTATTATTTTGGCCTATCTGTCATTAACTTTTCTTTTTCCCCTTATGGTTTTAACTGACAGCAAAGAAAGCATCCAAGTTCCGTGACTGGCTGGACTGTAGCAGTATGGAAATCAAGCCAAATGCAGTTGCAATGGAGATTTTGGCATATTTAGCATATGAGACTGTGGCCCAGGTAAGGGACTGATTTAACTCTAGTGAAAATGAATTAATTACTCTTGGAGGTACTTCAGCCTCAGGATCTGGGTTGTAAGTCCCTTCAGAAATGCAGTCACTACTGCAGCTCTCCAAGCTAACTGGATCCATGGAGTCGTGGGATAGTTTGGAAGGGACCTTAAAGCTCATCCAGTTCCAATCCCCAGCCATGGGCAGGGACACCTTCCACTAGAGAAGCTCAAAAATCAATCCAGCCTGCCTTTCAGTTTGCTGTGTGACAGATGTGTGCTGTGCTGTGTTCATCCATCTCATACACAAACAGAAATGTTTTATAACGGCTGCAGAAGAGAGGGGAGTGCAGCACAAACCTTTTTCAAGTCCAAAGTGAAACCACACACTTTGCTATGTGACCTTTGGCAGTGCACTGAGGCTCATTCAGTCCCATTGCACAACTGGATTAGAAAGAAAGATTTCCTGGAAAACAAAATGTTACCTTAGTGCCAAGCCGAGCCCTATTGAGTAGATAGATTGCTCCATATATTTACAGAAGTGGAAAAGAAAGGCTCTTTAGGCTGAAATATCTGAATAACTTTATTTTCATCTGAGAAACGCTGAGAATATTCTGCTTCAACCCACAACCCTCACTCTCCATTGTTACAATGGCATTTTTAGTATCATGTCAGTAACCTCATCTGTTTTACTCCTCCAGCTGGTGGACTTGGCCCTTTTGGTTAAACAGGACATGACTCCCAAAGCTGGTGACCCATTCAGTCATGCCATATCTGCCACCTTCATACAGTACCACAACTCTACTGAGGTAAAACTTGCTTTTTCACATATTAATGCATTTTATGTTTTGCTTTTACATGTATTTTCTTCCAAAATTATCATAATTGAATGTAGTACTGATACAGACTTTTGTTATGGAGTTTATGAACTTTGAAGTTATGGATTCAGATGGAAAAACATTAAATTATAATTCTGAATGTTAAATTTGTAGCAGCATCTTTACAATCAAATAGAAATCCTCTTTTCTTGAGTGAAAATTCCTTCTCTCTGTGTTCAAGGGTCTGTTGCAGATTTGAAGATTAACGTTTACAAAATTGGCAAGTGCACTAAGTACTGTGTTGCATGCATTGATATTATATACATCTTTGTAGTAACTTTTAGAATGAGAAAACCAAATTCTGTTCTGCATCTCTTCCAACAGGGAATCTGAGAAAGAAGTAATTTGGGTGGGGTTTATTTGTAATTTGATTATATTGTGGCTGTTTGACATCTTGCTTTTACAGCCACATCTCTTAGGGCAGTCTACGAGTGTGAAGACCAGTCTTGACTCCCCTGAGAACACACCACCCCCTACACCCACCCCGCCAGCATCAGCAGGGCAGCAGCACCTTGGGAAAACCCCCTCAGGAGCCTTGGGGAATGGTGGAATTGGACAAGACTCCACCAAATCCAAACAAAGGAAAAGAAAAAAGGTATTTGGTGCACAGTCCTGGAGGAAAAAAAATGAAGCCAAAATATCCTCAGGAAATCTTCACAAAATCACAGAATGGTTTG
Source organism: Rhabdornis inornatus (assembly GCA_013397075.1). Classification (NCBI taxonomy): domain Eukaryota; kingdom Metazoa; phylum Chordata; class Aves; order Passeriformes; family Rhabdornithidae; genus Rhabdornis; species Rhabdornis inornatus. The sequence continues at coordinate 471,026 of VWZS01003297.1, read as the reverse complement.
GGTTGGAAGGGACCTTAAAGATCATCCAGTTCCCACCCCCCACCATGGGCAGGGACACCTTCCAGTATCCCATGTTGCTCCAAGCCCCGTCCAACCTGGCCTTGGACACTTCCACAGCATCTCTGGGCAACCTGTGCCAGCTCCCTCACGACAAATAATGTGTCTTGTCTTAAATATTAATTTTAACCTGTATCATGTATTACCGGCCATTGTTGTTCTAGGGCCAAATGTGTGGGTTGGTTTTCTTTTCTATCAGAATTACACTAAATTTTCTTAATAATGTCTGCAAACTGAATTTCATTAAGGTGACAACTCTTGCTTCCAAGATAACCTGCTCCTCTACGGGCACAGCAGTTGTCACCACCCCAAATGATCATCCTCTTCTCTGACAGGGGCAGCAAGCAGATGTTTTAAGGGTCAAAATATAAGCAAAATAGGCAAAGAGGTGCTTATGATTTTCCTGATCCCAGCAGCCTGAGGTAACTGCTGCCTTTGCCTTTAACAGCTTTGCCTGACTTGCTGCATTTTTATACCAGTTGTTTGCATTCAAGCTAAATATTTGTTAACTTTGCATAAAACAGGGATGTCTTATATTCAGAGTATGAAATATAAGTGTTACAGTTCTTGTCTGCTGTTGCAGAGTCTTGGTGTTTTGAGAGGGATATATGTACCTAAAACCCACAAGAGAAATCAATGTGATTAAATAAACTGGATAGGAAAACCTGTGCTGGTCACTTGGGGCTGTTTTGAAGAAATAATGAGCTTTTCAGCTCATTTTGCTGAAAAGCAATGGAATTACTTGGGATTTTAGCAAGTGTTTTGTTATTAAAAAATACTCTTCAGGGTAAAACTGGTGATTTCTACAGTGATAAGGTAGAAAAAACATATTTTCTCCTTCTCGTGTCATCAGTGCTGTGGATAGTCCTGAAGTGTTCAACTTCCTCCTGTCCTTATTATACACTTGTTAGAAAGCTTCTAGTGAATCCTGGAAAGACTTCTGCTTTTTCCTCTTCCTTTTTTATTTGATTATGTTTTGTTCCTGTGGCTGATTTTCATTATAATTCCTAGAAACAGAAATTTAGCTGGAGGTGTAGTTTTTCATACATTATATTTTACTGATACTGTGAGTTTAAGTTCTTAAGTGTTTGACCAAATGCCTTTGAAAAGAATTATATTCAAAAACCTGCACAGTTTTAATTAAATGTTCTCATGACTTATTCAATTTTCTTAGGTATCTACTGGATATAAATGAGGCAAACAAGTTAACTTGGTGAAAAGTACTACTTTTAGGCCATGAAGTCCCAGTCCAGCAGAAAATATTTGAGTTTCATATTCCCTTTATGGATGTCAATCAGCAGGAGAAGAATCTGCCATCATATTATGAATAATTCTGTGTGTACTCATAGGCTCCAGTGGACTCAGAGCTCTTGAAAATAAAACATTTTGTAAAAAATATCCCAAGTTTGAGAGCATTAGGATATGATGTAAATGTATGAGTAGGCCGTGGATGTGTGTACATTAAAATTCAGTGTATAATTAAAGTTTTTGTCATTCTCACTATTACAATTTTCATGAACTTATTGCCAAGCAGCCATCATTAGAGAAGTCATCTGAATTCTGGCAAGCAGCTGTGTCTGGGTGGAACCTAAAACAACATTTCAGGTTGGCTAACAAGGAGAAAAGAGTAACTTTTTCTTTTAAAATCGCTGGAAAATTGTTGTCCAATCAGTGTGCCAGTAGCAGTGAATTCTTATTTTTACCTATTTAGGGTCCATAATCCAAAAAGTCACTTGAAATTTTAAAACTTCCCAGCTTGAAGTAATTAATTTTTTTTTTTTTTTTGCATCCTTCTAACACCCTTATGTCACGTGTTTCAGCTTAGACTTTCAAGCTGATACTATACAATGGTGATTTTGGTGTCAGTTTGCTTTCCACTTCGGGTGCTTGTTCAATATTTTCCCCTCCCCTTGACATCATAATAAGAGCCTGAAATGTTTTAAAAATAGTTTCTGTGGTTATTGCAATATGACTTATATGACCTTTTCATTTTAGTTCGAATGTTTTCTGCTCTTTTCAATTGCAACATAGAGCAGCACTAGGTGAAAGATTCAAATGGGCTAACATGGTATTCTTTGGGTCTCTTAAGCAAAGTTCATGTAAAAGTCCTCTTTAATTTGTTAATAGCTTTTTTTCTCTGATCTAGTGTGTGGCACCAATGATGTGTATCCTCAGGAAAAAAATAAAAGGGTCTATTTTATAAAGGTTTATTTTCATACTTTATGCACTGTAGGTCTGTTGTGTGTTTTTGATTTAGCAACAATTTATGTGTTTTTCTGTTGCAGAGCACTGCAGCCTGTGGGATGGAGGCCCAAAGTGATGCCATCCAGCCCAGCCACATCAGAGAGGCCATTCGACGCTATGGCCACAAGATTGGCCCCCTTTCCCCATTCACAGTACGTAATAACAGAGTTATAAAAAGTTATATTTATAATCTTAAAGAACTCTGATTTTCAAGTGGTCAAATGAAGAAGCTTTGGAATTGTTGAGAGCAATTTGTGGTGACTGTAATTTTCTTTATAAAAGTGGCATAATTCTCTTGGGAAATAAAACTTAGTAATTTCTGTCTCTTTTTGGAAAGACAAAAAAAACTTTTTTTTTTTCCTTTCAAATATTATTTTCTTTCAATTACAAATTATGCTTTTTCGTTAGTGCTTGAATTTTCTGTTTTTCCAAAGTTTAGGTTTACAGTTATTTTAAATTATATGTATTCCAATATGGTGAAGAGCACTTTATATTCCAAAATTAGTTTTCTGTCAGATACTGCTCCTATTGGATGTTGAACTCTCAAGTGACACATTTACGGTTGGGGAAAGAAGAGAATGGTTTTTTTAGACAACTTTGAACCTCCACTGAAATGTAATAGAACTGAGCTTGTGGTAAAACACTGATGGATTCTGAGGGTTTGCCATTATTTTTTCTATGCAAATTGTAAATCCATTGTTCAGAGTAGCCAAACAAATTCTTTATTTAATTTTCTCAGCTGATGAAAATGTGAAAGCAATCCATCTCCAATGTCATAAACTGGGGTCATTTTCTTCTCATCTGCTGTTCTGTGTGGCATTTATCCTTCTTATCTCAGAATATCGGCAATTAGAAAATAATAAATATCAAAGAAGTCATTATAGGAAAAAACAGGATCTCAGCTCCTAAAAATCAGGAGGAAATTGTCCCGTTTCTGAGAGGTTTTAGGAAACAAAATTTATTCTGAGTTTGGATTAATTAATTTATGTGAAAGTGATACAGAAATATATGAAGGCCATAAATATAAAGGAAATAGTGTGACTTCAGAAGCAAGGAACAAGAGAAAATAGGAGAAAATGAGTAGGTGAAGTTTTAATTTTCCTAGTGCCAAAAGTAATCTGTGCTTTTGTAGATTTCAGTGAAAGTTTGATTTATTAATGATAGTCAGTACACAATTGCGATGAATTGTCTTTATGTAACTTCACCTTTCTCTTTTGCCGCTCAAAAATGCTAGATTAATATCACGTAAAATGTTGGATAGAATTTCCAGTCCAAAACAGAAAAATGTCTTTAGCAGAAGTTTGCTAAGAGATGTAGTTAAGAATATGGCAATAGCTTCTGAAAGCAGAGAATGTATTTAACTTCATTTTAAGAAAGTAAAGAGCTCACATAAACAGCTGCAGAAAGGTGAATCTTCCCTCCCTGACCCTCACTAAAAGTGGTTTGGTCAATTATTAACCAAAGTTCAAATTTTTCTTCAACCACAAGATATAATAAAATACCCTGGTTTGGGTTGGGGTTTTTTTATGTCCTCCACTCTTGTGAACTTCCCAAACAGTGCAACTGAACAATTTAATTTGTGAACATTACCTACAGTCAACGTGGTTGATGAGAGGAGCAGATCTTGTTCCCTCTGAGCAAGCCAAGAATAAGAGGGAATCTTGGGTCAGCTTCTGGATGCCTACAGATGTTGTAGAGCTGTAACATGATTCTGCTTTTAAAGAGAAGGCTCAGGAAAAGTATTTTGAGAGGTATTTCAGAGTCTGCATTTAGGTCCTTTCCTCTGTGAGTGCCCTCATCGGAGTTCTGGAGAGCGACTGGCAATGACAATTGTCCATGCAGCAACTAGGAACGCTGGGTCTTAATTTGGCACAAATGTGGATGGAGCACTGAGTACCCTCTGCAATCTGCATTAATGCAGATTTCCACAACAAATACTGTTTAATAATGACCAGATCTGGTGGTGTGTGTGTAACCAAACCTGAGGAAATGAATCAACAGAACTGATGCAGATTTTTATGTAATCAGGCATGGCCATTTCCTCAGATCTCAGCAGCAGGACCTGTGTGACAGAGCCCATGTAGGCAGTGCTAAACCTTGGCAAAATATTAGAAGTCTGATCTGCTCTCTTCTGAGGGTGTCTGAGGGGTAAATTGTATCAGAAAGATCTAAACCCTGCCCTGAACTCTCTGAAGAAGCTAGAAGAGATATTTTTATGGATTGGTGTAGTAACCAGCAGACTGGCAGTTGTCAAGGGGCTACTGCATTCAGAAAGTTGATATCTGAAGCCAAACCACCAGGGGATGAGTTTTCTAACAGGAAAAATGGAATTTAACAGTTGTGTTGTCCTACACAAGGATGGATGATGTGGAAAGAGAGCTGCCAATTGCATCCCAGCAGTTCTTATGAAAAGCCACTTTTAAAAATAGACAGAGTTGAGGAGTGAGAAAGCTTCATGTCTTTTCAAGCTACTGAATAGCTCAGTCCCATATACAGAATTTAGGTTTAATTTCTATAAAAAGAAAATATAGGAGAATATTTCGTTTTTTAAAAAGTACATACACTTTTGTTTTCTTAAGATAATAAATATGTATTTTTAAAGTACGAACAGTGATTTTTTCACATCTTTCCCTTTTTTGCTGTTTCATCATGATTGTCACTCTCTTCCGTCTGATTTGGTGATAAGTGTTCGTAAGGAGTTGGTTTTGGAGGAAGAGTTAAGCTATACAATTTATTCTTTAGCAGCATTTGATGAACGTTGGTTTGGAGGGAAACAACACTTTGAAAGTTTTATAATAATATGGTAAATGAGAACTAACATTAAACCAGTGAAAATGATCCGTTTGCATTTATTTTGACCTTAATAGCTATGTCAGAATGACTAACATAATTAGAGCATTTAGGTTTTGTCTCAAAGTGCAAGCCACAATGGAAAGCAGCAAGTGTACTCTGCATTCTTCTGCATTGTATCATGTCTAAGATAGTTTAGACATATGTTTTATCCGAATATTTTCTATTAACAATATTGGGTGGTGCTCAATATTTCCTACTTTAAAGTATGGTCTAGACTTTCAAAAATCAGAGAAATATTAAGCAATAGAACCATGTAATTTTGCAAGACAGGAATAGGAAGTATGGAACTCTCCATCATATGGGATAATGCAATTCCATGTGCTGTACCTGTGTCTATTTCTATGTGCATTTAAGTTAAGGAAGTGCATAGTGAAATGTTCAGTCTTGACTGGGCCTGTAGGAATAATCCTAATATTCTTCCAAATAATATTCCAAGTAATAGTATTTATTATGCCAAAGTGTTCCCAAAAATATTAGGTGGATATTTCTTCCCATGCACACAAGCATAATGTCTCTAGAGAAATTATTTTAGGTTACTTGAATTGATTGTATTTTAGACAGCTGGGTTAGCAAAAACATAATTCTTTAGTGTATTTATTCTGTGAACAATACACAGTGCTTACCTGGAATGTTGATAGGAGCAGCTGTAAGTGGTGCATGAACAGTCTGTAAGTAGCAGTTGTGACCACGAGAACAGCTCTAGCAGAGAGAACAGCTTTAGCAAAAAGGACAGCTGAGATACTTTGCCCTGAAATGAAAAGCAAAGTGGTCAACTACGATAGTGGAAGACCACAGGCAAAAAGAACAAGAAAATGTTTCCAAAGCAGATTCTTTGTCTTTAGTTTGTGCCAGCTCTGAAATGAAGTGCTTCAGATGTTTAGTTAAGAGAAACTGAGTTCACCAATGTGAATTGTAATCCTGCAGAGGCTCGTGGCAGACCGTGGCCATTATTCAGCAGCTTGTACATGTGTAAATGGAGTTTATTGAATGAACAGGGGTATAACCAAAATTTCTTTGGGTATTTATGTTTTGGGGAGAATGTTCCTTTAGCCTCCCAGGCATTTCAGTATGAACAAGCTTGCTAGTCTAAACCTTCTCTTGTTAAATATTTCAGTCTCATAAAATTGCCTATGCAGCATAAAACAATGAATATTTACAAACTTGTATTTATAATACTGCTTGTGACATTCCCTGCACGAAGAACATGTAACGCCAGAGAATGTGATTTGACAGAGACTTGGATTATTTGGGCCTTCTAGAGCCCTGCCTATACTCTTTGAGGTTCTTAAACAATAAATGCAAATATCCCTTGTGGGCTTCAGTAGTTTACATGTACATGGTAATCATAGTTTCACAATCAAATTATACATTTAGTCAAGGTCTTTTACTTCTGATGTTTTTAAAGTGCTTTTCATTGATCCTGATTGAGCTGAGCTTTTGTGCAAATGTTTAAATCAATTTCTGTGGTGGAAAACACTGAGGTTCATCGTGGATCTTTAATAATTTCAATATAATAAAGATGGTTTTGACTCTATTAATTTCCCCTAGAAACAAAATCTGTGGAATAATAGCTGATGACCTGACAAAGCTGAGCATATGAGAGACTAAATCAGCAGATTCAGGGAGTAGAAATAAGAGAGGGAAACTTTTAAAATACAAAGGATTATGTGGCGGTATGATGTTTATGGAAGAGGACATTTCAGAAAGCAAGTTTGGTTTAGGTGTCTTAAACTTCAAGACAAATTCAGCTTCACATTTACTGAGTCCCGGAATGGTCAGTTGGAAGGGACCACTGGAGGTCTTCTGGTCCAAGCTCTCTGCTCAAGCAGGGTCCCCCAGAGCACAGGGTACAGGGTACGAGGTCATGTCCACGAGGCTTTTGGGTGTCTCCAGAGAAGGAGGCTCCACAGCCTGGAATTGTTGCCCAGAGTATTTGGTCTGCGACTTAGTCCTCTTAAGTGAAAGAAATTTCTTTTTGCATGTTTCAGATCAAAGTCATAGTGAGAAGAAGTTCTGGAATATAATCTTCAATAATTGCTTCAATAGACACAATTTGGATACAGTACAACTGAATTTTTCTAAAGCACTTGAATGATAAAAGGTTTTGAATGCTGTTTCCGAAAGAAATTAGTTACATGGAAACCAAATTAAAAATCTCTGATACTTAGGGTCCTGTAAAATATAGACTGCTCATACTGATATTCAGAATCAATTGATACTGATTTTGAAGAAGTCAGGATTTCATTCTTAATCACTTCTCAAAAATGAAATGTATGTATTTATGTCAAAAGGTATTTGAAAACTTTCCCTTCTGTTACACATTCAGTTTCTGATATAGAAAAAGTCAAATTGACATTTTCATGCTTTCTTCTCATTTTGAAAGCAAAAAAAAGGGCATTTTATTTCAATAAATAGTTACATATTTATGATGTCTTTGTCTATACTTCAAGCTGTTGTCTGCAGTTATTTGTAATTCTACAGTGTTAACACTTTGTGTTTGAAAAAGATGAGTTACTATTCTATAAAACCAGTAGGAAGTCAAATCTCAGTTTGGAAATCTTGTTCCCTTCTCTCCCAACCCCCATCCCAAGGTTCCTCCTTTCAGATTTATGAAAGAAAACATTTCTTTCTGTAAAAGGTTTTTGTATGCCAGCATCTGGAAGTGTTTATTTCAGTGGCGTGTAATCTATCTGTGGATTTAGTTAGCACCAGACCCCCTTTTGTGTACTCCTGACTTAAAATTTTTATAAATGATCTTGTTGAATTTGTGCCAGTGTGCACATGGTTTGGCTGATTGCTGCATATATCCTTTACCTGCCAGTCACCTTTGATTTATATTCCTTCCCTTCTGCTTTTGCCTCCAAAAATGGTGCCACTGAACTGTCCTCTAAATCATCTTATTGGATAAATTGCTCCAAGATGAGATGGCACAGTTTTGGCCGACTCCTCAACAGAAGGCATTCCTATAATCCATCCTTGCGTGCTCTCTGTAGGGCCATTCGAAAAAGAGAAGGAACAGGGGAAATGGGGCTCCCTCTTCGATCCCAGCACTATTTCTTCCAGTGCTGTTCAGAAATGTAAAATGGGACATTTGATTTATATGGCTCTTAATACCATCTGAAGACCCATAAACTGATTGAGAATCTTTCACATCTCCTCTCCTGAACTTCTTCATTAGATAAATTTAATCCTGATAATATGGTTAATAGAGTTTTCTCCCAGAAAGATTAAAATGTTAAAGAATAGCATATTCAAGAATATATTAAAGCATTTCATTTGGAATAGAATATATAATATACATGACAGTTCTTTCCATTATAAAAATCCCTGTTGGTTTCCTTAAGCTAAACAGCTAATACTCCTTCAGAACAACAATTCTGTAAGCTTTACCTAATGGCACTACTAATTTGGAGAGTTTTATGAAGTTTCTTGGAGAAAAGCAGGTGACTTGGCAATAATTTAAAAGGTTCCCAATTTGTGGTAGCAGTTTCAGGGGGTTTCATGTTTCTAAAGAGGGAGACCAAGCTGTATAATGCTTAAGAGTGTCTGACACAATGATGTATCATTTTGGAGTAAGTTTCCAGAAGTTCATTGGTCATTAAATGTGCTGCTTGACTTTATATTGCAGTTTCCCAGCTGTCTCTACTGGGGGTAGTCTTAATGCTCCAACAGAATTTATTAATTGGGGCACAAGCTCGCAGTACTGATGAAGCAGTAAGTTGCCCAGATGATTTTATTCAGCAGGAACATAGATTTTTAGATAAGACAAAGATGTCATTGAAGTAGATTTGAAAAGAACTAACTCCCTTTCTGCAGAGCACTAGGAAAGTATTTACAAACGGTCTGGATAGTATTTGATATCCTGTGGGGATATTTAAAATTCTTGGATTCTTAGATTCTTGGATCAGTGTCCTGCTACACAACACAGTATATGAATTGTTGCAAGCAGCACGTGAGGCTTTCAGGCAGCACAGATGTAATTCTGTTGAGGCAGGAGACACTGGCATGGAGTGACTCTGCTGATGCAGTTTGTACAACCACACAGAGGGTTGTGCTTCATTGTGTCACTGCCTGTTCAAACCTGTTAGACTGGAAGTGCTGAACAAAACCTGCATCTTGCTCAACATAGGAGCTCACACTGCAAAATGTTATCATTTTTCATATCTAATGGTTAAAAAAATCTGATTTGTCAAATAAATTTGCTAGCTCTGTTAGTGAGAAGATAAGTGAACTATAAGGTTTGCAATCAGCTGAATCTCGCATATAAGACAAAGAAACTCCTAGTCTCATAAACCTTATATAATTATTTTTTCTGACTGTATGGCCAGACTCAAATGCATACTAGAGGCATTTCAAGCACACTTGTACTGCTGTAAAAGGATCTGAGGGTAAGAATATGTTACTTTCTAAAAGTGTATGTTCCTATGTGCCTCCTGAGAGGCTTAAAAAATCTTAGTATGGATGAGAATCTGATTTCTGGTACTTTGCTCAAGGCAATCTAACGTGTAATACATAAATAGGTATTTCAAGGGTAAGGTGAGAACTATAATTCTAGAGCAGATACTAGAACAAAAAGGTAACTTAATTAAGTGTTCCAAGATATTTCACAAAAATAAATATGTCATTTTTCCATAATTTGCATTAATTTTTGTAAAGACAGTGGCATTGCATCCATGCAGCAGGTACATTCTGCTACAAGAGTTAATAAATAGAAACTTGGTTGTTGAAGAATCCTAAGAACAAAATGAAAGAATCTTAAAAGGAAAGTGTATTTTTTTTACTCGTCTTTGCACAGAATTATAGTGCAGCTCCCTGCAGGATTCATGTTTTTATTTTTGTTAGATCATGGGCAATGTCATGTACTTACACCATTATATAAAGCAAGATCAGGTGCAGTTGTATTTTATACCATTCTTTCATATTTCCCTTGAACATGAGCATTCATTCATATTTTTCTCCTTGAAAGATTTGAAAGTGCTTTATGAGCTGGAGCTGCTGGTAGTTGTCAGTTCACTCAGTGCTGCTGTGAGTCAGCTCAGACTGAGATGCAGCAGCTGTGATTCGGCAGCAGAGCTGCCCAGCTCTGCAGCACAGGATGTGAGCTGTCTGGATGTAACATTAGGAGAAATTTAGGATCATGTTATAAGGCTGTTTGACTTGGAATTAACCTACAGTTGAAGAAAAATTGCATGAAACGTAATTTCTTGTGAGCAGGATCTTCAGTTTAGGTGCTGCTCATAAGACTGACAGGCTGGATGGGGCTTGGAGCAGACTGGTCTAGTGGCTGGTGACCCTGCCTGTGGACATGGAGCTGGATGGTCTCAAAGGTCCTTTCTAAACCAAACCATTTTGGGATTCTGTGATTCCATGATAGAAGCTCTTTCCTGTGGACATCTCTGGCATGCCTGACTTGTCACTTTGCAAATAAAGAATGTAAAACCTCTAGAATAGCAGAGTAAATCTGGAAGGGGGCAGGTAATAATATGGGAACAACAAAACCAAGTGGAGATATTTTTTTACAACTCTTATTATCTATTATTTTCCATTTTAGTTGCCTGCTCTTGTTCCTTAAGTCCTATAATAATACTCAATCTCAAGTACTTGTTCAGCTTGGCACAGAAAAAGGCAAAAGATTCCTGAATAAAAACTGGGATTTTGTGCTTTGTTTCACTCCATTTATCATGTCCCACTCAGTGAGGTGTCACTTCTCATTTAAATCTTTTATACCACTAACAACAAAAAAAGTTATTGAATGTGCAGCAGTACAAATGATGTTTGATTGCCTCTCATTTGTGTCCCCTGTCCTGTCCATGCCCTGAGGCAAAGGTGCTCATTCTCCCCTCATCCCTCTGATACACCTCCAGGCATCAGAAGGCAACACTGTGATTTGGCTGCTAGAAAATCTCTTTAACGTTGTAGTTTTCTCCAAACCAGACCCATTTCAGGGAGCCTGGCTGCACACTTGGTACTGCTTGGAAATATTTCTCTAGCAAAATCAAGTGGAAACACCAGGCTTGAGGCAACTGAACACATTTTCTGAATTTTATTTTGGGGTTTTTGTGTTCTTTCCCTGAGGTTTTGTATTATTCCAGTTTTCTGACTTTAGTTTCAAGGTTGTGTAAACCTCATTCAGCAAAGCAGTCATCTGCTTAATTTTTAAACTGTACCTTCAGTCTGACAAAAGCATGTTAGTAATATAAGTTTTGATTCATCTGTTATTTCAGGTTTGGTTTGTTTTTTTTTTTCATTTATTGCACATAGGAGAAAAGGAGAGAGGGATACTTGTCGGACATAAAAATGGGATGAAATTAAGATCAGATTATTTTTCTCACCTTGTAACATTTGCTTAAAGACTTTAAACTTAAATGGGATACAGCACTCCTCAGTATTTTGGAGTTAGCAGAGCTAAGAAAAAAAATCACAAAGTGAAGGAAAATTCTTGAAAGGGATATCAGACTTCAGAAAATGAAAACAGTTAAACAAGTACCAGTCTNNNAAGTTCTCTTTTTTTTTTTTTTTTTTTTTTTTTTTGTGCTGTGTGCTGCTGTACTTATATTTGTGTCTATGGTTTCCAGTTTAGTATTAAGCTTCAACCAGGGATTTCTGGTACATCTCTTGTATGTGCTGTTCTACAGTGACAAAATTTCACAATCGAGATGGTTTTCTTGCTTTCAAACCAAGCCTCTTCCTCCCACTTATATCACCCTGGATAGTTCTGTTCCCTTCACAGCAATTAAATTCTTTATCTGCTTTTTGGTAGAAGTTACACCCTTTCCTCCATGACAGTCTCAGGAGAGGGGGTATGAGAAGGGATTTTTCCTTGATAAGACACTTTTCTGTCTCTGGGGGTATTTATGTTACTTAATATGCACATGCATAAAAATATAGGATATTGGGCTTTCATAAAGACCGTGAGCTTTTCTGCAAAGCCCTGAGAACATGTATGAAATAAGTGGTTTCATTCAGGCTTCAATTGCAGAATGACTATGGAACCTGGAGTACACCTCAGTGATTAAAAGACACCCAGTTCTGTTTTAGTAATTTTGAATGAATTCCACAGCCAGGAGCTCTGTCTAAGAATTACATGCCCCTAATTTCACAAAATTTAAATTCCAATAATGCTAGGAGAAAAATAAGAATAAGTAAAAATAAGAAATAATAAGGGGAAAAAAGCCCAATAAAAATAAGAAGAAAAATCACACAATAAATATTTGCATAGGGTTGCTAACACTGGCTGGTGGGGAAGAGGTTGCTATCCAGCCTGGAGGAGTTGTACTAATGCAATATTCCAGGCTGTGTACTGGCACAGGTCAGTCTTAAAATGTGTTGATGTGCTGACAGGATTGTCATTTTTGATGGCAAAGAACTGGGACAAGAGGAAAAAAATAAGACTCTCCAGAGATCCACATGTGTTAGTTTTACTGCAGAAGGTGCTAAAACTGCTGGAAGCAAGCAGTCTCTGTGCAGAATTATTGCAATGCAAACGGCCTGGAAGTGAGAAACAGTAATTTCATGAGGTAATTTTGTCAGTGGTGAAGGGTTTGGGTATTTTTTTCTTTGCAAGAAAGACAGGTTATTAAAATTTACCATGAAGAAAACTCTAGGTCTAATTGGTGTTTAGATATGATGCTTAAATTGCCCTCAGAAGATATAGTGGAGGTTTGGAGTGTGGATTAAGTGCTTCTGAGAAAAAGCATTCAGCTGTTTCTGCATCTGTTAACAAGAAAGTTAAAACAATCTCACCATTGTGCATAGAGATTTTTTTTTAAAAGAGCAGATGATACAGAAGGAAGGTATATGCTTGTTGCCATGTTAGGAAGCTTGGGATTTAATATCCCACAGGGTAGATGAAGCCCATCTTTGTCCATAATTTATTACAGTCATATTTAGGTGATAAAAATAGTTAACTAGGTACAAAAGAGAGAAATTAAATAGCTCAACAAATAGATGAAAAACTACTAATTATGGCTCTTTAAAACATGCTGAAAGCCATTCATGTGATCAAGAAAGACTAATTTTGAGGCATAATTTTATAGCCAGTTCCAAATCATCAGAAGTAATGAGACATTTTGAATGCTTAACCTGAAATACATAAAAGAATATTGGGTTTTATTGTAGTTTTTTAAAGGTGCATGATGCCATTTCTTTAAAGTGGGATTTTTCATTCTGGAGTCTCAACTTCCATAATAGAAGTAAACTGTCATTTAACTTTAAAAAGGGGGAAAACAATCCCATTAATAATGCTTTCCAGTGTAAGAACATGAGTCAAGATCCAGGATTCCTCTGTATTTGTGTATTATTTATCTTACGCAAATGCAGAACAGAAGTTAATGATGGCTCAATAGATTTTGCAATATAGAGACATGACAAATTACAAGATTTGATAAGATAAACTAAAGAGTGAAAGGAGATAGTGTTGTTTAGCTGGTGAGGAAGTGGTCTCAGTATATAAATTATCCAGTCAGTAAGAGATTTTTTCCTGTACGAGTCACAGCACAGAAGAGTTTTAAGAATGAAGTGACAGTGGGTGTTGATGTTCATCTGCTGTTTGATTTTTCCTACCAAAAAGATGCTGTAGGAGATGTGCTGGCTTGAATGTTTGGTGTGTGCACAGCAAAGAGTGGCAAGTGAAGTGATCCAGGTTGTAATCTGACATTTGATGGGAGATGTCCTCCTGCACAGGAGGAGGATGTGGGGAAATGGAAAGCAGCTTCTAATGCATGTGTCTGAGAGGAAAATCAAAGTGATAGGTGGGAGAAATGAGCTTGTCAGGATTCTTATGACTTGGTACAAACAGGAAAATGTTGTTTTTCAAAGCTAGATTCCTCAGTGTTTCTGTGGCTTCCACAGATTGGAATCTGGATGAAGGGTAAGGAAGGCTGTTACGTGCCACTAGGATTGTTATTGAAAGAAAAATATAAAATGCACCTGCACTCCTGGAGTGAACAGAGTATCCAGTCTGAGAGATAAAACCCTTGTTACACACCTTGATGATGGTGGGTGACACTGAATTATTGATGAACAGAAATGAAGGATTTGGAGTAGGAGGGAGAAGAGGAATTCCAGTTTATCCACATTCAGCCTGAGCTGGCAGCTTGACATGAGAGCTCTCAGAGGGGCATAAAAATCTAACTAGACCTGAGTTATTCAGCCTGGAACCTTTATCGGTTGTACTTTAGGGTAAGGAACACTTACAGCCATGTCTGTGAGCAAAGGTTACAATGCAGAGTATTATTTGCTTCCCCTAATTTATTACATACTTCCCAATTCATCGAAGCACAATTTCCTTTTAGGTTGCTGAAGCAAACCCTTATATTTCTTATTTTTTCATGGAAAGAATTCATTCCCGGCTTCATAAAGTTTATTTTCAAGAAATTGTGGGTTAAAAATTTCTAATAATGTCTTTTTCCGAAAAAAGTAATATTTCACATTAGGGTGATGTGGCACTATTCAGCTGCCTGAAGCCAGCAGGGACTGTTTGGCTTTAGTACTTACTGACATAAATCTCAAGAATAGCCCTAGATACTGGAGAGTTCTGCCTGTCACCATTAGAACTGAGGCTGACTTTGTAACACCAAGGTAAAGGCAATAAAGGGGGACCTTAGTCCTCTCTAAAACACCTTGAAAGGAGGTTGTGGCCAGGTGGGGGTTGGGCTCTTCTCCCAGGAAACAAGTCGCAGGACAAAAGGAAATGGCCTCAAAGTATACCAGGGCAGGTTGAGGTTGAACACTGGAAACATTCCTTTGCTGAAGGGGTGGTCAGGCATTGGAACAGGCTGCCCAGGGCTGTGGTGGACTCACCATCCCTGGAAGTGTTGAATAAATGAGTGGATGTGCCACTTGGGGACATGGTTCAGTGGTGAGTGCTGGGTTGATGGTTGGACACGATGATCTCAAAGGTCTTTTCCAGCCTAAATAATTCCAAGATTGTATGAATGAGGCTTTGCTGGTTGCTCTGAGAAGTCCCCTATGCTGCTGTATTTTATGATATAGGCAGAGTGGCTGGAGCTCCACATTCACAGTGAGTGTTGTAGGTTTGGAAAATTTACATTGCAAACTCTTCAACTTTCCATTTCTCCAGAAGTAGTTTACTCAGGGTCTAGTTTCCTTGTCAAATATTTTTGGAGTGAAGTTAATTGAGGATTGTAAAATAATGAAGAGGACAAGGTAGTGACAAAGAGTTACTGAGTTACCGTTTGATAAATGAAGTGTAAGCAAGTTATTTTCGTTCCAGGGGACCCAGATGTTAAGTATTTCGTCTGCAAATTAAGCAAATGGGCAACATTTACAGTCTCTGGGGCTGTATCTTGCAGAGTAGGGATTTTGAGAGAGTGTCCTGGAGTCTTGAGGAATCACTTGAATGCATTGGGGCCAATCCAGTGCTGTAGCTGAAGGGGCTGAGGCAGTCCTTGGACAGTCCTTGGGCAGGCAGGAAGGGGAGTAGGAAATAAAAGAGTTTTCTGCTGTACTGGGGCAAGCACAGCTAAAATGTGTGCTTGTGTTTTAGTGAGAACCTCAACAATTGGGTGAAATACTAGAAAATACCAACACAGAGACAGGAGTACATCAAACCAGAGAATGTGTTTTGTAGCCAGTCTTTAAGGACTGAAAAAGAAAAATCTCATGTCTTAGGGTTTTTCAGTCCTTGCATGCAAACCTATATGGATATTCAGGGTGGGATTCCTCTGGATAGATACAAATATTTGTATCTGAGCACAGTGACAAACGCCTGTGAGCACAGCTAGACAGGTTGCCCAGAGAAGCTGTGGCTTCCCCATCCCTGGAAGTGTCCAAGGCCAGGTTGGATGGGGTTGGAGCAACTTGGGATAGCAGAAGGTGTCCCTGCCAGTGGCAGAGGTTGGAATGAGATGGTTTTTAAGGTCCCTTCCAATGCAAACCACTCCATGATTCTGTGATTTCCTTTATAGTCAATGGAGAGGAACAAGCGTTTCTGAGCTGTAATTTATCTCTTCCTAAGGTAGCTGTTTAAGAGGGGTCAAATGGACCATGCTGTGGAAGTGCCTTTTTCTCTACCTTGACAGGATGATGTGTGTGGGGAGTCCTTCTAGTGCAGCTTGACATTTAAGCAAGACAAATTCAAACTAGAAATAAGGCATATATATTTATAACAACATAACTAAGTGCTGAAATAACTTAGCCAATGATTGTGACAGATTATCCATGACTGGAAAATTTAAAATCAAGAGATGTTTCTGTAAAAGCCATGCTTAAGTTCAACCACAGCTATTGGTTCTGGAGAGCCAATTCAAGAAAATTGTGTGGGCTGTGTTATGAGCACAGTGAGGTTAGATGGTCATTTCCATTCCCAAGAGCTATGAATCATCATTTGCTGGTGCTTTGGTAAACTGTAAATGTGAAAATCCACTTTGAATGCAGGTCAGCAGCTTATTCGGTTTGAATTCCTGATGTTCACTTTAATAGTTTCAAAGGAAATAATTCAAAATTTGCCTTCCTAAATATATCAATTTCACTTCAGAGTTAAAATTTTTGATACCTTTTCATTAGTTTTGTGTTACACAACATAGTCTGATCTTTTTTCTAAAAAGGAAAATAAACATCACAACACTGTAACATAAGGTTTTGGAAGGTAGATACTGATTTTGTAATTTTTGACATTTGTTTTTAGAAATAAGTTTTGCTAATTATTTATTAAAACATGTAGATTAGAAATAAAAAAATCATGAATGCTTTTAAAAGCCAATGGAATAACCCTGTTTTAGAACCCTCCGAAAGCTTGAGTCATTATTTCTGTATGTGGTATCCCTGTACGTTCTTATAAATATTCATATTACTCCTATATTATGAATAAAATGGGCTAAATGCACCACCTTAATTAGAGTAGTGGAAATAACAAGTTATTTCCATTCTTTGAATGTCTTTGGCAAATTTCCATTGTGTCAACATAATTAAGATATATTAATATTAATCTGGTAAATACTGTAACTTTACATAGTGGAAAAATAAAATAAAATGGACCATGAGAACATTTTCAATATCAATTTCAATTTTAATACTTTATATTCTCGTGAAAAGTTATAAAAATGTGTTATTAGTTTATTACCCCATTAAGAAAACAATGCAGCAACAGATGCTTGTTACCCCGATTTTCTCAGTCTGTTTATGGGGATGTTTTATCAAAATGGGTCTTTTAAAAGTTGTAAAGATGTAATACTCTCCTAAATTAGGTCATAAATGCCTAATGTGGAAAACTAATACATTTTATTATTTTTCAAGTATGGGTTTATGTATATTAAAATATGCAGCTGTTAGGAAGTCTGGAGTGTGTATAACAGAAACATATTGCATTACAAGATGTTAGTGTCTCTCTGAGTATGTGCTTTCTTTATGCACATACCCACATGAGTTTTTGGCAATGGAAGAGGCAACATTAACATTTTGGCTCAGTATTGCTTTCTAGTATACTTTATTATTTTATGAATAGATGTAAATGCTGAATATACTGAGCACGTACATGCATTTTTACTCTGTATTTGCCCAAGTTCTGACAACAGCCACACACACAAATTGAGGAGGTGGATCTAAGGTGCAGGTATGAACAACATTCAGTTCCAACATCAGCAATCATGTGCTGTGTTTCTGCACAAATTGTAGGAATTTCTGTACAAGGAGCGGTAACAAGATAATATCTTAGTTTAAACCTCATTTTGTCTTCGTGCTAATCATGCTGGAATGGATTTGTAGTAGTGGAGGAGGAATTTAAGCACCTGCTTTTTGAAGGTAGCATAGTGACCATGGCTGCTTTAGGAAATCACAGTCCCAGAATGGTTCAGGCTGGAGGAACCACAGTGGATCATCTACTCCCACTTCCCTGATAAAGCAGAATTACCCAGAGCTCAGGGCACAGGATTGTATCCAGACAGTTCTGGAATATCTCCAGTGAGGGAGACTCCACCCCCTCTCTGGACAATCTGTTCAGTGCTTGGTCACTGCACAGTAAAGGAGTTCTGCCTCCTGTCCAGGTGGAACTCGCTGGGATCAGTTCCTGCCCGTTCCTCTGGTGCCATTGCTGGGCCCCTGGAGCAGAGCCTGGGCCCTGCTCTGACCCTCCCTGCACACAGGGACACACAGGGATGAGGTTCCCTCTCAGGATCTCCTCTCCAGGCTGAACAGCCCCAGCTCCCTCAGCCTTTCCTGGGCAGGGAGATGCTCCAGTCCCTCCATCATCTTTGCCACCCAGCACTGGACACACTCCAGGAGCTCCATGTCTCTCTTGTCCTGAGGAGCCCAGAAAGGATATAACCAAAAGGATTTTTCCAACCTAAATGATTCTGTGATTCTGTGATTTGCAAAATTTCCTATAATTTGAGATGGATGACCAGTTGTCAAAGATGTTTCTGAACCTCAGACTCCATGTCTCCATTGATGGAAGCCTTTAATGGTCACAAAAATGTGCATAACGTGTAGACCAAATGTGTGACAGTGATGGGAGTGAATTAATAGAGACCTGTTTCACACACACACACCCCTCCCTGAATAATTTATCTGTATGGGATATATGGTATTATTTTGGTATAGAAGGGAGGCAGGATTGCATAGGTTTTTTGATGTTTTATTCTAATGTTTGTGGAATTGTGTGGCCGTTTGTCTGAGTGGACACATCCCTCAGCAACCTGCTCAGGCGGGATTAGACAATCTCTAGATGGGCCTTCCAGCCCCAGTGGGTCTGAGATTCACAGTGTTGTTGGGTGCCTATTTAGGGATTGTGTAAATTCAGGTTTTCTGTCTTGTCACCATTCCCTGGATTCAAGACATGCATTCCAAAGGCTTTATAGATGTACCCATTATAGTCAAAATTGTGCTGTAGCTTATTTGTCTCCCTTCTAACCATGTTAGGAATTGCACAAGGAGTCTGCATGCCATGTATTTTTAATTAACCTAATTGGTCCCAGTAGCTGTGATGCCAGCCACCAAAGTGTTGATAGGACTTCTCCGGAAGCTCAGCCAGTCTGTCATCATCTAGTCTCAAAATGTACTAAAGATGATCCTCCCCTTCCAGAACTGTAGGTTTTATGAAGCCTGAAATTTGAACCAATGTGCAAAGGGCTGAATTTGCTGTCATATTCTACTTTTCAAGTTACTGGAGTGTCCTGGATGTCATTCATGTTTATGACGTAGATTCTATAGAGGCAGCACAAAATTTCAGTTATTCAATACCAGGGATCGATGGTTAGTGAAGAGTTTAGTTGGCCCTTCTGCAGGAGTTTATGCTTCAGAAAAGGTCAGTCAGAAAGTAGCCTTTAAAAATAAAAGCTAGGGATGTGTTTTTCTGAGAGAGTTTCATAGGAAAACAAGCCTTTACAAAACTAAGAGCTGGAGATGTGTTTTTCTGGAGGGTTTCATATGAGGTTTTTTTCCTGCTGGTAAGATATGCCTGTTTTTGCCCTAAAACCCGATAACGTATCTTATGGACTGCGCCTTGTTGAGGCGCTTTCTTAATTTAGCACCGACTCAAAGTGTTCATAACAAAGTGGAGCAAGCCCTGGTAAACAGTTATTTTATGGCTTCAAGGTTATTTTTTGAGATACTATTTCTGGGATTAAATATTTCAGGACCAATTTGGTTATCTGCTTGTCTCTTCTTTCTAAACCAAACTAAAAGGCTTTAATGCTTAGTTGTGCACTTTTCTGGGCAGGGTGTTTGTTAATAAAATGTATCTTGTGTGTCCGCCCTTCCCAGAAAAGTGGATTTTAAAAAATTTAAGAATTGTAATAATGATTCATTATTATTACTATTACTATTACTATTACTATTACTATTACTATTACTATTACTATTACTATTACTGTTATTATTATTGATTCTGTCTGAACATTGTTTTTCTCTGCTGCAAAGCCAGGTTAATTTTGACCCTTTACACTCTACTAATGCCAGTGCTATGACTGTCAGAAAAGAATGCTGAAAATGGGACTTCAAGGTGTGTTGTTTATCCTGCAAAGGCATGGGACACATCCCCAGGTGGTGCAGAGAGGAGTGTCCCAAACTGGACCAGGCTGCAGGACTAGCAGGGACCCAGGTGGCTTTGGCTGTACCAGATGTCTCCTGGTGTATGAGAGCACTGCTGCAGCTCATTTAAATCTTACATATGTTTATAAATACAACAATATTTGGGGGTTGGTGAGTATTGTGGGATGCACTTGAAGAGGATGCAGTCCAGTGTCTCAATTTGAATATACTGTGGTGGTGGGGTCTAAGCAAGGGTCAAGAATAGTTCTCTGAATCCTCATTATAGCCTCAGATTTTATAAATGTAATGATTTTGTCATTCTACATATTAATGGTGTTTGCTTTTCTGAACTGTTCACTTTCCAGTTTGTAAGGAGTATAAATTCAGAACAGTTCATACTCTGGGACCTGAATTCCTCCTGTTTGTAAAAATAGATCAGTGCAGTCTTGTTTCCATATGAAGAACTCCTGTCTTAAGGTGCAGCAAGCTGGGAGGGCTGTTTGTAAAGTCTAGAATTACAGAGTGGTGTAATGGTTTCAGTTTGAAGGGACCTTAAATCTCATCTCATTCCAATTCCCCTGCCATGGGCAGGGACACCTTCCACTATCCCAGGTTGCTCCAAACCCTGTCCCAGCTGGCCTTGGACCCTTCCAGGGATGGGGCAGTCATAGCATCTCTGGGCAACCTGTGCCAGATCCTCACCACCCTCAAAGGGAAGAATTTCTGTCTCATTACTAAACTATACCTGCCCTCTGTCAGTCATTGAAAAAACAGGAACTACAGTTCCAGGAGTTTACATCAACAGTCTGGTTTGCTGACAACTGGCTTGATATTTAAAGGAAAACAGTAATAATGTATCATTTGAGGAAAGTGTTCATGATTAGCCACTCTTTTTTTCAGCAAGCTCAACTTCTTAGAGCTAACAGGGTTCAAATAGCATCTATAACCAAATAAATGGCGGAGTTTCATGTGGTTAAAATAAAGAAGTTCAGATTTTCAAGAAAAAGGAGTTTGGATTTCATCTTGCCAGATGCAGGCATGTAGGAGAGGGTGCTTTCAGAGCTGCACATCCTTCTAAACAAGATATTTCTCAGCACTGACTGTGAATGGGAGGGGGTGATTTAGCTCAGACTGAGAGATATCTGTGGTCAAAAGAGAAAAAAGTTAATTTATATCAATGCCCATTAATAAGTGAAAAAGATTTTGGGATGTCTTACTTTTATTTGTTATAGAAGGTGATGTTAGACAGCACTGTAAGGTGTTAGTGATAGGATGGCTAGATACAGTATGAATTTTGTTTTATGAAGCCTAAAATATTAATAAAGCAAGTCATTTTTATATTTAGAATACTATTTTCTGATTTTGCTTTCATATCTCAGTGTTTGTAAGTAATTTGAAAAATGATTTTGATATCCATTATGTTTCTGCATTTCATTACCAATTTAATAATCCCATTTTGTTAATTATACGAATATATTTTCTTTCTTTCAATTGCAGTTATGTGAGCTCTCACTTATAAAAGTAATTAGTAAAAATACTTTTAGGTAAAGTTGATTTTTTTCTGTTGGACTTTTCCATCTCATGTTAGTAGTAACTGTTGAAAGCTTGACACAGACAGAATATTCTGTTTCTAAATATTTTATATGGATTCTTTCTAATTTTTCTAATGTTTCTAATATTATTGCATCCTAGACCTTTAAACAAGTTATGTGTCAAGAATTAGACAGAATATTAGATAAAAATTAAGTAGGAAAAATTAGATAGTATGTTTTCTAGGAATTGGATTCAATGTTAGGGATTGACAGGTATTTACTTGCACAGCAACTACCCAAATATAGCAAAATGTGGTATTTGAAAATCTATGGTACTGTTGGTGATTTCTCTCATGTGTTGTCACATTTGTTAAAATCACACCCCAAGGCCCTTAGTTAAACCTGAAGCCTCACTGAGCTGAGCAAAGTATGAATGCAGCTCTCATCTGAGGTGTGTGAAGTGGGTCAAAAGGAGAAATATTTGGCTGGAGCTGCCAAGGACAGTGATGGGGAGGGAGGCTCAGGCAGAAGAGAGGAGCCAGCAGTCTGAAGGCAGGTGTAAGCACTGTTGATACACATGTCACTAGCTAAAGCCAGCCCAGAAACTACCTAAAAATAGATAAATAGAAGGAGACTGAATTATTGTAGACCCAAGGAAAAAGATTGAAGAAGCAAGTTTTTAAAAGGGAAGTACTAAAGGGATGATGAGAAGTGGCTGGTGAGTGGGGGAGAGGAGATAATCACAGCTGCTAAAGGACGCTGGGGTTTTAAGGGTGCAGAACCACAGAATAGTTTTGTGTGGGAAGGAACCTTTAAAGGTTATCTAGTCTAAACTTCCTGCAATGAGCAGGAACACCTTCCACTATATCAGGTTGCTCTGAGTCCTTTCACACCTGACCCTGGGTGTTTACAGGTATGAATCATCCATCATCTTTCTGGACAACCTGTGACACTGTTTTATTACCTTCATTGTGAAAAACTTCTGCCTTATATCTAATCTAAATTGACACTCTTTTACTTTAAAGCAAATAGGTCAACTTGTTTTGTCCTATCACTTGTCCTATCACAACAGGTTCTCATAAAAAGTTGGTTCCCATATATAACTGACCATATCCAAAGCAGCTGAATACTGTGAATAAAACTTACTAAATACACAGCCAAACTTTTGAGTTTTATATACATAGTATAAGTATGACATTGTGTAATAGCTGTAAGACAATCCAGGGCTTTTCCAAGGGGTTATTGCACATCTCAGGTATTTCAACTCATCCAGCCTTTTGGCTTCATGCCTTAAAATGACACCAGAGACGTGTTATAATTGTCAAAAATGCCCTGCCTGTTGTAAATCACAGCTTAAGCCAAAACATTGAGTACATTACACATATACTCGGAATAGATGATTTAACCAGGTTATATGATGTGCATGTTTAAAAAGGAAAAAAAAAATCTAAATATGGAGTTCAATATGCTCTTCCCCAAGCCAGAGAGAGAATTTGCCTACCCATCCAGAATAGCTCCTAAATGTCCTTGGTAGTTTGCAATGTCGTTTGCTTCTGTGTTTAGTGATCTTACTGTCATGATCTTTGACTTTTTTGTCTTTTCCTTTCTTTTTGGATTTGATTATTTAGCACAGTGTTGCATCCCAGAAGTGCCTCTTACGCTTTGAGATGCTCAAATATGGGATGTGAATATAGCAGTGAAGTGTAAAGAATGTCAGTCATAGCATTTGAGATTGAACATAGAAAATGGAAGAATAAATAATGACTGAAAGTCTGCCACCATCACTGTCATTTTTCTCTCATTTATGCTTCCCAGGAAGAGGTTTTCCTGTAACAGAACTCTCTCTGATCTAAGTATTTAGGTATTAAACTTTCTCAGTGATAGGATTAAATAATTAATACAAAGATGCAAGGGGTCTGGAACATCTCTTATGAGGAGAGACTGCAGGAGCTGGGTCTGATTGGTCTGGAGAAGAGAAGACTGGGGGGGATCTCAACAATCTGTATAAATATCTCCAAGGAGGGTGTCAGAGGATGGTGCCAGACTCTTTTCCATGGTGCCCAGTAACAGGTTGGGGAGAAATGTCTATAAAGTGAAACACAAGAAGCTTTGCTTCCAACCTGAGGAAGAACTTTCCATTGAGGGTGGAAGAGCACTGGGACAGCTGCCCAGGGAGGTTGTGGAGTCTCCCTTTGGAAACATTCCAAACACACCTGGACAGGTTCCTATGTTACCTGCTCCAGGTGACCCTGCCTTGGCAGGGCTCTTGGACTGGATAATCTCCAGAGGTTCCTTCCATCCCTAACAACTCTGTGATTCTGTGAAATGTCATTATCTATTTTTTTTCAGTGCCTTCTCTTACATGAGAGATGAAACAATAGATCCCTGTTTACCTTCTCTAACTTTTGGTGCTATTCCCTCTAGACTCTGTCATGCTGGGCTCTTCTCTGTCTTGTTCTGATGAGCAACTATCTCAGTCCAATGTTTTTGTTGTTCCTGTCCTTATCAGTCCTGTGATAGTTTGCTCTGAATCAAGTAGAGCATTCCCTGCTAGACAGCCCAAAGGAGTAGCCAGCAGCCAGGCACACCGTCTGTTGTTTCTTTTTCCTCAACTGCCTTGTTTTTGTCAGATAAAATTGTAAGCAAAAAGCAAATTACAGTGTTTTCTGATATTAACTGTAATATTATGTCTTCTGCCTTGTAGGCAGTTTAGCCCAAGCTGGCTGGCTGCCCGTCCTGAGGCACAAGGACACTGCTTTCCTGGGAGGCTGTGTCAGATAAAGCCCTTAGCTTTTCTGGAAGTGAAGGCTATTTTTTCCCCATCGTTAGTGAAACAAGACCTTATCAGCATAGAAAACACAGCCTGCACGGCAACACAAAGATACCTGTTTTGCCTCACATTCAGCTCCGGCACCAAAACATATTTCTAGTGCAGCTATTAAAGTAATAGCTTTTAAGGTAGAAAGTCTGCTGGCTGACACTGTGATTATTAGCTACTCAGGACACTTTTCCAGCTATCTGAGCTGAGGTTTTTCATAAAGCTATGCATAAAGCTATGTCTGTTACAGGAGATTAACTATGTCTGTGCTCCCTGACACTCAGGTTAACAAGCATGGCATGACCCATGCTCATATTATTCCATTTTCTTATTCTCCAGAATAGGGTGGCCATCTCCAGATTGCCTTTTGAGAATGGCTTCTGGCCTCCAAATACCTCTGAACTGTGTCCTGACATTGGGAAATGGCATTCCTGGGGCTAGTAAAGTGGTTTAAGTGTAAAGGGGTTTTTTGAGGGTCTGGGAATATTCCCTGAGACTGTTTGAACTTGAGATCAAGTCTAAATATGTTGACTCTATGTTCAGCTTTAAAGCTGAAATATTAAACCCTGGCCCTCAGAGCAGCCACAAACATGGTTTCATGGACATGTTTCATATTACCACGTGTCTCTGAGCTATGAAAAAAGGTACCTTTGCCTCAGTGGCTTTATGGGGTCAATTCTATTTTATAAATAAATCATTCTTAACTACTGAAATATAGAAATTCCAGTTGTCTTGAAGAACTGGCATGTCAGATCCTCTCAACAGCATTCAGTATCTGATGTGTCTTGTTATATAGAATCACAGAATTGCTGATGTTGGTAAAAGCTTTAAGATCACCAAATCTAACGGTCCACCTACCAGCATGATCATTTTCAACGTTAAACCACATCCTCAAGTGCCATAGCCACAAATTTTTTGAAGACCTCCAGGGATGGTAGCTGCATCACTTCCCTGAGCAGCCTGTTCCACAACCCTTTCTGTGAGGAGTTTTTTCCTAGTATCTAAACTTCTCCTAGCACAGCTTGAGTCCATTTCCACAAGATGCTTATTAATAATGGTAGTTACTGCACACTGCAGACATCAGGGCTGCTTAACTCAGGGTTGTCTGAACTGCAGATGTTGATGATACATTTTTTTTCCATTTTTCTTTCCTGTAAGAATATATTTTTCTTTAATTTCATTAAAGGCCAGGATGAATGGAGCCCTGAGCAACGTGATCTAGTGGAAGGTGTCTCTGTCCATGGCAGAGGGTTGGAAATTACCTTTAAGGTCCCTCCCAACCCAAACTAGTCTGTGATTCCATGAGTGGGAGGATTGATGTCAAACTATGCTTTGAGATCCTCTGATCAAACATTGTGTGGCTGCAATGGATGTTCTTGTGTGCCCCACTGTGGTCTCCGTATTTGTTACATGTTCCTGACAGCCAGAGACCTGCTCCAAAGCTCCTGTTGGTTTTTGGTCCAGGCACTGGGTATCTCTTGTGTGGACTGGTAATGTTTTCACACAGTTCTTCTGTGGTCTGGATACCTACAGTGAAGTCACAGCACTTGCTGTTTGACATCAAAGTCTGTCCCTGTGAGAATGAGCATAATGAGCAAATAATGACCTCGCAGTGTGTGTACACAGGGAAAAGAGAAGGCAAGTTATGAAGCAGAACCACTTTCATTTATGCAGCAGTGTTTTAATAACCAGCAGATTTTGGGGAAAGGGCTGAAAAAATAGTAAAAACATAAACGTACTTACGTTTCAAAGTTGAGATTTTTTTAACAAGAACAAAAGTTTATTTTGACATATTAAAATAAAAAAATACCCTTGATTTTTAGGCAGGATCCTGAGAGAGCTATCAGCATTCCCAATCAATGCTTGTCATGATATTTTCTTTTTTCTTTTCACCCCAGTCCTTCCATGGTACTACTAATGTGAACCTCCTTAGCTGTACACTTGGAGTAGCCCAGTGTGATAGCTTTACCACAAAGGGCTCCTGTGTATTCCAGGAGTCAGGATATAGCACTCTTCTAACAGAAAATGCCCTGTAATGAAGGTGAAGCTCAGACGTTATTTATTCCAAATACAGGATCTTTCCATCTACGAGTTTATAGAGGCTGAGAAATTGTTGAATTTGGAGATTTGCAAATAGAAATTACAAGCTCGACTCTGAAAATATTCCCTCCTGGAAAACAAGTCCTATTCCCTCTTGTGAGCATTATCCTCATGCAGCATTAGATTGGTACAGAAGGAATTTTGAAGGTGGACAGTTTTGCTCATAAAGACACAGCTCCTGGAATGAAGCAGCTGATCCTGAGCTCGGGTACATGGAGAGAACAGACCATCACTTGTGTAGAATTATTTGGAACATTTTTTGTGTGTTTCTTCACCAGGTCCACTTTTTAGGCTGCAGCAGGTTAAAGTTAGAGCTGTGCAAATTTTGTGAAGCCTACATCCAAATTAAGGCTGGCTCCCTTCCAGAAATGGCTGGAGCTGGCAAATTTAAATCATTTTCAAGTTGGAGCTGGGTTTTTTCTGGGTTTTATGTCATCACTTATGAGTTAAAACTGAGGAAAAACCTGGCTTGTGACCGATTTAACCTCTTTTTGCCTCCTGCCTTGGTCTAGAGTATTTTTTCTGTATGTGTGACTTGTTTGCTGAGAACTAACCACTGATGGGATTATACAGTGTGTCGAGTCTCTGGAATTGCCCTTCTAATAAAGCAGGGGATTTTTTAAACCTTTTATTTTAAACCTCTACAGAGCATCAGTTGCTGACATATCTAGAGGAAAGTGGTTCTTAAAAGATTTTCTTAAAAATAAATTATTTTTCTACTCTGTATTTTTATGCACTTCATATATTGAATGGCAATTTTAAAGTCAAGTGGCATTAGCAACACCTTGGGACGTGGCACTTCTGCTTCAGTAATTAATTAAAAATTTCTTAGCATGTAAGTTTTCTGAATTACTCATGTGGCAGGGGGATAATTTATATACATGAGTTTACAGGTGAGATCACTCTTAAGCCCTAAATTAGTGCATAACTTTGTCTCTGCCCATGACAGAGTGGCTGGAATGAGATGATCTTTAAGGTCCCTTCCAACCCAAACCATTCTGTGATTTATGGATGTGGATGGTTATGAATGTGGATGGTTATTCTGAAGTGATCTGAGAAGCTCTGGAGAAGGTGCCGTGATCATATCATGGGAATCTGAGGAAACAGTTTACTTCAGTAAAATACAGGTGCCTGGTTAGGACTTGACCTTTTGAAGAGCTATCCAAACATTTACTTGCTCTCACAACACCCTCATGAAGTAGAAGATAAATATTATCTCAATTTTATGGACAAGAAGGTGAGCACCAAGAGAGTCTGGATTAAAATTTTGGAATCTGTGGCGTGCAATTGCTTGCTTAGTCCATTAGACCATGGTGTTTGGTTTGTCAATAGCTTTATAAACTGGACAAAACCTTTAAAATACCAACTAGTTTAGATAGGCAGGAGTTCAGTTCTCCCTGCTTAAAAAAGAGATGTCACATCATCATAGCCAGATTTGGGGATTTTCCCATGTTTCTCTTAAAGTGCTCTTGAAGGTGATTGTGTACTCAGAAAACCTTCTGGAGGAAGGGCAGCTCAGAAAAAAAAAAAAAAGATGATATTTCCCTGTTAAATTAAGTTGATCATCTCTTTAACCTGAGTTTACCAAAGCACACTGTTAGGGAAGCAGTGCTGTACCTGTAATTATCTTGGTGAATGGTGCTACGGTGTTTGCATACAATGAATTCACATTTGGTTTATACAGTGTATAATTTATAAAGCATTTTTGTCATCTACGCCAAATCTTTGGGATGTTTCCTGTCACCCACCCATTGAAACAAGGCTGAAAAGCACTGTAGAAATAACAAAGGCTGCCATCATCATCTCTTTCAAACTGCCATGGAACTGAAATGATACAGGACAAGAGGGCAAATGTTGAGAACTGGAAAAACAGAAAAACAGAGCAGCATGAAATGTCAAACCACATTTTTAAGGCGCTTTTTACTATATTTCCATAAATGCATGAGGGAATTATGTTGCGAATACTTGAAACTGTTTATTTTCATTTTTGGCTTGATTTTCTAGCATTGAAAAAACCATGTCTAATGATCTTGAGTATTCTTAAAGAAAAAAATTATATTTTACATAATGGTTTGCATGTGTGAGTTCCCTCTGGCAGGAGGGCTATAATTAGCCTGTCGTCTCTCAGAGAAGAGACTATCTGTCTTAAAGATGCAACAGTGAGTCTTGGCTGCTAGAGCTAGGAGCAGAACATTGTGATTTTGTTAAAAGATAAACATTATCCCTTTTCACTTATTCATCTTTCTCCTCTTCCTGCTTCTTTGGCTCAAAGTTGGCCTGGAGAGGCAAAGGACAACTGAGCACAAAATGTTTCTTCCTTCCTCATTCAGCAAGGCGTGGAGAAAGATCTTGGCTTCTTGACATCAATAACTTTGCTTCAACTCCACTTGGAACTGTTTGGGCAGCTTTTCAAAAATAAAAAGGTACGATAAAAGGAACTGAACTTCCTGTTTTAGTCATAAAGTAGCAGATTCAGCTAAGGCACACTTTCCTTTGGGATTGTCCGTGTACTGCCTGGGAGAGTCATAGAATCATTTCCATTGGAAAAGACCCCAAAAATAATCAAGTCCAACCAGAAGCCCAGCACTGTCAATCCATCACTAAACCATGTTCCGCAGTGCCACGTCCACACATCTTTTAAATACCTCCAGGAATGGTGACTCCACCACAGCCCTGGGCAGCCTGCTCCAGTACTTCATGCTTTCTATAAAGAAATTTTTCTTGATGTCCAAGCTAAGTGTCCGCTGGTGTAGCTCAAGGCCATTTTCTCTTGTCCTTTCACTTATTACCTGGGAGAAGAGCCCAACCCTCACCTGGCTCCACTCTCCTGTCAGCGAGTTGTAGAGAGTGAGAAGGTCCCCCCTGAGCCTCCTTTTCTCCAGGCTGAGCCCCTTTCCCAGCTCCCTCAGCTGCTCCTCATTAGACTTGTGCTCCAGACCCTTCACCAGTGAGTTGAGGATGTGGAATATTATTACTTTGCACAACGTTATTGTAGCTATTAAAAGACAATCAGCCAGAGTAGGGTGGTGGCAGACAGTGTTGTGTGTTTCAGCCTTTTGTGGTCTCGTTACTAAAGGAGAGTAATTTTGGTAGAAAGGCTTTGCTGCTTTTGTGTATCCATGTGTGTCCTTGATCAGAGGAGGTGGAGAGAAGGAAAACTCGAAACCACCACAGAGTCAGAAAAATGTAACTGGTTTGAGCTGGCATGGATGTGCTGGTGTGTGTTAACTCTTGGTATTATTGTGCCTGAGGTTTCATTTCCAGCATTAACAAAGAAAGCTGTAATGCAGGAGATGATCACACGTGGTATCCTTCCAGTCCAACTGGTTGCATTAGCAGGGACTGGGTAAGAAGGTGAGGTTTCCAGTGGCAACAGGACTATATTGAATTTCATTTTCAAGACTGTCATTACATGTGCCAGTCCATCAGACAATGTGTTGATCTAATGGTGAAAATGTAACTGCAGTGGCAGGGACATTTCTCCATGGGTAATGATGTGTCGACCAGGATCTCTGAATGTCCTTCTTGTCAGATTCTTTGACTTGTGCCACATCCATTTATTCTTGATCATTCTTTGTAATCCTTGTGCTGCTGCTGTCCTTCTGCCCTTCTTCTCTTCTATGTTGCATAATTAGTCTGAACAGTATAATTTTCTTTTATTCCTTGCAACCTTTCTTCTCCACCCCTCTGCTTTCCTGATACTTTTCCTTGCCAAATAGTCAGAGATTTCTCTCAATTCTGAGTTCCTATGTAAGCTATAATTTTATTCTATTATGAGTGAGCACTGCTACTGCGGGCCTGGAACTGATTACTGTTTGCATATATCCAGCGTCACCAGCCAAAGAGTCAAAGACCAAAGAGACTTCTCGGAACCTTACAAGGATTTCAAAATCACCTTGTTATTCTTTTCAGATTCCCCATTTTGTTGGGAATTTCTTTTTCCTTTCAGTTGTATCAGTATTCAAAGGCCAAGTTTATATTTTGAAAAGTAGTTGTAGATGTTAATTACCTTCACAGACAGTCCAAAACCTAAAATCTGATTTTAAATTATCACCTATTTCCTGTCCTGGATATCCAAAAAAGTGCTTGATTAGATCAGCATGAACTCTATTTGCACTTTTCTGAAGTGTATTTCAGACTTGGGTATTGACAGACCTTTGCTGGGAGGCTGAGAACAAAGCTTTTGTGTATTTTGTCTTGGTACTTGGCCCCGGCTGGAACAAGTACTTTCATTGTTTCTGGAATATTTCAGTGCTTTTTTTCTTCATCCCAAAAAAAGGAGAAATCCCAAAAATAAAAGAAATAAGAAAGAGATCAATCATTTGGAAAGTTACAAATATTCGAAGAAAATAGAAGAATTTTCTTTTTTAGTTGAAAAACTAATGAGAGGTTGTGCTCTTCTGAAAATGCCAGCTGAAATTTCTATTAATTCCCTTTATAGAAGTTATATGCTACTACTGTGTTCTGAAAAGATGGGATAATTAGGAATCAAGATATAAAAGGGGTCATACTGGTCAGTCTGATACCTCCTCTACCTTTCAACTCTTGCAAAGGAATACTTACAGGAATTGTGATTTGAAAAATGGAGGAAACTGTGGTGAACTAAGACTTACTTCTGCTGTGCCAATCACTTCCCTCAAGAGCTCCATAATAAGACTTGGTTTGCCATGGTCACTCATGCACTGGCTTTTATACTCTCTCCAGGATGTTTCGCAAACAAAAATAAAGAAGTATTTTGAAGGCCATTGATCTGTCCATCTGCTTGCTGCTCTTAGCTCATTTCTTGGTAGTTTCTACCCCACGCAGGAATACTTATTGCTGAGAATGGCGCTGCTGGTCTGGCAGCCACAAAAAACAACTTCTTTAAGTGGTCTTGTGTTGAATTGCATGTCTCATTTTAAGCCTCCTCTAGCATAAAGTGCTTAATTGGCCTTTGTCTCTGGGCTGGATAAATGGATGTGAGTTCTGAAGATGTTACTTTTTTCTTCCCTTGGACAGTATATTGAAGGTCATTGACTGGTAACAAAGAGTTAGAACAACTAGCCAAATTATCTCTAAAATATTGCGGAATAGCCATTTCTGAATCATTAATTCTGTGATTTATTAGGTCAGATTTGTTGTCATCTTGCCGTGTCAGTGTCTCCCATTATCTTTTCCTGGTGGTTCTCCTAGAACCCCTTAGTTTTTGACTTGATCTTTTCAGGATGAGCCAGGTGAATTTGTCTGCAATATTTGTTATTTTCTAAAAGTAAGGATACCACTGGAAAAACAAAAAGGAACTCTCTTGACTGTAGTAGCTTTTGATCACTGCCATTGTTCTTCAGATTATGGATTAATACCCAGCTATTGTTCAACTAAATAAATTCCACCTATTACTGTTCTTCTGAAATTATTTGCTAAATCTTGATTTTCTATTCTCTACTGCTGCTGGCATGAGGTTCCTTAAAGAAGTTGAGGGGAATTAGACTGTGACTGCTTTACGGATTTTAGGAATCAGGCTGTGACTGAGTGATCTGATCTAGTGGAAGGTATCCTTGACTATGGCAGAGGGGTTGGAACTTTAAGGTCTTGTCCAACCCAAGCCAGTCCATGACTCCATGATTCTGTGCTTTTGCCAGCAGTACAAATAGGAGCAGATGTGTAGAAGACAAATGGTGCTTACCCTTCATGCCCACAATGAGCATTTCAGTGGGGTTTACTTTCAGTCTAGCACCAGGTCCAATCTGGCCTCATTGACTGAATGCCTGTTGAAGTGCATCTTCTGATTTGCTTTTACCCAAAAAAAGACCAGGTAGTGTGCTCTGAAATCATGCTACAGTACAAAGTGATGTGCAGTAAGTGAGAATGAATGGAAGTTTTGTTTCAAAAGCACACCTCTGTTCCAAACTAAAATATTCCCATAGATGGATCCTTTTTTACCTGATTCAGACATCTCAGTAAATCCAATAATGGGCTCATCTGGATCAGCTGGTACTTAAATATTTCTGTGCATGTGGCCAAAATGCTTCTTAGCATCCCACTTCAACATGCTCTTTTCACATTAATGTCACCATTATTGTGGAGACAGTTGTAATTGCTGTTCTTGTAACTTGTATTTATGTAGAAAAGTAATATCAGAGAAATTCAACTTAGAAATAAGGCACAAGGCAATTAACAGTGGAACAAAGTACCAAGTTCTGTATTGTCTCGTTCTTGATGACTCCAAGTGGAGGTCAAATGAATTTCTGGAAAATATGCTTTTGTTAAATTGGTTACTGGCCCAAAATAAGGGCAACTGGCTGAAATTCTGTGGTCTGTGGTATGCAGGAGGTCAGACTGGATGATCTAATTTTCCCTTCTGACTTTAAACTGTATGAACTGAGTGTGAGCAATTCCCCTGATTACAGGACACTTCTGGCCTTTGAAATCTGCAGGATCTGTCAGTTACCAGTAAAGAACATTTGCCATCAAATCAAGGAATTAATTTTAGGATATCACATTGTTGTATCCTGCTTCATGATGTGTAGAAACAAGAAAAAAAATCCCCCAGACCTGTAGCATGATTTAAATTAGGCCAACGTTGTATTGTAAACTTAGCCTTTGGTAATGCTTATCACAACTGAGATTTAAAATCAGAGCTGAAATAAGACTTGGTTTTAGAGTTTCAGTGCCAGGAAGGTTAACGGGATATTGACAGCTTTAGGAATGAAATGTCGGGGAGGCAATTAGAGCAAACATGCATCATGAGCCAGCACACAGCATGGCTGGTTTCAATAGAGGCGGCAGATCCTCTGTAGTAACGCCCCCACTAATAGTGGCATTGTCACTGCTTCCAGATGGCGTCAACAGAAACTCACAGAGCTTGTGCAGGGACCTATAATTTATCCTGATCCCTTCCTCCTCTGGATTCAGAGGGAGGAAGGCAAGTGGTACCACAGTCAACCCCAACTGTTTTCTTTTTTTCTTTTTTTTTTTTTTTGCCAGGAAGTGTGGGATGGGGCAGGATCACATCTGGGGGTCCCTGGAGCCCACCAACAGTGACTGCTCTGAGTTTTGATGGGATGGGAGCATCCACAGCTCTTCTTACCCACTTCCTTCTGATTTCACTATGTCACTTGTATTGAGCTGGTCCCAAATCAGAAGGCAGATTGCAGCTCCTTTTCCCTCCTTTTAGATTCTCAATCTGCCTCTTCATTTTTTTCTTTTTATTGTTAAATCAACGAGCAACCTGGTCTAGTGGAAGGTGTCCCTGCCCATGACAAGGGGTTGGAATGAGATCATCTTTAAGGTCCTTCCCAACCCAAACCATTCAGTGATTCTATGATTTTATTACCTAAGTGCATGTGCATTCTCAATGAGTTTTACTCAACCACTGAAAAATCATCATTTTATCTCAGATAAAAACTTAGAAAACTAAGAAATGGGAGATGTTTCTAACTGTATTTGGGAAAAAGCATGTTCCTTGAAAAATTGGATAAACTATGTTAGTCTTCACAGTAAATATGGATTCAAACACATTTGAGAAGTTGATAAATAAGGTGTGTCTCCTAAAGAAGAAAACTTCAGCAAAAAATATTTTTCTTGTGTACTAATATAAAGATGCAATACTGTGAAAAAGAATGTCTCAAAATATACTGAGATGATGCAAGGTTATTTTCAGAAAGCTCAGATCTTAATGTTTCTTGAAAGTAGGAGATACAGATGGCAATTCTAAAAACTTTCCTCTTCACAAAATGCATTAAGAACTTTTGCACCTCTCAGTTTAAATCCCTGGGTTACCTCAGCAAACATACATGTTTTAAAAAGTATCTACTTTTCACATTTAAGTGGATAAAAAGGAAAAGCATGCATTAGGAGTGTATTTCTTTGCCATGTCTGTCTTACACGTTTTGGAGGATGAAGTGGGAAAAGAAAGAAGGATCCAGTTGCTGCTAAGCTCTGTTTGGTTTTGAACTGTTTGGGTAATTCCAAAAGCCAACTCTGGCGCCTTAAAATTTGCTTTCATCAAGAACATGGTAATTCAAAATAGCTAGCTGAATTTTGGTTAGTGTAGCAGCAGGTCTCTTCATATCTTTTTTTCTTTTTTTTTATTGTAAGTAAACACCCATGATTTTTTTTTGTAAGTAAACACCCATGATTTATAGAATATTTTGTTTCAATTATTTTGACTTTGCTTTTCACCTCTTTGACCTAGAAAATTGAGAGTGCTTTAATAACCAGTGTCCTTGTTAGAAACTTATTATGTGGCTCTTTCTGGAACAGCAAGTTAAGTATGTGGCACAGTATAAGGAATTTCAATGTAATTTGTTTAGAGAGGCTGTTGCTTGACAAACCTTTTTTGAACAGCCTACATGGTAAATGAGAAGTTGGAAGTCTCAGGGCTGGGATGGATAATGGACAATAGAAGCTTTCACTTCTGGTGGCTGTTCAAGTCCAATCTGTCAAAGACTGAAAATTGTTCCCTTTTCAGACTGGGCAAGTGGCCTGTGACTAAGTGGTTGGTTGACTCTGCCTGGTGCCTGATAAAATTTGCCCACAAGTCAAAAATGTTCCCCTATTTGGCTCCCTGGCCCAGTCATTTCAAAAGCCAAAGCTGAATCTGCAGCAGTCTTCTCTTCCAGATCAGGACCAAGATATTTTACTCATCTATCTTTTATCCATTAATTTCTTTATTTGTTACATATTGTTGTCCCCTTTTTTTTCTCTGTAACACCTGTTGGAAGTACCACATGGAACACAGCAAAAAAGGGTTTTCTTGAGGATGAAGGAATTTCCTCCCTCGACAGAGATCAGTGGTTCAACAGTGGGTCAGGATCAATGATTCACCCCATCAGCAGCACCCCTGGAGGAATAAATATCACCCCAAAACATGCTCTGCTGCAGTATCTCTTCATTTGCTAAGGGCTCTGTGAGACTCAGTCATGCTTCCCAGTTGAATCATGCCCAGCTAAAGATAAATTCAGGAAATTAAGTGACACAAAGTGAGACCAATTTATCAAGAATGAATAAAAGTTTGGTGGTAAAGATGGCATGCTAGTTTATCCAGTCTCAGCAAACCTCATGTCACCATTTCTGGGATAGAAAGCCCAGCTTTTCAGCAGGAGAATGTTCCCACAAAGGTGGTTTTGAGCAATTTCTTCAATGGACTGGACACCAGCAGGCTTCTCTATGACACCAAGGTCATGAGTGGCATTTTTTTCCTCTTTCTTTCTTGCTTTTTTCTCCTTAAGCAAACTGAATAATCACAGGAGAGAGGGAAAAAAAAAAAAAAAAAGAGAGAAAAATACATTCTCCTTCTTTAGTTTGTGGGAAGTATGAAAGCTCCCCCAAGCTTTTGAGGACTCTGTTGTGCCCTGAGTGACAAACTGCTGGCTGCTCCAAATTGGTGTTTAGGATTCTCCTGCTCCTATTCACAAGCACTGAGTTTCTCTCTTGAGTGGGCAACGCCCTCTGTGGTATTGCCAAAACTCTTCATGTGTCCTACAACAAGCGGTAGATTGTTTTTCTACCGTTTCTGCAACATCTGCAGATATATTTGTAGACCCCTAATGTGGTTGGGAGAGGATGAAGTAAATTTTGGATGGAATTATTTTAAGATACAGAAGCCCTTCACTTCTGTACAGAGGAGATGATGTTGGTAAGAGACAAGGACCTGCAGAAATCAGGTGGAAACAAAAACAGCAGAGACAGATAGGCTGGTCAAAAGGGAGTGGAAATAATGAGTTATGGAAAGATGGGAGAAGGGGCTGGAAACTGAAGGGTGGATAAGCTGAACTGGAGGGCAAAGACAGATAAATAGAAGGATAGATTTATATCCTTGAAGTTAAGCAGAGTAGAGTTGGTAATAAAGAACTAGGAAAAAATGCTGTTGTGAGGAACAGGAAAAGATGAACAGAAAAATATGATGAGAGAAAAAAATTAAAATTATTCAGTTTATTGGGGAATATCTTGTAGTTTCTAGTGAATGAGTTAATAGTGGTGCACCTTTTAGAAAGCAGAGAAGGAAGTAATAATGAAAAAGCAAAGAAGAAACATTTAACTGGATATTATTTAAGGTTTATTTCTTAATCTGTGGAAGGTTTTAGCCACATAACTACTGGTGAAATGGCCAGTGAAGATCAGCAGCTGGTTTTCAAAATCTCAGCATTAGAGTTTTATTTTGTAGAAATGTTAGAATAATATATTACTATTATACAATAATTTATAATAACCAATGGCAAAATATACCAACTAGATGTATATTAGTAAGATTGGTTGGCATGAAAAAATAATGGTCCATTATAAATTAAATATAGACTAGCCCAGATAGTCCCATACCTTGTCTAAAACCTAAAGCATACGGAAATAGGAAATACGGATTTTTTTTTTTTTTTTTTAAATCACAAACTCCATGTATGTTCAGGTTCTTATTTATTTTGAAGATTACTTTTGAAATAAGATAACTTTGTGGCTTGGGAAAGGAGTGGACAAGATGACAAAATGTCTCAATTACACATTAAACTCTTAGAAAGTCACACCTGCATTTGAGACATGAGTGTTAGAATAGCTCCAGCATCCAAAAAAGTGTTGAGATTTATGAACATCTTGAATACAGCTAGGGTGATGAACTCCTTGGCAAAATATGGGGCAACAGACCAATTCTCTACTCAATGGCTGTTTTCAAGACCTACCTATGAACCTGTGTATGTCCCAGTGTCCAAAAAAATAGGTCTTAGCCCCACTGAAGTGCCTCAGATTTTTTTTCCCTGAAAATCATGATCTTGTGTTAGAAAGACTTTTTCTTCCCACCCATGGGGGTTTGAGCCCACCAGTTGATGCAAGATGATAATCTGCAGTAATCTCTACTGATTTAATCTGTCTTCTTCCATCTCATCATTTTAGCATCTGAAACCTAGTCTGACTTCTCTTGACCACTTACTCCAGGGTTTTTGTGCCATACACTGGTGAAACAGGAAGCTGAAGAGTGTCCCATCAGTGGGCTGCAATGGAGTGTATTCGTGCCCTGACAATGAGAATCAGCTTCTTCCTTGGCAGTACGTGCTGCTGGAGGCTTCTGTGCGGTGTCATTTACAGCCTGGATGTCTTTGTAGATTCCTGCTACGATGTGAGAACACTGATGAGTGGAGGGGGAAGGGACCAACCTTCCCCTTACCATATGGGAAACATCTGTAATGGGCAGCAGGGCTCTCTCTAAAGAAATGTGTTGTCATTTCATAGTTTCTTCAAAGTGTTACGCAGACAAAAGGTATCAACTTGAATTTTTACCAGCCTTGACTGTCCCAGCCTCTGGAGCCAGGCATTCACTGTAACGCCAAAGTGTTCTTCTACATGAGACAGTCAGTAATGTTTTAAATTGTCTCACCCAAAAAGAATGTAACATCCACTGGAAAAGTATAGAGTAGTCAAAGTGCTCCAAAAATAAAACAAAAGAAACAATATCATGCCCTTTTATTGTGGCCCCTTAACTCTAGTCCTCTGAGAGCAGTGATGATTGATGTCAATGATGCAACCTAAAAATTAATGTCAATTACCCAAAACAAAATGCACATAAGTGACTCCAGGGTCTGATTTCAGTCCACAAAAGCCAGGAAATTCAGAGCTACTGGAGAGACGAAAACCTGGATTTCACATTCCCATCTTACCAACAGCCATTCTGCTGGGGGGAAAAAGAGAAACAAAGGAAAAAGGAGTTACACCATTACAATAAATAATGTGATGGAGACTACAGCTCTCTCTTTGCTGAAGCCTGGATCCACTGGGTCCCATTAGCTTTAAATCCAGGAACTGCAATGTGTTCTAGTTTTGGGACTCAGTTACTTCCCTACCACCTTTCTGCTTTTTTAAAATATGAACATTTATGAAATTAAATGTTTTTAAAATATGAACATAATGTGAAATTAAACATTAACAATAACATTTAATGTGACTTAACTAACTCTTTATTTACAGTGATTATTTTGTGTTCTTTCATTTCCAGCCACTGGAAGTGGGGATGTTGCTGTCAACATGATTAGCCCACGTTATCTATTTGATGCAATAATTGCACATCCAAACAGGATCGACCCTGCCCTCTCTGATAAATGAACATGCAGTAATCTAGATGTTCTGGTGTCAGCATGCACACAAATCAAAATGTTCTAACATCAAAGAAGTATGTATGAAAAAACTTCCATACAGGATTTAAATATTCCTTCATGTTATTAAAAAAATATGGGCTGTGATAACATGAAAAGCCCATGGTGGGGTTACAAGCGAGTAATCCATCTCCCTATTCCTAAACCCATATTTAGTGACTGAACAATGGCAATCAGCCAGAAGAATCTCGTGGCCTGGCCAGTTTGTTTTCAGACGAGTATCACTTTTATAGATGTGCATATAAATGTGTGTCTGCTCTTAAACTGGATTCTAAGGAAAAAAGATGAGATGTGGTAAAGAAGAAAGGAGAGTTTGATGTGATGGGTCAGACCACTGAGATATTGTTGATGGCATTGGTCTGTCCTTGCATTTCAAAATAAGTTTCATTTAAGTAGCATGTGCCATAGGAAGTGACATGTGAAATTAGGTCTGTGGAGGGGGATATAGCATGAAGGTTCTAAGTCTGTGGAGTTATTTCATTTGCTTCACAAAGTAAATATTATTTGCCCACCCCCCACCCACAGCCAATCAGTCAGAAACTACCAAAAGGAATTTTTAGTCCCTTCTAGGAAGGACATTTTTGAATCCTGTTGTTCTCAGCAACCATCCAGTGTCCCTGGGATGACCCATTTGGCCAGGATATTAGGCAGTAAGAAACAGAGGGACAGGAAGACATTTACAAAGATTAAAGATAACTTGAGCTGTACATTAGAGAGACTTGAAGTCTATGTCCACTTGTGAACCAGCTTTTCCAACATATGATTATGGATATAATATCATTTAAAAAGTATAATATAACAAAAAGCCTTTTCTTCCTTGGGATCCCAAGTTCCTTGGTGCATTCTTGCAGCTCATAACTTGCCTGCAGCTCTCGGTGCAGTGAGGGCTCTCCTCTGTGCAGGCTGCCCAAAGCAGGAGCCTGCAAGGCTTTGGGCAATGTTCCCACACTCCCAGTGTGCCACTGGCACGGTTTGTGCTCATCAGACCCAGCTGAACACAGGAAGGAGTTTGTCTGTCCTGCAGTAGGAAGTGCTGGGGAGAGCAGAACCAGGTCCTGCAGTGTGGGTGGTGGCCAGGAGGGCACTGCCCTCTTCACACGTCCCAACTCCCTCCTTTACAAACAAAGCCATCCCCAAGTCCAGCTTCTCATGTGCTCAGCATTGAGATGGGATTGCAGGAGGTAGTGAGCAGGGCCACTGTCACCCAGACCCACTTGGGATCTGGTGTTTTTCACAAATCATAGGATCATTTAGGTTGGAAAAGCTCCCTAAGATCATTGAATCCAACCATTAACCCAGCACTGCCAAGCCCAGCACTAAAACCAGTCCCCAGCTGGCACATCTACACATTGACCACTTCATTGTTGTTACCCATTTTTTCCTCCTTCTGTTTGCTTTGCATATATTGAAGAATTCAGCCATTCATACTCCTTTCTTTTCCAAATCCTCATGCTTAAGCCTGGCTTGAATGGAATAAATGTGTCATTACTTTGCCGAGAATGGCCCAATACTTAAATGAGTTGTGACTTAAGGGAGAAGCATCCTTCTGTGATTATCACCAATTACTAGTGAAGTGTTAACTGTTCAAAGCAATTAACTGCTCTGCTTTGTATTTTTAGAGGCATATTGCATTCTTTGCCTAGTCTAACAAGTAGGAC
Organism: Rhabdornis inornatus; assembly: GCA_013397075.1. Taxonomy (NCBI): domain Eukaryota; kingdom Metazoa; phylum Chordata; class Aves; order Passeriformes; family Rhabdornithidae; genus Rhabdornis; species Rhabdornis inornatus. Next base: position 430,666 of record VWZS01003297.1, on the reverse strand, counting down.
ATCCTGCGTGTAATTAAAGAATAACCTTTAATTTCCTAAATTATGAATGCTTGCTGTCATCAAAAATCAAATACCTGTATCAATACTTGCCTGGATTAATGTTCAAATTAAGGATGGAGCTTTGGTTTGAAGGATAGGAGCATTTGGCTTTCATACTTAGTGAACCATTTTTTAAGTTTGGATTTGATCCTGATTTTCAGAAGTCCAGGAGAGACCAGGAAACCTATTTTGATTCAGGGCTATTTCTAATATAAATGTCATAAAACCTGGTAGTGTATAATAATTTATTCTGCTGCTAAAATATTGGTTTAACTGGTTAAACCACCTCAGCACTTGGATTTTTTCTCCAGCGTGTTGCAGAAATACATGTGAAAGATCGATTGGATGCCATTCTGCAGCCTAATCCTAGGTAATTTATTCCACTTTACCTGAGAGAAAGGTCCAGATATATGTTCTTCTGGTTTTAATCAGTCCAAGTACAATTGGTTCAACTTTTGCCTGAATAAGAAGTGAGTAAAAACTGAGCAAGAGCCTCAAGATTTGGCTCTTATTCATTAACCTCAGGGCAGACTTCATTTTGTGTGATTTTTAAGCTATTAAAATGTTGGTTGGCTTCAATTTGAGCTCAAATTCCTAATATCACCAAATAATTATGTGTAGATGATGAAATGAAAAAACAGGCATGTAGTCTCCAAATGTGTTTCAGTCTGGGTGGCTGAAATGGCTCATAACATTCAATGCATGAAAATGGGGTGGATTGAATAAATTAGCAGAATCACAAAAGGAAACCACTATAGGAAATAGTTTTACACGTGTAATCACTGAAATACTCTAGTGAATGTGTCAATCTGTACTAAATAAATATATTTGTTTATAGACATGTTCTGTATTAGCTTCCACTCCTTCACAGCACTTTGCCAAACAAAATCCCACTAGAAGTAGGATGTTCGCACCCGAGTAGGAGTTTCTTGGATAAATATTTTTTCTATATTGAGACCAAAACCACTTCTACAAATTTCAGACTTTGATTGAAATAGTATATTTCTTTTGCCTCTTTTTTTTTCCTTTTTTTTTTTTTTCTCCCCCTCTTCCCATCTCCTTCACTGGCAACCACTGATGCATTACCTTAATTCCTCTTACCTCCCACGGCTCCGGTGCACCCGCTCCCCTCTGCAGACAGAGCACATCAGTCAGTGCTGAGCAGGGTGAGAAGTGGCTGCACCCCAGTGCTGCCACTGTCAAATGTTGGGAAAATTCCTCCCTTCACAGACCTGAGCTGTTGGTTGGCCTCTTGTTTCCCCACTGAAATGCTCTGTAGAATCAAAGAGAAAGAAGAGGTTCTGTGCCCTCTACAAGAGAGCATTTGCAGGATGCTTTCAGGAGGTGGGGGAGAAATGTGTTGCAAAATGTCATTAGATGCTGCTTTTCATTACAATTTCAACAGTTTTAAGGGAAAAATGTAGGTGAACTCTGTTGTTTTCCCAAATAATTTAATTTCAAAGTAATACCCGCTCCTCCGATGCAATAGCTGCCAGTTTCAGCATCCTTTTCTATACATCTGATATTTTAGTCATTACAATGGAAGATATAAAGCCATGAAAATAATTATGGCATAGTATACAATGTATTCAAAGTGTTGTGTATGAGCTCTGTAATCAAGCAATCCTCAAAAAATGTTTTCAGTGAGTGATAGTATTTCTGTTTCAAAGGCAGGGGAAATGGAAGCACAGAGACACTAAGTGGTTTGTCTGAGGCCACACAGCAAGTAAGTGTCAGAGCTGGGAGCAGAGCCCAGCCCTGGCTCCTGCCCTTGTGCTCAGACGACTGTACCACACCATATTGTTTCCAAATAAATTTGCTCTTTAGCTCCTGTGCTGAGGTCATGAGCAGTGGTGACACAGAGGGGGGATTTAACCTCTTCTGTCACTTCCTACAGAAACAACCCTGAGCTTCTACACCAGTAGGAAAAAACCTTAAAAGGTCAAATAAAGTCATCCCTGGAGACAGGGAGCCATCCAGGTTGTTTGGTGCTGAATTGCTCTCAGGCTGAACAAGTTTTTATTGTTAGTGGTATATTTTCACATGGGAGTGCTGTGTCTGCAGTGCCCTGAGTCATAAACCAAAGGTTTCAATGTCCAATCATACCTAAAGTCTCAAGATTTCCAGTTTTAATTTAATTCTCAGACATAATAAAGTTCCCTGTGTACATTATTGTTGCTGGGCAGCTGAAGCAGCGAGTTGAGGCACATCAGGAGAGGAGAGTTTGACCCTTGAGCAACTCCAGGTGTTTTGACCAGTTTGACGAGAGGCAGTAAAAATGTAAGTGAACTAATTGCGCTGCTCATGAGGAGATCAGGGACACTCAGGAACCACTGCATTTCCAGTTGGTGATGGGATTAAGCTTTCCTAATTATGCTGGATTCTAACAGGCCATATCCATCAAGGTCTCATGGAGACCTGCTTTGTGCTTTGCCAGCACTGTGTCCTGGGCAGACACAGGGCCATTAGACCCACAGCAAGAGGAACTTGCTGGATTTCAACTTTCTCCACAGGAGAAGCAGCTGATGCTGTCCAGGGAAGAGTGGTGATGGAGCCCTGCTACAGGTTTTGCAGTCTGAGGGAAGGGATTGCTTTCCCTGACTGTGGATGGAGAGCAGCATGTGGTTGAAATAGGGCTCAGAACAGGAATTTCTATCAGTGTGCAAAGCAGCATCGCCTTTCCTCTGACAATTAGAAAGGGTTTCTTGCTCTCAGACAAATAAAGCCCATTAAAGCTGGTGGCAGTGATGGGAAAGACTTCATGAAAATATGTTTGTTTTGCAAAGCTGGCTGCCAAGTATTGTTTTATAGTTCCGTTTTTTCCTTCTTTCTCCACTGTTTACAGTACCCTCTGAGAGACTTAAAATGATCCCTCTCTCCCCACCAATTTTCTTCTTTTTCTCTTGGCAGACATTGGTACCCCAGTCCCACACCCCAGTTCTTGCTGCAACAGAAGCCATGATCCTTTTGCCTCGTTTTTCTTTTTTGCAATACCAGCCCAGCCCTGAGAGCAGCATTTTCTGGTTAACTGCAGCATTGCAATTTTGACTAAAGATACTGGAGGACAGCAGTAAAAGCCCTACATTTTGTTCTCCATCCACTGGTGGTACTGCACAGGGTGTCTGAGAAATTCATTTGGTCCTTGTTTTCCAGTGATCCTACATTTCCATCAGCCTTGGGAATGTCATTTATCCCAGAAGCAGAGAACAACAATGAGAAGGTTGGATAGTTGAGATCTAGACTATGTTCTTTACCAGACTTGGATGATATATCCTGGATATGTCCAATTCCTGTACACAGCAGCCCAGTTTTACAAAATTACTTTAAAAGTTTATGCTACTGGAAGATAAAAGGTCAACCAAAGCTCAGAGCTGACTTTGTTTGGAAGCATTTTGTTGATGGGTGGTTTATTGGAGTAGTGCTTTTATCAGTGTGTGTTGTTTGTGGGCGCCTACATGAAGTGTTCTTGTGATCTCTGGCCCCTTTCTGAGGGCAGGTACTCTTGGCATGGACAATGCTGCTGTCCCTGATGTCTCACCGGGCTGAGGACTCAGGGAACAGACCTGAGCAATGCAGCTGTTAGTGTTTCTTAAACCTAACTGAGGTTTCCTGGGATCTAGCGTAAGCACCAACGTGGTTGTGCTTTCAGAGAGACTGTTAGGTATGGATAAAGGGATGCTGCAGCTCTCAGCACATTGGTCTGGTCTCATCATAAATGAAATCCATGAGATTTCATGGTTACATCAGGGCAGATCATACAAGCAAGTCTGTAAAGTGCTAAACCTGGGTGTCCATAGATACATATTTGGGGTGTGTTATTCATTACTGACCATGTACAGGGCATTATGCACATAAAGCACTCCCTCATCCTTTGAGTAATATCAGACATCTGTGCTTTGGCTACTGATTAAAGATGGGTTTGTGGAATTAGAGCCTTCAGTGCTATTGTTTTAAATTGGAGGGAGAATTATCCATTATATTTCTTTTCTAACATGGATGCACTTTTAATAAAGAGAGTTTATATCCACGCAAATTTATTTAAACTTAAACAGAAGCAACTAATTCTAAGCAACACATGGATTTTCTTTTTCAAACAATGTTGCTTATACTTTGCCTCTTAAACTAATTATTATTTTAATCTCTAAATAAGCTGACACTTCTTTGCATGTGGTTTGTCTGTTCAGGCTGGGAAAAGTTAGAGGAGTAACCTTTTAATCACAGGGGTTTTAATCTAGATGTTTTTATGTACAAAGAGTTATGAATCTGTCCGGGGTGACTCGTTTGATATTATGGCAAGCTAATGAAATTTCAAAGTTAGCATTTCCCAAATAAAATGGAAAGAAGAGACAGGGAGAAAAGGAGCAGATTCAAAATTAGAGAATCTTGGTGGTTTATGGGTTCCAGGTTATTTGGAGTGGAATGAAAGTTAATGCTACATCCTTTTTTCCATCGTGCCAGCCAGTGTCTGATCCAAGAATGTCTCTTATTTAAAGGGCAGGGCTCCCTCCACTGTTCTTAAATAAAGGCTCTCACTGTCTGAGATCCAACGCTCCCTGATTTTCACAGTAACATTGTAAGGCTGCATGAAGAGAATTATTTAATGGAAAGAAGTTTTGCATATGATTCCCCTATCACAAACCTGCTCAAGTCATATGGTTTGATTTACATTTATGCAAATGTCAGAGAATAGAGTAAAGTTACCCAAGGCAGAAAGGACCGTGGCAAGTCACAAACAAGATGTGCCTATTTGCATTTATGTTTGCTAATGAAGTTCAGCCAGGGCTTGCTCTTTGATTTGGATGTCTCTGTCTGCCATTCCACTTTATGCACTGTAATTAAACCACTTGCCCACACACATACAAGAGGACACCAAGAAAGGCAGACTTCAAGTTTTATAAATGCTGTTCTGTAACTCACTTATACAGGGCTTATAATTCAGGATTTAACATCTCTAAGTGATACAACAGGCCTGCAGTGTGACATTGTGCTTAAGTTTAATGCAAGGAGAACTGCAGACTTAAACCAGTGTAGGATTTGGCCCAATAAACGTTGGTGTCTCGTGTGCCTGCTGGAGATGTTCTACCCCAGACTTTCCAAAGTTTATCCCAAATAAAAATTAAGCTTCAGCCCACTCAAAAATCACAGCTGTTTCTTTCTCCTGCCAAAATTATTCTTTCTCATCATGCTACAGCTGTGAAATTATGCACTAGTGTAAATTAACTGGAAACCATTTATAGCTGAAGTGCCTGTTCAGAAGTCTTGGTATTCTAATCTATTCTGTTCTCTCATTGAGGAGTATTCACACATCTCCGTGTTTGGCTAGGACTTGTTTCTGTAAATCATAGAATTACAGACTGGTATGGGTTGCAAGGGATCTTAAAGATCATCCAGTTCCCACCCCCTGCCATGGGCAGGGACACCTTCCACTATCCCAGGTTGCTCCAAGCCCCATCCAACCTGGCCTTGGACACTTCCAGGGATGGAGCAACCACAGCTTCTCTTGGCAACCTGTGCCAGAGCCTCACCATCCTCAAAGGGAACAATATCTTCCTAATATCCAATCTAAACCTACTCTCTTTCAGTTTAAAGCCATTTTCTTAGTCCTAAATTGCTAATAAACACAATTATCTATCCCTTAAATTGTCCTATATGCTCTTCAGTAAGCTGTCCCATTTCATGGGACTTACTGTGAGGACAGGAATTTTGCTGCTCTTTTCTTGGAGTGGTGCTTTTTGGTCCTTAATGACACTGCCTTGGGCTACCACTACAGAAGAGAAATGGGACCAGAAACAAAAGGAGTAGAAAATGGATGATTTTTCATGAAATTTGAGGATTTGCTTGGCCAAGTTCCCTTGTGCCATGCTGGCTTTTTAAGCTGTTAGTTCTTCCTTCTTTCACCAAATTAAGGGCAAAGCAAGATGTTGCTTTTAGGCAACTGACAGCAGTGAACACTGCCCATCTTTTCTGCTTCATTGTGCCTCCCTTCAGATTGTTGGAAAAAAGCCTACCTTCATTGATTAAATAATGATAGCTTTGCCAGAGAGGATCCTGTGTCAGAATCCAATGTGCTTTGACAACTTGAAGGAGCAACATTTCCAAGAGAGCATTCCTATATAGAGGATGCCTGAGAAGGTTCTTCACAAGATGCCTTCATGGGGTAGAATCATAGAATGGTTGGGGTTAGAAGAGGTGTTAAAGGTCTGGTTCCAACCCCACTGCCATGGACAGGGATGGACCCACTAGATTAGGGTAGGACTGGGAAGCAAGGACTAAGAAGCAAAATCATCCCAACTCTCCCCTAAATGGGACTAGGTGATAAGAGTGGCCTGGACAAGATGAAGGTCGTGTTTCTGCTTTCACATTGTCACAGCTTGTGCAGCCTCTGGCTCCGATGGCAGCAACCTGTCCTTCTACCTTCAAGGAGGTCAAAGTAAAGCAAGAAAAATCCTGTTACATGATATCAAGGAGCAGGTAGAGTTTCTCTGAGAGCTAGATTAGCCGAATAAGGTTAGATCAACTTTTCAGGGCATGGAAGCCATTCTGGGAATGCAGACTGTCTACTGTGTGCCAGGTTAGGTGATTCCCCATGTCTGAAAGCTGGTCTGTTTACCACCCCTTGCACTATTGGGTACAGCAAGAGGCTGACAGAACAACCATAGCAGGAAAAGTCAAAGCACAGCCTGGTAGTAAATTTTAAGAGAGAACACACAGAAAATTTGGATGCAGTAGACACTTTTCCAAACAGGGCTCCAGGAGGAACCATGGGCTTATGTTATCTCTTGACAGCAAGACATATCCAGTAAAATGGATACAGCTATTTTAATCCCACATCAAGAGCCTGCATCATCTTCTATCTGTAATTCTGAGCCAAATAATCATATTTTTTAAAAAAAAATAAAATGTGGATGCTGCCCAAGTGGCATAAAGCACCCAGAAGTGTCATCCAAACCCTCTAAATTATCTCCAACCACATTAAATGTCTGCCACATCCATCTGAACCTTGCAAGGGCACATACACATGTGAGTTTTATGAAAAACATCTTGCTATTTCTCTTCATGATTCTTGGCATGTAAAGATCTGTCTTTCAGTATCACAAATTCAGCTGTATAGATCTTAAAGATATCTGGTATAACTCAGAAAGATGGGATGTCTGTAAAATAGTTTTGCTTTGCATAAAAGCATTTTGGAGGTTAACCTTTATTATCTAGTAATGTATCAAAATGAGAGCAAAGTGTTATCTTGTTATGGAATGAGATTAATCAAACTCCCTCCTCTGAAATACTGATTTTCAAAACAGTTACCTTTATGCTGAGGTTGGAGGTAAGGATGGTTTCTGGGTAAAATGGTTCAATTTATGGCTAAATTCCGTAACAAAATACACATATATCAGAATCACTTTGTCTGGCTTGGGAAGGAAAAAATGTGTTGTTTTCATTATTGCTGAACTTCATAATGGCTTCAGGAATTTTGTTGGTCCTTTCCGAAGAAAGTGAACTTCAGGCAGAGATTAAAGCAGAGGAAATTTCAGCTCAAGGGCAAATGTTTCAGAAAGTTGAAAGTATGTGAAAGGGGGAGTGAAGTAGGAAATAGTTTTCAATCCTAACTATAGCCACACTTGTTATAATATATCACTAAATATAGACTGGTGGGTGTGCCCAACTCTCCAAAGGTGTTATCCTGCCTGCCATGAAACTGGCTTCTGAAATGACCTTTGCAGGGCTATAACTGTTTGTACAACACTGCCTATGTTGGAAAATGTTAAACTTCGTTATTTCCCAGGTGAGCCCAGCCAAGCCCAACTTTGCTTCACAACCAAAATTCCTTTCTCAAAATTCAACCTTTTATCTTTCATGTAGATCCAGCTTTGTACTCAGGATCATTTGTCTCCGAGGAAACTGCACAGTAGTCCTGAATATTTTGTTTATGTGTTAAAGGTTGTCACTTGGGTTATAAAGCCCTGTGAAACTATTGGGGTCAAGCAGTTAAAAACATTACTTTTGCATCGACTTCCAAATGCCAGCCATAATGGTTTGGGCAAGCTGAATATCCAGACTGCCTTGGACTTTCTGCTTGTGGTTGTGGGAATATATTGGATCCTTTCAAAATTATTGGCTAGTCTGTTTTGGGCATTTCAAGTTTGGGTATAGAGTCTTTGGATTTATTTTGTGTTTTGTTTGTGGTGATACTGTCATGTCTTGGCTGTATATCCCAGAGCTGATGTTCTGCTCTTTGACTTTAATGCCATATGCTGCTAGATCTCCAGACTGAAGTGTGGTGTTAATGTAAAGGATGCTGTAATGAACATCTTGTACATATTTCCTTTTGCATAGTCACTGTCTGTAAAATGTCTCTCTGAATACATCCTTGCTGGTTTTGAAATTATTTCTTTGCAGTTCAGTATAAATGCTATTTATATCCAAAGTTGGTTGAGGTTATCCTTTACTCCTAATGTTACTCTAATTCTAGTTTAAGAGAGGAGAAGTTGATCTGGCTGAAATTAATTAGGAAATTGGTGGAGCCACTAAAAATGGTGGTTATATATGGCACTTCCTAAGTGCTTTGACTGAAGAGGTACAAAATAAATCTGATGAAACACTAACTGCAATGAAATAGATGACTACATTTTCATTTTTAAAACAGGATGGCTGCTGAAGGTGAACCAAATAAAGCAAAACTATTTAAATTCCTTTGCTTTTTTAAAGATATTGTTAATAGAAAAAAAAAAGTATTTTTAAAACTGAGAATATCTCCTTACATTATAGGGTTTCCAGTGGCATTAAAAGGTATCGTTTCCTATATTGATTCAGAAAGAGCTGTTAAAAATGCATGAAAGGTATTTTAGGGAGACCGTACCACAGGATCTTTTAAAATTATTTTCTCAAGAGCCACTTGACTCCTGTGCTTCTTTACCATTGGAAACACATCATCCCAGGTTACAATATATGGGATATCAAATTATTTCCTACTGGCCAAAGAGTCTTTAAGATTAATTTGGGTTTGGAGTGGTGGGGATTATACCAGTGTCTGTTTATATAACTTTAGACTCAGACTATAAATTAAGTTTGGAAAACTGCAATTAGTCAATAATTTATAGAGTGTTCAGAAATGTTTAGAAATGATTCTTGAACATAGTGAATAGAGAATATATGCTTATAAAGGACAAACAGATTCAGCATAATGGTGTATTTTTGGCCTCATCTATTTTGCAGGCAATTAACAAAGGAGGATGCTATATTTTGCCTATCTCTTGCTCTCCTGAAATAGAGTCACTAACCACTTGTTAACCACACTGATTTTTAATAGGCAAAGTGGTTGCTTACAGCTTCCCCACCAGAAATGTTCAGATTAAGCACACTATTAGATTGCAGCCAGCATAGCCTACAAAACAGAAAGAAAGCCTTGCCTTTCTCTCTGCCTCCTTCCCTTGTTTAAGCTGATGTGATAATTCACTACAGATTTTCTCTTTCCCTGACAGAGTGCCTACCGCAGGAACGGGATGACTTTTCTCGCATGCTGATGTGGATGTGGCTGCAGCAACAGGAAAGACAGTATTATATTAAGGTGATTTTCTTTTCCCCTCCATGGAAGGAAAAAAAATACAAGCTCCAATGTCTCCATGTACCAGTGAGTGGGCTGGTTTGTTGTGACTATCTGCTGGCTGTCTCTGTCTCTTTTTCCAGCCCCCTCAATCGTTATTCTTGTTTACTAGCTGGAACATTTAGCTAATTAATGGCAGGATGTTTGGGATAGGGTGTAGGTGGACAAGAATGCAGCTCAGACAATGCTGAAGTTTGCAGGGGACTTTCTGACTGCCATGTCATTTTTATTTAAGTGTCTGTAAGTCTGTATGTTCTCCAAAAGATGTTTTTTTGTAAAGCAGGATGGGGCAGGAAGAGGCCAGAGATAGACTAGGTTGTGTTAGTTTATTAGGTTTTGTAAGGGTTACATAGTTTCCTTTGCAACTTTTACAAAAAGAAAAGCCATTTCCCCTCTATTTTCTACTATTTTCCACTTATTTCTCTCAATTAATGTAAGTGTTCACAGAGTATCACCCAGTGTAATAGAGTGAGGGGATTTTGATGACAGCCATACCAAGTTTGGACGCAAGGATAGTCAGAAAAGTTCAGGTAAACCAAACTTGACCAGTTAGACTTGGCTTTTTGCAGACCCAAAGATGGGCTAAGTGCTCACACCCAAATTTTCAATATTGGCATCTCCTAAGGTTTGAGCCATCATTGTCCAAAATCAAAGAAAGCCTTTGCAGTGACTTGGCACTGGATTGGACCCCTATTTGGAAAAATACAGTCTAAAGTGTTTCAATAACTGTGTCTGTCTCAGTGGTTCTAGGCAAGGACTTAACATTGTGTACTTGCTCAGCATTTGCTGCAGGAAGCAGATGTTGTCCCTGTTGTTGACAAAGGCAGCATTACTGTTGGATTTGGTTGAAGAAACCAACTCTTTTTGCCTTTTTTTATATTTTAGCTAAAGTTGTTTGTTTTCAAGATTTTTTTTTTAAATCTCAGTCCCTGCCTCTATGCTTGTTCCTGCCCCTTTGCTCCTCCAGCCTTTGCTGGCCTCACAAACACATTCACTTCTTCCCATAAAAACTGTACAAATATAGAGCTGACCACGATGATGCTTGAGCAGAGAAAAGGGCTCCTGCTTCACCAGGATCTGCTGTCACGTCCTGCTGGTGTCCTTGTGGTACCCACAGGTCAGGGGTCTTCTTCAGCTGCCCTGAGCTCAGGCTTGGAATTCGACTTAAGCCTCAAGTTAATCCAGAACACCCAAGGGATCAAGAGGAGAACAGAAAAGTATTTTATATAATGCAGCCATCCTCCTTTGTGCTTAGTACGCGAGGTCTTAATTTTCACTCCTGCTCTGGGCTCTTGTGGTCTTCTGTAGGTGGTTTTGTTATCCTGCTCTCCTGGACCTAGTTGCAAAAACTTTAAATATATGTATATTTTTTAAATAAATGGAAAAATGTCTCTTTGCAACCAGGATATTGTAAAAGTGAACATCATCCATCCAATATTGCTGCCATTCATAAATTGCTTTTGTCTTTTGTCTGCTTAGGCTTCTGTTTTCTGGAAATTTTCTGTGTGTAAAGGACTAAAAGTAAAGTGTACAATGTATTAAACAAGGGAAGGGGGAAGTTTTCTGATGTTCCACTTATGCTTCTTGAAATATATGATTAAACTTCTTTTTATCATCACTCTTTATTTTTGTTGGCATTCTTAATCATGGAAAATTATATGCTTGCTGTAAACATCCAGACTTTTTTAAAAGGACACCAGCATTTATTGTATTTGGTTTCGATCTGTAGGGATACAGACAGAAGAAACCATTTCAGGAACTGGGTACTGGAATCAAAATTCCTTCTGTTGCTGTCTCTCTCCCAGATTTTACATTTTAAAATATGCATAAGCAGGAAAAATACTGGCACTTATTTTTAACTGGTCTCCTTAAAGTCCCAGAGAATGAAGACTCAACATACATTTCTCTGAGAAATATGACAGATCATGTTTTTGTTGGTCTGCTGTGTGTTTGTCTATCTTGAACAGCCTGACAGGCAATTATTTATAAAATCTGGGTTTGCCCAGTAAACCCATATAATAACCTTTCACTTCTCTGCACAAGTCAGGGAGCTGAATTCAGAGTCAAACAAGGTATGTTATGTCTCTCTATCTTGGTATAACCCAGTTTATTCTTATTTTGGGGAGTAATCACTTTTTTCCTCATCTTCAGAGTTTTCTTTAACTCTGTTTAAAACAAAAACGTAACCAGTAATACCAGCACAACCAGTGCTGCACTTGGAGTGTTTCTTAGCACTACTTCCCATGCTGCAGAAACAGAGATGTATGTTTAGGCTGGTGCTACACATTTTTATTATATTTATAAAATTCAGCTTGAGATTCAGTTAATGGCTGCATATGAATAGCTTTACATTTGTAATTTCAACTTCCAAATCATTTATATTTTAGCCAGGATTTATAGCTGCTGAATCAGGTTATGTTAATTATTTCACATTAGCTATCTGAAGAAGGGAAACTTCAGTTTCAGTAGGAATATGACTGTATATCATATAAGGGAGTGTGAGTTTTGCTCTCAGCTCAGTGACTGCCTTGTTTTGTGGTTATACTACCTGGTTTTTCAGTTTTTCTTCCAGCCATCCACAAAACAGGGATAATAATTCAGCTTAAAACTCATGAGAGGTGAGGGAGCCACAACACAAATTTCTAGCTGAGTTTCATCTCATTTCCTGGTCCATCCTCTGTCAGTCTTTCCTCTGAGGAAATCAAACCCTTTAAAAGACTTTTGTCTGGAAATTGGGAGAAGCTGACAGTGCTCCAGATATTTCTCCAGAGACACTCAGGACCCTCCAAAATGTGCCCCCCCCGGCTTTTCAGGGCACACTTCTCTGTGTCAAGTGTCTGTCTCACTGAGGGGGGAAATAAAAAAATGTGTTTTGGCATTTCTTGGTGTGGATGAACCTTTGTGTTGCATTAAGGTTCTGCCATCAGCTGTGTGTAGATCTCATGAAATGGTTTATAGTTTCCTGTCCAGCTCATAGAGAATGTTTCATGGTACATAAACACTTCTAATCATAAATTCAGAATAAATAGATAATGACATTAGTCACAAGTCTGACTCTAGCTGAAACCTAAACAGTTACAGAGGTGGGGGTGTTTTTGCCTGAATGAATCGTCTTGTCCAAAGTTGGGCTTTTTATACCTCTACTTTTTATACCTCTGCAATATATCTACCCCAGGCAGCAGTGCAGCCAGGGAAATGCAGTGGTGGCATGCATTAAATCCAGGTTTATTCAGAGGGCACAGAGCCAGCACAAAGCAGTGAAGCCATCCCTGAAGGAATTGAATGTAAATTTGATGGTTTAAATAAGGCCAGATGCCTTAAAAATTATTTTGAAAACTGTATCTTTAATGGAGCTCAACTTTTTTCTTTTTTTTGCTTGAGATAATGATGTTGCCTTTGCAAAATAATAAGAAAAAATAGTTCTCATCTCTTGTGGGGAGACAAAAATCAGATACTTTGGCTTCTATAAATCATTGAAATCTTGGCAACTACTGAAACAAAGTTTTAGAAGGCAGATATCTGCAAATTTGAAGGAAACCTTCATATTTTACTGGTAAAAGCTTTTCGACTGTCTAGAGAGTGCTCAGAGACACTACATTAATAGCCATTCTCAGTAATCAAGCTCTACTATACTTATATACTATTTTTTTTAAAAAAGATAGATTAGTAGTGAGAGATGGAAAGATAAATAAGGAAAATAAAGAACTAAAATTATAATAATATGGTTTCATTTTACATTTTATAGCTCTCTTCAATATTTGTGATTGATAATTCATCTTAATTCCTATCAGACAGAAATATTGGCACAAGAATCTTATATCAATATCTGTGTACTTCTGGACCTGTCTTCATCCAGATGCTTTGCAAGTTTTTCTTACTGGTTCAGTGAAGATGTGATCTGTCAATCTTTGTTCCTTGTATGACTTTGATTACTGTAAGATCTGAGTGCCTCATGGGTTTCCATGTGTTTATGTCCACAGCACAACTTTAAAATAATGTGTTGTTAGCTCCATTTCTTCTGGGGAAAGGCTGAGTGATGGGCCACATGTTGGGAAACCTGGAATGGTTCAGAAATTTCTCAAATCCATAATGATGCTCTCAGTTCTGAAATATCTTCCCTCTGCAGTGAAGGCAGTAGGTGTGTCAGAGAGCACATAACCCAGCCCAGCAGGCTGGAGGAGAAAGAGACAAAGTCAGTATCCAACTGGATCCAGGAGAGGAACTGGACATGGAAGAATGCAACCACTCAATCTGGATTCAATCCAGAGCTCAAGACTTTGAAAACTTCTGGCTGAGATGGGCACTTGGTGACCCCATGCAGAAGCACAAAAGATAAGTTTTCACCATAACATGGACTGTGCAACACCTTCCTTCCTCCAAACTATGCTGGACTTCCAAAATCACTGTGAGGGACATACTCATCACAAAAATCCTGCTTTAGCAGTGCCAGAGCATTCTCACCTTCATCTCCTCCCAACCTGCTTTTGCAGAGTGCATCAGAGCACAAAGAAATGAGAAGAGAAACACAATTAACAAACGTAAATGCCCTCTTTTAAATGAGGCAGCAGCTGCAATGGGTGTTGACAAAGATAGAGTAAAATGTTAATTTTTAGTAGATTAACTGGGTGTGAACCCAGTAAAATGCCACTGAAGTGTGGTGGGTGATCCTCATCTGTAACTAGACCTGGAAGAGGAGAAGGTTTAAGATATCAGAAGCTGTAGTGAGATTCAGATAGTCAGCAGTCAATAACTGGCTCAAACCAGTCCTGTTTAGCTCTCATTTCCATAAGTATTTAATTAATCTGCAAAACAAAAAAAACTCCAAAGAAACTATTGCCTTTCTTGTACTGACACGATTTCTTCAGATCTGCAAATGAAATGGCAGCAGCTGCATGTGAAGCTGAGGTGAAAACAAATCTGAAACATCACTGCAGAAAGAGAAGGAAGGTGTTTAGAGGAGAGAGGCTCCAGCTGAGCTTCCCCCTGAGTTCCCTTGCTCACATCATTGTGTATCTGCTGATCAGCAGTGCCTTAATCTGCTGCTCATGCACAAATTTTGTTGTAGCTTCAACTGAACAATTTTAGCAAACTAGACATGATCTGTCTAGTGTTCAGCTTGCCTTTAATATTAAAAGAATTTATACTCTTCTGTTTTGGAATGGCATCAACATAGCCCTAAATTTTCACTCTCAGCAGATTTTTGTGTAGACAGAACACAAATAAATGGAAATAATTAAGGAATGCTTTGAGCAAAAGACCTGGGAAAGGGTCTTTGACAGTCATTTTCTCCATGGAAGGTGCTGCTTTTATTCATCTTCTCTGGGATGGTGGCAAAACTGATACATGGCTCCTGTAGGGCTTGAACTTGTACAACAAACTGTTGAGGCCAATCTTGAGGTCTCCCTCAAACTCAAGAGCATCCCACTTGTCTCCTCACTGTGTAAATCAGGCACAAGCCCAAGAGGAAAAACATGACAGATTCTTCCAGTGGAAGATCAAGAACCACAACACTGAATATTCCAAGGTAAGGCAGAATAAAATAACCTTGGTCTGACTGGGCTCAGCAGCAGGTTGCTTAGGAAACTTTTTTTTTCCTGTTTGACAGTTGCATCATGATTATTTCCACACTTTGGTGATCAGAACTTTGGCAGTGAAATACTTGAGAATAGTTAATTCTCATGTGCAGTCAACTTTCAGAGCCAATACAGTGGTAAACAGCTCTCTGTCCTTCTGCAGCTGTTGTTTTTGACTAGTGGGTTAAAAACCTCACATTTTAGGGCACTTGGACACTACTTGGACACATGTATTTTGGGGCAGTCTGGGTTGGTTGGTTTTATTCACAGTACCCAAATAAATAAGTTTAGCCATCTAAGCTAGTCCACCTTGCTCCACTGGCCACCCTTGCGGGTTACAGTCTTCCCAAAGTTATGGTAGTGAATATAAAATTTGGTATAAGCAGCCAAACTTTTAAATTCTTGGCCAGTGTCCAAACCTTCCCAGTTTTTACCACGACTGGTTTTTATAGGTGTTTTTTTTTTACAGTGTTGAAGTTGGGCTTGTAGATGATGCTGGATTCATTTTTATTTTGTTGAGGCTTGTTTTATTTGCACTTAGGTATGTAGTTGTGGTACATGCTCTGAAGGGATTTTGCATCTTAGTTGGTTTCTTTGGTGGTCTTGAAGGAAGGGCAAAATTAATGCAGCACTTAAAGAGCCTGTTATTAAAACTTTATTCATGGGGGAGCAGGAGGAGCATAGAAAATTTATTAATATATATGCATATATATTAAATAAATATGAATATATATGTAGTCATATTTTTTGTGAGGCCTGAATTCCAAAAATCATTTCTGCTTTTTAAATCTGAAAGCAAACATAACTCTGTTTTGATACCTCCCTCCCTCTGCAGTGAAAGTGGTTTATCCTTGTAAAGATAAAATATTTTTACTTCATGGAAGTAATTTGATTGTAACCTTTGGTTTCTTTGCTGTCTGTCATTTTTCTCTTGCCCAAAGTTTAATATCATACTGTGAATCTTTAAGAAATTGTGAAACCTCCTGAAGTTTTAGAAAAAACACCTTTGACCTGTATGAAAAAGGCATTTTTATAATCTACAAATTGTTGGGTTTTTTTCCTTTGGTAATGGTTTGTTGGGGGTTTTTAAAGTCCAACAGAATGTGGTTTGAGATGGAGAGATCTCAAAGAGCTGGGACAGAGTTGTCAGAGCCAGACACTGCAGAGATACCTCTTTGCTCCCTTAAATTGTTCTGAAATGTCCTTATATTTTACAGTGCATGAGTTGTGCTCTTGGCTGCCATTTCCTTCCTGCAGCCTCCCAAAGGTAAGTGGATTGTGCCCTCTGGGGGCTCTCCACTGTTTTAACTTAGATTTAAGTGTGATGTGCATTTTTATTTTTTCCTTTTCTTCTTTCTTTTTCTCTTTCTTTCTTGAGGTTTAAATGTCACGTTGATTTTCCCCCTCTCCTTGTGTCTTATGAGAGAAGAAATTTATGGCCTTTTTACATCAGGAAGTCTAGCTTTTCCTGACGTTTTATTGCTTTGAATATTTGAAACATTTCAATCCCAGACAATAAATATTACATGATTATTGTTTTCATATGGATAGGCTATTTCTCCTTGTTTTTTCTGTCAAACGTTTTACTAGCAAGTGACACCCAAAAATTTATGGATACTAAAACCATTACTATTCAACTTTGCTGGAAGGTCAGAGACAGTCCCTCAATTTGCATGTAATATCAATATATATTTAAAGAGAAAAAGTTTAAATCATCTCATACGTTTTGAATCTTATAACGATACAAACTTACATCAAAAAAGAAGGTATGATTTTTTCTTTAAAAAATGTAATCATGGCTCAAACCTTGTTTTCACTGAATTAAATGACAGTTCTTGAAGCTTAGGTGGGAAAAGCAGTGAACCCCAGCGGAGCATTTCCCAGGTCAACAACTGGCAGCCTGCAGGTGCAGAGTTTGGGAGTTTTTGGAAGTTGGTGGGATGGTTTATTCCAGTCTGTAACTCGGAGTGTAGGTGTTTTCTGCTCACCCAGGTCGGTAAATTGTTGTTCTCGTGGTAGAAAGGATTCCTTGCCAAGTGGGACCCACGAAACCCAGTCTGAGGTTACACTTTTTGATGCTCTGTTTGGGGAAGGCAGCTGGCTCCTCACTGTGCATGTACTGCACCAGTGGCAACCAAGTCCACCTTGCAGCCCAGGTTTGATCTGACAACCAGCAGATAAACCAGTGTAGGAAATATCTGCTCAAGTAACTAAGGCAGTCAGATGAAAAGAGGCACAGGTTCTGCTCAGAAAGCTCTATATTGGCTGTTTAGTTTTGGGTGGTTTTTTTTATTTGACTGTTTTTCATGGATACCATGCAGGACCCTGCTGCTTGTGTTCCATTAGCCATCACAGAATCACAGAATGGTTTGAGTGGGAAGGGACCCCAAAGATCATCCAGTTCCACCCCCTGCCATGGGCAGGGACACCTTCCACTATCCCAGGTTGCTCCAAGCCCCATCCAACCTGGCCTTGGATACTTCCAAGGGATGGGACAGCCACAGCTTCTCTGGGCAGCCTGTGCCAGGGCTTTACCATCCTTATAGGGAAAAATTTCTTCCTGATACCTAATCTAACTCTACCCTCTTGCAGTTTAAAGGCATTCCCCGTTGTCCCATCACTCTGTGCACTTATCAAAAGTCTCTTTCCAGCTCTCTTGGAGCCCCTCTCATTACTCGGGGGGGTTTGAAGTTCTCCCAGGAGCCTTCTCTTCTCCAGGCTGAACAACCCAAATTCTTTCAGCCTGTCAAGAGAATTATTACAGTATTTCAATGATTTCTTATTGATCTTGATTGCAGAACTGTGTCCTAGATAACCAATAAATCTCCCTCTTTCTGTCGGTTCCTGATCAATTGTTTCCTCCAAATTCAGTCTGTCTGTATAACTGTGAGGACAATCCTACTGTGTTTACAGAGGAGGAAAACTATCAGGTTGTGGGAACTGTAAACCTAAATACATATCTTTGGGACACAAGCAAGATCAGACCCCTCTCAGGCTGGGTAAAGGTTTGCAACAAGGATAAGGAAAAATACAAAGCCTGTCTAAATTTTTCCACTGCAACAACATCCATGATCTGGTGGCTCTTTCTCTCCTTGGCTTGTGCAGACAAAGGGAGCCAGAGTCTAAATCCATTCAGAAAGAAACACTAGTAAGTACTTGTTTAAAGTCTTTTTTAAGTGTTGTTGTGTCTTTACCCTCTCTCCTGTCTCATCCTCTTTTGGGAATGTTGAAAATAACATTCAGCTCTGTGCTGCCTTTGTCTATCCTTTTCCATGTGGTAAACATGGACTTTTCCCTCCCTGTTCCTTACAAACTTTCAGCCAACTCAGCTTTTCCTGTTTACCTCCTTGTCAAAGGCATCATTGGTGATATCACTCCAAGTCTAGAAATGAGGGGGTTTGCTGCTTTTCCTAACTAGCTGCTGCTCCCTTTTGTATTACATTGATTTTTTCATCATATCAGATTTGGCACATTTACCTATTCATTTCTTTTTTATGGAAAGCAGATGCTTCCCTCACCCCTCCGACCAACACAGCTAAAGGTGAAGACACTGAAATGGTTTTCTGGAGGCCTGGGCTCCCATCCAGTGCCTCAATTCATTATGGCTTCATCAATTTGTACACCCAGTCTTTTAAAAATAGTACTGATAACAATGGTAAGAGGAAGACTGTAGGTCCCAAAATCCAAATTAAAATATGGTGGTAGGGAAGCTGCAATTGCTCTGTGGCTGGAAAACTGACCACCACAGCCTTGCAAAACCAGTTTTGTTCTTGCACAGACAGAGATGAATCCAGCACTGCAGCTGCTTTGTCAAGTGCTGTGTTAGTTTCTTCTGATTTGGAAACCCCAAACATTTTGGTGTCTCAGAAAGACACTGAGTCCTGATAAAGGGAGCTGCTGGCTTAGAGTTCCCACTGTGGTTTGGACACAATTCTTCTATTCAACACAATAGAAAACAAAACAATTAAAGTGTGATGCCATGCAAATCCTCCGTAATTATCAAATCAGACTCTGGTTTAATCTCTTCAGATGTGTGATCTTTTGCTGAACAGTAAAGGCACCACACATCAGGTAATACTTGAGTTTTCTTAACTGATGATATTTGTATATGCACAACAACCCCCTCCTGGAAGCAGTAGCTTCATGGCTGAAATCAGAATTTTAGGCTTTCATTTAAGAAAAGAAGGTGCTGCTTTCAGAGCACCACTTAAACCTGTGCATAACCAATTCACTGGGGTCTGCCTGACACCATTGTCATCTTGGAAGCACACCTCTGAGGGAAGAAAATGGTTCATTTTTCCACCTACTTCTCCATGAAGCCTACTCAGAAGTACCCTTACATGGCTAATTATATAGAGTCATGGAATCAAGGAATGGTTTGGATGGGAAGGGACCTTAAGGCTCATCCAGTTCCCACCCCCTGCCATGTGCAGGGACACCTTCCACTGTCCCAGGTTGCTCCAAGCCTCATCCAGCCTGGCCTTGAACACTTCCAGGGATGGGGCATTTTGCCACCATTGCTGCATTTTCAAGGACCACCAGCAGCATCTGCCCCCCCTCTGACCTGAAACTGTCTTGATATTTTGTTTAATTAGAGCATGCTCTTAAAGAAAGACTGGAAATAATAACGTTCTCCTGAATTGAAATCTGTGTAATCGGGAAAATAAAAATAAAATTTAAAAAAGCCTGTGGACATCTCAAAATAAGTCTGAGGTTGTTGTGTGGTGCAGAAGGTGCAGCTGCACTGTTGGAAGGGTGATCTGCAGCTGCCAGCGAGTCGTGCCCTCAGCTAATACCTGTGCTCTGGGGTCCCTCACCATTTTATTGCTGCTCTGGAACAGGATGTGCAACTGCTCTGCATTAATACGTTATTACAGGTTGGCCAGTGTAAACTCCAGGTGTTGAGAACATGATTTATTCCATTAGTATAAAAAGGTGTTTTCTATGGCCGTTTTAAAAATTATACTAACTGTTGGGCTTGCCACTGCACTGTGTGTGGCACATGCCAATTTAAACCTGTCATTTCCTCTAATTTAGGGATATGTCCTCAGAAGATCATTAATTGGAGGTGGAGTTGGGGATCACAGTACAGCTGTGGCCTCTTAACCCCCATCTGGCTGTTAATCCCTGCAAAGCACCTTCCCCAAAGATGTCAGCTGCTACCAAGCAGTCACTGGAGCAGAGACCAAAGAAATTACATTTTTGGGTCTATTTTATATTTAAATCAATTTTACATTACAACTTCAGTTTAGGGTGAATTATGCCTGTAGTGTGATGTATGAACCCAGTGGCTTTGTTTGTAGTGAGTTCACTATTGAGTGGACCGAACAATTCCAAAGAGCTGTAGCAGAGTCTACAATGTTTCCTGTGTCCCTCTGGGCTTATCCCAAAGCAGCACCAGCCCTGAGCATTGCTGGGATGAGCAGTCACAGGCTCATGTTCCTCCTCACTGGGCTCCCCTGTGCCAGTGCAAGGCTCAAGGGTCCTGGTCACTCACTGGACTGAGCAGATGGAGATTCAGTCTGGGGCTTAAATGTTTTGCGTGTGCATGTAAAGGCAGTGCAGTGATTTCAGTCCCATATGGTTACCAAAACTCTGAGTTTACCCATCTGAAAACCCCCAAACCATGAGGGTGGTGAGGCCCTGGCACAGGCTGCCCAGAGAAGCTGTGGCTGCCCCACCCCTGGAAGTGTCCAAGGCCAGGATGGACAGGATTTGGAGCAACCTGGGATAGTGGAAGGTGTCCCTGCCCGTGGCAGGGGGTGGAACAAGATGGTCTTTGAGGTCCCTTCTGACACAAACCACTCCACACTTCTCTGATTCTATGATTTTTGTGCTATCTGCCCTCTGAGTGTTTCTTAGAGCGAGTTTTCAATTTTCCTTTTCCACTCTCCAATGCTGCTAACTTTGCTGGGCATTACACTCTGTCCCAATAAGCCGAAGACCCAACTTAGATTCCTAATGCAGCCCAGAAAAGGTCAAAATCATTCTTTTGCAGAAATCCACATCAGCTCACCTGCCAAAGATGAAAGCAGAAGGGCTGGGTCAGGAATGTGACATCAGACACAGGGTGGGTTGCAATATTTGACACCTTTTTATGTGGTTTTTCAGTCTTTCATGCCTTGTGTCCACACAGCTTATATCCAAGTTCTTGTTCCAGAGATGGTTTAAGATGACCTTGGGGAAATTCTAGAGAAAAGGCTCAGGTCTGCACATGATCCAGGCTCATGCCCTTGGCTGAACTGCAGCATTTTTCCTGGATGCCATTTCAGTAACATCACACAACCATAGTATCTCATAGAAAAGCCCCAGTCTTGCCTGATGTAAAAAAAAACTCCTATTTTTCAGGCATCTTGAGGGTGGATTATCTCTGTGCTGCACAGAGCTACCAGCAGCCTATACCCAAGGGTTGCCGATGCACAAAGCCTGGCCAGAAGCACATCAAGCCTCAGGGCATTATTCAAATGCACACAGAAGCCCTTAGCAGCCCTGCGTATCTTAAGCAGAGTCCCTTAAACCTGATTTTCCTGGCAAAGGTTTATCCAGCCTGTGTTTAAAGACCCCCAAGGATGGAGATTTCACAGTCTTGAGTCTACTGATGTTATAGATCCTCATAAATTTTTTTCCTATCTGGTTTGAATTTTTTTTCTTTTTTTTTTATGTTGCAGTGATGTAAAGGCTTTCCTTATCCTAACAGTGAGGACAGATTGTACCAGTGTGCTCTGGAACAGCCTTTTCTGTGCTCAAAGGCACTTACATCCCACCAAGGCTCTCTTTTGGCTAATAAATGTAACTCGATCAATCTGTCCTCCCAGGCTGTGCTTTCTGGCTTTCCAGCACCACTTTCTGTTTTGACAATGAGCCATTGATAACTGCTCTCTGGGTGCACATATCTGCACCCTTGTTCCCACTCTCTAGCAACTTTGTCTAGACCCATGTTTCCCTCACCTGATTAGGAAAGTGAATATGAGACAGTGTCAGAAGTCTGCAAGTGCCAATGATGAATCTATTGCCTTTTCCTTCACCCTAAGGCTTGTTACCTGTCACAGATGTCCCACAACAAGGGTTCAAATGGCCACCAAAAGTCACACCTTGTGTAGAGTCGAAGAGTAGACAAAGGATTAGTTAAAAGCAAGGATTATTATATATTATGATGGTGAACTGGGCAACAGAAGCATTGAGGTGCTGGAGTCATGGAGAGGGGCACCCTGACCTGCAAGAGGTGGACCATTTCTTTCCAGTATCCCATTTTCTCATTTTCATACCTGTGACAGGTCAGTGAATGCTGACAAGCTGCACTTGCAGTATCTGACTTCCTGATTCACACTGTGAATGACCCATTTTTGTCATGCTGATAACCAGGTATTTTCCCTAACTTTGCCCAGCAGGTGAGCTGGAAAGAATATCACTGACAGTGAAGTTAAATTAATTTCTAGTGATTATCTAATGGCTTTTTAAATTTTATCTCAGGTTTTCAGCTTTGATTATGTTGTTACTCCATGCATGGAGAGAGCCAGAGTGCTCTCATCATGTGATCCTCCTCCTGATCCAGATAAAAGAGCTTCATCAGTTTAATTTCCGGGTTTTAATTTCTTGCATCCTACTCCTCAGAAGGCCAGGGACTAAAGTTCTGTCCCTTGTAGCATGCATGGGAATGGGATTAGTGGCTCCTGGCTTCTTTTCCAGCTCTCTCTCCAACTTCATCAGTGTTACCATCACCTCTGCTCACCTCAGTGACCCCACCTTCAAACTTACTGTCTTGCTTGGCTCATCCCTTGCTCTCAAGGCAGCTTTCAAAAGGTGAAGAAATCATCATCCCAATTTGATAGATGGAGAAACTGAGGCCCAGCCCTGGGAAATGACTGCCATTCGTGTCTCCATGCTCAGGGGCTTGTCCACCAGACCCAGACAAGTGCTGGGGTGGAAATAAATATTCCTCCTGATGACTGTGGTCTCTGTGGTCGAGGCTGAGGGTCGAAACGTTCACACAAGGCTTGCACACAGAAACCACAGAATCCCCCACAGCTCCACTGCACTTTATTAAAAGTCACTGCTTCTGTGAAAAATGGGGTTTATGAGAGTTAGGTGCCTTAATTATAAAGTCATGTGTGTTTGAATGACTTCTTCCCTGCTAACCGTTTGTGACAGCCTACAAATGTGAAAAGTATTACCAAGCCTATTTTTAACGTGGCTATGGAGAGGCTGTAATAGGGGAAAACCAAATCCTACAGGATCCTAGTGAGAAAGACAAGTGATTCCTTAAAAATGGTTAAGGCTGCCTGAGTTTAGCACCGATGCTGATACTATCCAAAAGATGGGAGATGCAGGAGTCCTGTGGAAGCAACTGGGTGTTAAATAAGTGACAGGAGCAAGGGATACATTTTCCCTTTGGAAGTGGCTGTAAAAAAATCTATTCAGAGGGGTGCTGACCCATGTCACCACGTGCAGGTTCTACACATGTTTCCTGCAGAGCTGTCACCTGTCAAGAATTTATTCCATCCTGTTATTTATCAGATAATTTTCCCTTTAATGGGGGACACAAATTGCTCAATGCTTTGTAGTACTGAGTCCTTAATGCTGTTTCTCCAAGGGTTGTGGCAAACTTGAGGCCTGAAGCATCATCTCTGTCACGAACCTTTAGCCATAGGCTCTGCAGGGGAGGAGGAAAACACACAAGATCCCTCTGGCAGACTCATTCCTGCATCCAGAAACGAGGATTTCACCTTATTACAGGGAGGGACACTGGAGAAGGAGAGCAGGCCAAAAGCAACATTAATGTTGGAGCAGTAAGTGTCACACTTGGTTTGAAAGGAAATGAAAGTGGTGGAAAGGAAATATTCCAAATAGGAGGGGTCAGAGAGAATGATGTTCTTTGTTGGTTAAAAGGTAAAGAATAAGGTGTGGAAGATGGATAAAAAGATGATATACCTGTGGATAAAGGTTTTATTGTGGGTTAGGTTTAAGGTTGATGGACACCATTGTGGGAATTTCCTCTGATACAATATATAATCAGTTTTAACTCTAGCCCTATGATTCTTCCTCCTTCCATGATTTTGTATGGGATTATACAGACCTTAATCTTGCTGTAAGGTCTGCAAAAAGTACTTCATGCCTGGATGAATCATCTAAGTGCTAAGCAGCAATACAAAATTTAAACCTTCCTTTAACTGTGTTTAATCCCCATTTCTCCACCACTGTATTTTGTCAATTTTGAGTGATAAATTATTTATGTCCCCCTACCACAGTATCATGAGTATTCTCTGCATATAGCCTGTAATTTAGTTGCTTCTTTACCATTTTTAAAATAAATAAAAGATTCTATTTCCTAGGCCAGGGCAGATTTTACAGATTTAACTGTCACATTATTTAAAATACTTTAAAGATAAGGATTGAATCTGATGGTCATGAGATACTTCACACCACAGAACTAGGAGCAGAAATTGAAAAAAATGCATGGCTTGTTTTGTTCAAGAGTTTTCAATTTCTTTAGTTGGGTGCCATGAATGTACATCTGAAAAGAACTTTTCCTCTTTGCAATGCAGACTGAGGCTGAAGCACATCTTATTCCTTGAAATAGCCATTTTTACCAAGCTGTCATGACACTACCTGCAGCCAGACAGAGCAGAATTAAAATGTTAGAACTTCATGTTACATTTCTCCAGGTGGGATTTCACCAGAGCTCGGTAGCTATAATGCAATTTCCACCTAAACATTGTTTTTGACAAGAGCATGAGATGATTTTCTCATTGTTGTATTAAAATGTACTTATTTTGTGATTAGTAAACCCACAGTCATGAGGCTCTGACATATTAAGACTTCATACTGAAGTCTGGAGTAATTTTTCCTGTTTTCTTTCATGAGAAATGTTGAACCCAGATCTTCACTGTAATCACACTTGTCTGAATCAGGAGTCTGAGTCAGCAGTTTGACATCTCTGTCATGGCAAAATCTACAATGCATCTGGAGACCTGAGGGCACAGGGAGACTGCATGCTTAAAGAGGTGTAATCAGAAATAATAGGGAAATTTGGAAAAGGAGATGGGAAATCATGTTTTTTATGAGACATTGCTTCCCTGGTTATGTATTGCTGCAGACTATTTTTTCTTTCTTTGTTTTTTTAAACCTAATAGAAATTCTTTTCCAGTCTAAACTGTGGATGGGACAGAAAAAAACCTTCTCTGTGAAGGTGAACCACTGGCCATAAATGATGTTGTCTGACTTAGAAACCAAGTCTGTGATTATAAGATTGTGTTTACTATGTAGGAGTCAAATTCAAGTTGGTTGTGGCTCTTCACTGGGGATATCACTCTCTAGAGTGACTTCTACATTTAAGAGATTGACCTGGAAATCTTAAATCTGGCACCCTCCTCCCTAAGAAGCTGCAACAAAGAGACACAACTGCCTTTCCCTGCATTCAAACATATCAGGGAGGAACTTGTGGTTCAAACAAAATTATGTAAAAAAATAATTTGGCAAAATTATTTTTGCAGAGAATAGCGAAAGTCTAGTCTGGTAGCAGAAACCAGCAAGGATTTGGCAGCTGCAGTACAGTTATTTACACTTCCTTACCAGTTTGCCTGCCACAATCTGCAGTTCCTGGGGGAGTAAGAATGAAAGGACTTCAGTGTGCCCCCAGTGTATCTTTTGACCACCTAAGACAATAATAAGGTGCTGAGGATTTTTTGTCAGAGGAGGCCAGACTGTGAATCCATGTTGGTCCTCAGTCCCTTGCATTTTATGGGAGATGCTGTCACAGGGTCAGCTCTGGATAAACACAAGAGAGGAGCTCACAGTCCTACCCAGGCAAGGCAAAGAGGAGCAGGAGAAGAAGAGCAGGAGACAAATGGAGTGGATTCAGGCAGGCAGGACACAGGCACCAGGCTGAGACGGGCTCAGAGTCACGTTTCCTGGCTTGTCACAGTCTGTGCTGTCTTCAGTGACATAACACTTCCTGTGGCTCTTTCCAAAAATATTTTCATAAGCTTTGGGTGATGTGCACTCTGCTAAGGAATTGCCCAATACTATGATCCCATGAGGGTTTGGAGCTTTAATGTTTTAAATAGCTTCTAGCTAGATTAATTTCCTCTGATTCATATCATACAGAATCCGCTATTATTGGGCTTATCCTCATTACAGCTTCAACAACTGCACATTCTTACCTGGCTAACAAAATATCAGAGGAGTTTGTTTTATTAGCTTTAGCTAATGGTTGTGTACTGATCCCCAAGTAAGATGATATTACTGCAAAAGTGGAGGGGTTTGTGCTGAGCTGGTTCACCTGTGTTTTCCCAAGAAATCTTGAAAAGTTTGGTTGTCCCACACTGCTCAGGTTTGATCATGTAATTTCTAATTTTTGGCTACTTCTTGTTCCTTATTTCAACTAACATGAGGGAATAGATGAACTTTTAGTGTGGAGTTCATTCCACACAACATTCGCACCTCAGCTCCTTGTGAGACTTCCCTTCCAGCCAGTGTAAATCAGATGCTTTCAGGGAGTGATCAGTCTGACCTATTTTAATTGTCTGCTCTAATATTAGATGAATTACACCCTAAAGACATTTGTTTCTTTGTACTGAGTACAAAAGGGGAGTAAATGCAGTTGTCAATATTGCAGCTGTCTGCACTTGATGAATATTCATCTGAATACTCAATGAATACTGCCCTTCAAGCCATGTTTAATCTTACTTATGATGGGATGTATGTGACAGATGATGCACGTCTAAGTGTAACCTGGATGTGTAGAATGTCTTCATAGAGCAAATAAATCGACTTATAGCATGGAATCTATCCCATATTGGTAAATATCTGAAGCAGCTTAGTTGTGCTGTTATTGACTACAGGAGGGAGCCGAGGATGACTGGAATTTAATTTTATGGTTGATAGGTACACCTATAAAGACACATGAGACTAAATCCAGCTCAAAGAAGGATACATGGCCCTTTTTTTATAGTGCAGATCATTCCACAACTCTGTCTGAGACCAATGGCCATTGAGCATGTTGTATAAACATTTACTCATTTGCATGTGTAAAGATTGAGTCAGGATTCTACCTGGGCACTCACACCAGGAAATCTGGGCTTTCAATCATGTTTTATCATCTGTTGTTGTTTGCAGTCCTATTGGTATTAATGTCAAGATCTAGAAAAAAAGAAAAAAAAATCTGAAAAAAATGTAAGTCTTCATCCCCCTTCTCATAAGATTTGTTTCTCAGAGCCTTGACTCATGGAGAAGGTTGTGAAGTCAGTGAATTACCAAATAGAAATAGAAATACATCTGCACACATTTTATAATTTGCAGAATTTTTCATCCCAGGGTGTTATCAACACAGTCATAAGAAGAATAAAGAATAAGGGAGTGAAGAGTAGGGGGAAGAATAAACCTTTGGCATTAACCAAGGGTCATTACCAGATTGATTCCTCCCTTCATTACATCCCTCATTACATCCTCCCTTCATTACAGGTTTGTGCAGAAGAAACTGGGGGCGATTCTACCATATAATATGGAGATTATCCCAAATTGCAGCTGCATCCAACCACCTGTCTGGGACAAACCTGCTGTACCTTTCTCTCTAGAAAACTGTGCCAGACTTATTTAAAGCCAAGGAAATGGACATGCTGTTTCCAGTTATTCTCCTTGTGATGATCCCATTAGGATCTGGTTTGGGTCTGCTGTGATGAAAAAAATTTTTTTTTTTTAACAGCTGTTGACCAAGATTTGAGTGGGCCAGTTTATGGCAACAGATGAGCACTGTGCAAAACCTGGAACCAGGCAGAACACATTGGCTTTGGCTGTGCTGACTCTGTTACAGAGTTTACTGGAAACCAAAAATCGTAAGGGGATAAGCCCACACAACCCAAAGCAAAAGCAGTGATTTGCATGAGAGCCTGCAGGCTGAACCTGCCTGTTGGGTGAGTTACCCACACCTCATGTCCCTCAGCTCAGGCATTCCCAGCCCTGGAATGGCTTTCTGGGTGTGCCATCAAAGTGTTCCCCACTTTGAGGTTTCACTGACTTGGACAAAAGAATACAACTGGCTTCTCCAGAGGTGAAGTATCTTTCTGAGTCTCATTCTGCTCTGTCTGTGTCTCTGTTTCTCCTCACTTTTGCTGCTCTGGTCTTTGTAGCCCTTGACACCTTGACTCTGGTCTGGCACATGGACAGAAGCTGTAGAAACACTCCTGCATTCTCTCAGCACTGCTGGTACCAGTACATGGCAAAGACATTTGTGTCTAAAACTTTCACACAAGCCTTCTTTAAAGAACTCAGAAAAGAAATGCCCCATCCCTGGAGGTGTTCAAGGCTAGGCTGGATGTGGCTTTGAACAACCTGATCTACTGAAAGGTGTCCCTGCCCCTGGTGGGGGGTTGGAATGAGATGATCTTTAAAGGTCCCTTCCAACCCAAACCATGCTATGATTTTGTGAAAAGTGCTGCAGACTGATGCCATATTAACTTCTTATATTCCATAAGATAACAAATCACAAAACTCTTCTAACAGTGATGATCCTCACTCAGCACAGTGCTATTCCTTGTGCTTCTGTTTTTTCCCACAGAGCTATTAATGAATAACTTTAAAAATATTTTCCATTATTCAGTTTCACTGTAAGATTTGCTTTTGTTTGCAGCATCTCTGGAGCAAACATTAGCTAAGATCTGCATTTGTCAGATAATCAAAGTCATTAAAAGTAATGTTTAATTGTTGTTTCCAGCCACAGCAAATTAAGTGAATATACAATATGGAAAGAAGAATTCTCTTATGTATGCTACATAAAATTCAGGACAGAATTATGATGACTACAGCTAATGGAATAATTCATCACAAATAATTTATTCAAATGTAGCCTTTTCTCCTGCTGAGGGAATAGCTCTGAGCTAAGTGCAGTTTCCTACGCTGGACTTGCTTGGGCAAATATCATTATGAACTTTTTTGCCCTCTGGCTTATTCATGAATAACAAAATTTGAGATGTGTTGGTCAAGCCAGTCACATGGTGCTTTTCATGCCTATTTCATTGAAATATTGCTGCAGTGTCTTCCAGCACAAATATCCAGGTGCACACATTTAAGGTTCTGTTCCTCTTGATGCTCTTCAATTCAACCCTGAAATGTCCTAACCTTGCGTGTTTCAGCCTCTGAAATTCACTCATAGGAATGTCCAAATGGAAGCTGAACCCTGTTCTTTAGAAAAAAACATAAGAAATATTCACTTAATAAAAAAATATGATACAAAACTCAGCAACTTATATATGTGAGAGCTGCCACACCTCATACTTGTCATTGAACCAAAGTATGCGATGTCAAGTCAATCACCGCTACCCAAATTTTACTCCTTACTTTAAGAGGAAAGTTGAATTCCATCCTTAATTCATTTTGTTGTGATGGGCATAGTCTGATGTTGTACACACAGACCAGATGGGCTTTAACACCGACCTCTGCCAGGGAGGAATTAATGGTGCTGCAGCTACTTAACTGTGAAATTTCCAGTCTGATATCATCCATCAGCAGTGTGTTACAATGCAGCTGCAGACAGGCCTGGTTGCCTATTGTTGAGGTTGTCTGACACTTCCCATTACCAGACCCTGTTTTCAGTTGCTCAGAACTTTGCCAAGCTTTAACCATTTGGATTTAAATTCTTCATGCTGAGTGTGTGCCTCAGGCTGAATTCATTTTAGAAAATGTCAGCCAAAATCAGAAAATATGTGCATTAAAAAATCTGACAACCTGTATGTGAATGGCTCTTTTGCCCCCTGTACTTTGCAGGAAGAGTTTGACATCTGTCAGGCTGACCTTTGTGTCAGGGGTGAACATGCACTGGAAGTCTGTAGGAAAACTCACAGAAGCCCAAACTTGATAAAGTCTCCAGCCTTTGGACAAGCTGCAAGGTGCAAGGCCCAAGTGAGGCTTTGGTGTCACCCACAATGCATGTGCTTTTTCTGGGAGGCTTCTGCTGCCATGGAGTCCAAGAATGTTCATCATCACCACTGAAAACGAAAGGAAAATCCTAATATTCTATCAATCCTAATAATCTTCAGTCATTCTCTGGTCTGTCTGTACCTTATATTTTCTCCATTTCATTCATACAAAGTTTAAGAAGTGCTTGGAAAATGCTCTCAGCCACATGTTGGGATTTTTGGAGTTGTCCTGTGCAGGGCCAGGAGTTGGATGCCAGTGATCCTTGTGGGTTCCTTACAACTCAGGATATTCTATGACCCTATGATTCTACAGTTCTATCATTGTTCTCTCTTCATCCATGTGGCTAAAGAGAAACATTTTTATTATCTGCAGTACTAAGCATTCAAGATAACCCACATCTCACTCCCACCTCTCACTTTATATTTGAATTTCTGGATTATTAATCTACAGCTGCTGGCACTCCATTCTGCTCTGTGATAACTTCTAACTCCTGATAGTCAAGGCTGATGATCTAAGTTCACTCCTGGCAGTGCAATTCAGTTTTCAGTCCTGGCAGTGGAACTCTGGAGTAGAATCCACTAATGGGACCCCTGTATTAGTTAGCATAGCACTTCCTAAAATGCTATAATTTGTATTAATTGTCCTGAAGGCACTTGAGGTAAAAGGGATAAAGAACAAGGAATTGTAGCGGTAACCATCTTAAGTGACTGTCTTGTAAGTGGTATTTTGGCTGAAGAAAAGGATTTCATTTTTTGCCATGTCCAAAATTGTTGTACTCCAGAGATATCCTTTGATATTCCAGATCATGCATTTCCTCGTGAAGTTCAATATTGAGTTCAACCTTTTCATGTAAATCTCTGGAGCTGGACAAATTGCAAGTGAAGGAGGTAAAAGACTCCCAGGAATCTGTTGTGAAAGGCTGATGATTACAGCTGAGATTCCTCCTGGATGAGAAAACCATCTCTTGGCTGACGGCATGGCTGCATCTTGGAACGCAAGGCGAGGTCTTTATGTAAATCTGAGTGTTCTTCTGCTTGTTCTGCTGCAAAAGCCATTCTCACTGGGACACAGAAGGAAATCCAGTGAGACAAGGTAATAGAGATGGAAGGATGCTAATGGAAAGATTAGGTCTCTGGGCTGTCAGACTTGTCTCTCTTAAGCACATGTTTATGCTTTAAGTTAAATAATACAGCATGTTTATGTATGTGAATATATATATGCTGCGTATGTATCTGAATGTATGAATGGTAAGATGCTGTTCTGTGCAAGAAAGTCATGGCAGAGACTAGTTCCACATTTATATATATTAAATTACATTTCATTACATCTATAATACAATGTAAAAGGTTTCTCCCTTTCCCTGGAAAACACAATCTTAACATTCATGTACACATGTACAACAAGCCTGTACATACAGGATCTTGGAGGCCAAGCTGGTTTGGATGTTACTAGAATTTTCTTACCCTGCAGATGGTTTCTGTGACTCCTAGCTCTGGATAAAATGTGTCCTTTTCATTGGAATGAATGCTGCAATGCTGAACTCAAATCCTGCTGAAGGAATCAGTGGGTCAGGGTTCCCAGTACACCATAAAAACATTTTTGTACATTCTTGTCTTTTAACTTAAAAAAAACATAAAAACCCCAAAACAATCCATTGTCCATTCTACTTTACCAAGTCTTTTTTTCCCTGTCCTTTGCTGACCTTGAGGTTACTTCCAGCAACCTGTGCTTGGTGCAACATAACTGTGCTTTGAGACGGGTCTCTCCATCTGTCTCTCTTTATGGAGTTAGAGTTTATTGATTTATTTGTGTTTGATAACTCTGGGACTGAAACATTTCTGCGTGTTTATTTTCCATGAGTCTTTGCAAAGATTTTTGGAGATACCTTATAGTCTTGGAACATAATGGAAACGGATGGGAAGGAGTTAATTTTGCTTCATTTTGTTCCTCATTGTTCTCCCACTCCTTTTTTTTCCACCTTGAGGGGAAGAGAGGACACTAACGGGAGAGTTCACACCTTCCACTGAAACTTTTACCTGAAATGTGCCACATCTGGTGGATATTTGTGGAAGCAAAGCATGTCAGCAGTTTTCAAGATCACAGTCCTGAGAGGAAATGGCTGAGTTTAGATGTCCTGATTTTATTGTCTGTTTTGGATAAGATGATAAATACTGACACAAGAAGCCAGCAAGTCGATTTATTGATTTAAATTCTGCTTGTGCTCTTCAGCCCTTCATGTGTATTTTTGGATGATCAGGCAGAGTTGGAGACAAAAGAGAAACTCCTCCTCTGCTTTTGGCAGAATGGAACTAACTAAAAACCTGCTTGAAAAATATACAGGAAATATCCAACTCAATATGTGCTGTTTTTAGATTTAGGGATCCCTGTGGTGGTTGCTGCCAGCTGGGGGCAAAAATTGTCTGTTTTGCTGCTTCCTCCAGCAGTGCAGTGCACTTCTCACTCCAGCACTGCCCATCCTGTCTCTCTTGCAGCAAACAAACTAAACTCCATCAGAATAATGACAGGAACTGATGGGTAAAGGGAAAATTTTCCTTGACATTTGTACTGACTATAACTGAATTAATCACAGTCAACACTGATCAATAGTGTCAAAAGCTTTAAAAAACCCCCCAAAACCTATAAACTTCATCAGAGAACAGTTTATGTCTGAATGATTATTGCTTTTATACTACTGTCGTTACTTGTGGTATTACAGTGAGCAGTATTTTGACTTTCAGAGGTTGCTGGCTGGCTGAGGCACGTGGGGATTCAATGTGAGCAGGATAACCCAATTGGGGATCTATCAATCAGAGCACAGCAAAACCCAGGAGCTCTAAAAGACATCCAAATTGGCCTGCTCAAGGCCCAGCAGTGTTTTTATGAAGGAAGGTGAAGTTCGGGAGTTTAGAAGAGCCCAGTTTGCCCTTTGTATTTTGACAAGAAAAATAACTGGGATTGTGCTTGGAAGTGGTGAAAGAAAGCTCCACAGGGATTGTGGGCTCATTCTTGCTGGAAACAAAGTTTTTTTAGAAAAGTGAGGGATGCAATCAAAGTCAGAGGTTGGGTTTGTTCCACTAAAATTGGGTTGCAATCCCTGCTCGCTTGAGGAACTTTATTGATGTGAGTAGTCCCGTTGAGAGTATGAGTATTTATGTAGCTGAGAGAAGCTAATGAAATGAACTCAAGTGAAAAAAGGATTGTTCACATGCCCAAGAATTGTATGACAAGGGCCCTAATCCAACCATTGTGGTTTAGGGATTTGCAAAATTACTTATTTTTGCTATTGAATCTGTGTCAGTTTTGCTAACTCTTCACACATTCCAGGCTCTCTCCTGAAATCTACCTTGTTTGCTCTGAATTTCTCATTCCAGGACAGACATAGCAACGCACTGACCTAATTCTTCAGGTTGTGCAGCTGTGTACTCACTATTTTAAGAGAGAAATGAATAACAGTCTCTCCGTTCTCCAGTGTAAATTGACCAAAGCCTCCTCATGTCAATGAAGCAACATGAAGTCGTGAAAACTGAGTGTCTGGGGCTAAATGTTAGCTGGAGAAAGAAAAGATAGCCACTGCATCATACTTCTGAAAATTATTGTGACCATACAGCATTTTCAGGTAAAAATGGTGATCTAGTTAAAAAAAAAATCCCAAAATAACAAGCAAACAAAAAAAAAACCTGTATCTGTGATGAAAGGACTTTGTTGATGTTCACTGGGGTATCACAACACGGATCTTATGGTGCCCAAGGTCTTCACATTGTTCAAACTGATTTTTCTCAGAAGGGATGTTTTCTGCCTTTTCAGCTATTCATTTTTAATTTTTTTTTTAATCAGGGTATATTTTTGAAGGTGTCTGCACTCTTGTTGGCCGCTGGACAGCTGTATCACAAGGATTTCCCTCTGGTATAAAACACAGAGCTCTTCTGTATCAGTGTGGAATGCAGTAGCAAATCACTGTACAGTGGCCCATAAGGATACCAGCTACCCTTATAAACTTTTTATAACTTAGGAAAATAAACATGTGGTTTCAGGGCTCTGCATAGTCAGTGCTAGCTGACTTGGAGCTTGCTTTACAAAACTAAGAAAGAAAATATTGGTAGAGCTAATAAATTTCCGAGGGAATCAGCAAATAGTATTCTGAAAGGCCTGAAACATTTGATGGTTTATGGATAACTTTGTATTTTATCTCTCAAAACATCATCCAAGTTGAGCACTAAAGTGTAGTGTTCTCCATAATGAGTGCTGTGATCTGGGAGCTCCTGTGGGACTCCAGCCTCACGTCAAGTTATCCATGGAAAGACCTGCTAATCCAGGGGATCTGATGTGCTCTCTGCAAGACCAGCAGATGTGTCTCTCTCACTTAGGGAGAAAATTACTGGTTGTAGCAGCAGCAAGAAAGCAACCAGCTCCGTGCAGCTACCTGGTCACTCCTTTTATTTTGAATAACTGCCTTTCTTTAAAAAAAAAAATTGAGGATGATCAGAATTGAGAGATACAACTTGTGCTAATGGATATCTTTCCATCAGGCTATGTTTATTGTTTTCCAGCACCTTCACCTCTCCTTAGATGCTGTGTGAGCCAGTTATTCCTACAGGAGAAGGGGGCTCAGGAGGGATATTTGAAACACAGAAAGCAGAAACCAGGAGTGTAAGAACTGAGGCCCAGGTTCCATGCCACCAACTTCCCAGATTCTAAGAGTAAAACAAGTAGAGGAAAAATCAAACATGTGTTGAGCTGAATGAAGATATGGGAGGCTCCAGTTCATCTCTTTTCCATGGGCTCTGGAGTGCCCTTACCAACACAGACACTTGGCAGTGCTGGGTGCCAGGTGGGTTTCAAACCCTGCCTCCACTCATGGTAGAACTTGCATTTGACAAACCTATTATGTCTTTTCTTTTCTGAGCTGCAGGACAAACCATGCTCTGGCTTTTGGGAGCCTTTCCTGGTGATGGCTTCACTCTTTATCTCAAATAAAGGTTGCAGCGTGTCCTGATTGACCAGCCCTGTGAATTGGTGGTAAACTTCATGCAGAAGGAAGAATTTTGCTTTAGGGTGCACAATTGTTCATTGTGTTCATGTGAACAGCCTGGCCTTGAACACTGCCAGGGATGGGTATCTTTCTTGCCCCAAAGACAAGAACGGCAAGAAACAAAAAATAAAATATTTTTGTTTATTCCATCAGATGGGAAACTGAGGCAGAGAAGGATTAAGAGACTTGCATTCAGGCAGACTATGGCAGAGCACAGAATAAGTCACAGACATCTAATTCCCAGTTTAGTGCCTTAACCACAAAATCACTCCTTTCTCACAACAGAGCATCCTTTGTCACCACAAGCTGAGCATCACAAGTGGTGGGGACAGAAGACCTGGAGGTCACAGAGTAAGAACATTCATTTAGGTAAATTCACTTTCCAATAAGACCATTCAAGGTATCAGTGTTTTCACCTGAATGTGAAAGGTTCTGCATTCTCACTGTCAGTTCCTTGGGTCTCTGTATAATTCCTTTGAAAAGCCAAAGCAGGAGAGTTACAAGAAAAATAACATTCATCAAAAAATGCAATAATAATAGAGCTACAGTACAAGAAGGAGGTGAAATTAAATCTGGATTTGTAGGCTGCAAATGGCTGTGTGAATGCTAAAACATTAACTCTGTTGTTTAGCTCAGATAAAATTGTTTTGATGCCAGTAGAAAATACCTTTCTTTGGGAAAGTCTTCTGGGCTCTAATTTGGAAATTCCAAAAGGCTCATATGTATACAGTTGTGCACTTGTAAAGAGGTGAGAGACCTGCCAATAAGTGATTTACAGTATGTTTTCCCATGTTTTACATTTTGGTAATTTCATGTTGCAACTCAATACCTAATAATGTAAAATCCAGCTCCTCCAAGTAAGCCAGGAATGAACTCATGGAGGAGTGTCCCGTAGGGAAGGGCATATTCTACATTACGTGTCCGTGTGCCAGCACCGGAGATGCAAAAACAGCTCCGTGGAGATTTGTCTTGCAAGCCCAACGTCCAGAATTGAAAGGGTTGGCTGAATTCACCTCTTGCTACTGACTGACTGCAATTCCCAAGACTCAGACATCAGCACAGAGCCTGCTGAGGTTGGGATGCTGAGCCTTGGGCTCAGATGTGCTTTTAGACGAAACTACCCGTGAACCACAACTCAAGAGAAACCTGATGGAAATTTGGAGAAATGCACAATTCCTATGCCAGCATGATCTAGAGAGCACAGATCCACATCTGAATCATGAGGTGGGATGTGAACTGACATCTTGGGTTGAATATCCCTGAGATGATGGATCTGCCCAGTGACTTGTGCCGTGCGGTGAGACAAGAGATCCTGTTTCAGGCACGCCTTTTATTTTAAGGTGCACAAAGTGGCAAAAAAATAATTTAAGGGCCAGAGAAAATGCACTGCAGTGGAAGACTTAAAAGAGCTTGGTCTGTATTGGTGAAAAGCAATGTTGTGAGGTGGTTTTGTTATGCCAGGTGAAACATCTTCATAAACAGCACTACTAGAGACCTCCTGGTCAACTACACAGAGATGTAACAAAGGTTGGTAGCAAAAGCAGAACCTGAGCTCCTGACAAGAAACAAGGGCCACATTTCAACTATAGGGGTGATTAATAATTAACAACAACTGCGGAGACAAGTGGGGTTTTTTTCATCTCTGGTCATTTTTATCAAGCTGTGTATCATCCTGAAAAAATGGTTTACTTGAGCACAAGGCATTGGAGTCCCAGCAAGACGGGAGGGTCATCTTTGAAGGTCTGTGTTAGGTAAATACTTTGTTCTGTGTGGACTTACTCCTCTTTCTGAAGTCCAAGAGACATGAACCAGAAGTTTCTTATCAAAACCTGTATGTGAAGGATGTAATTTCTCTACCTTTCATGCTCTCTGAAATTCTCCAAAACTCTCTGCCTCTTCCGTTGTCCAACTTTCCTGACTTTATCCAAAATACTGAAGCCATGAAGCTGATGACATTTTTGTGACATCAAATATATTGCTATCAGGACAGAGCCAAAATGAGAACAACTAGATTTTTGGCAAAATTTTTTGAAACACAGAAAAACCCATGTTTTTGGTAAAAAAAATAAGAACTGCATGAGCAGACTGCAGTTTCAGCAAGGAGAGAAAACAAGGCAGATACAGGGTATTATTCTCAGTCTGCTATAACCTTATTGCAACATCATCTGTTTGACCAATCCAATCTGAATTGAGACAAATTCCTCAAAGCACGGGAATTTGAACTAGTTCCAAGGTTTCCATCCTTCCATCTAGCCTGGGTTGGGCTATAAGAAAATAAAGAAAATAAGGAAAGACCTGGAACTATGATTAAATTTATCATTCAAGGGGCATAGAAGAAAAATCACTGTTTGTTTTCAATGACTGCTAAATATTTTTCTTTATCTGGGGAAGTTTCAAATCAAC
Source organism: Rhabdornis inornatus (assembly GCA_013397075.1). Taxonomy (NCBI): domain Eukaryota; kingdom Metazoa; phylum Chordata; class Aves; order Passeriformes; family Rhabdornithidae; genus Rhabdornis; species Rhabdornis inornatus. Next base: position 393,114 of record VWZS01003297.1, on the reverse strand, counting down.
CTCTGGCCCTCCCAAATTCTGGCATGGCTTGTGCTGTTGCCATAGTTTTGTCATGCTGGAAGCAGCCATCACATGAATGTAAAATCTGGCTGGCTTTCCCAAGCTGTTGAGTGCTGTAGCCCCACTGTGTGACAGCACTGGGCCAAGAAGCTGCCCTGGCAATCTGGATGACAAGAGCATTAGTAGACAGCACTTGTTCATCAGGTTCTGTTTACATCTCTCAGAGAACATTTTGGGCAGGTTGATATCATTTATCTCTGTTTTGCTCGGGACAAGACCAAATTGCAGTGACTCATCCAAGGCTGTGTTGCAAATCAGGGAGAAGGAGAGACTCAGACTTACCAGGTCCTACATCCAGTAGTTTTTGGCTCAGCCATATCACACAGCTTAGTGCAAACTTCTTAAACTGCTCCTTGGTACTTCTGGTTCAGCCCTACAGTGATGTTGCTGTTCTCCTTCCATGTCACCCAGAGAATTCCCATCCCGTTAGACAACAATCTGACATTGCCAAAGAGCTCAAGCACACATGACAATGGAGCAGAGGTCATTTCTGGATGCATTTATCACACAAGGTGGGGTGCTCCAGATCCCTCTATCTCCAGGCCCTTGATTTGGAGCTACAATGCAGATGGAACCTCTGCTCTGCTGAAGGCTCTGTCTATGCAGTTAAATAAAGCAGGTTGGGTTGAATGAGCTTTGCATCCTTACATCTATCCCTTTCCTGCTAGAAAATTCAACAGGATGGCAATGAGCCACAGAGCCTTGGTCATGGCCACAGACTTTTATCATCCTAAACATGCAGGTGATCTTGGCAGGATTTGAAGCTCGGTGTTTTACTGACAGTGAACTGCTTTTTTTGTTGGGATACACCTTGCCTGTTTGACTCTGCAGAATAAGGACTGCAGTACTGCCTCTTTCACATTTTCCCTGTCTTTTCAGCTGCCTTGTCAAGCCCTCTGGAGGGAGGGTCTCCCAGCCATCAGGTTTACATGCAGCACTCAGCTGTGGTTTCATCTGCATCCTGTGGCAGGTGCTGTCTGAGGACGTTTCTATCCCAGCAGCAGAACACCAGAAGGGGAATTAAGTGATTCCACCTTGGGCTCCAGGAGCTCTCAGTGGAGTTCAGTATCTGGGCAGAGCTTACTCAGCAAGGGAGTTTAAAATTGCTTTTTGGCTAAGAAAGCAAATCCTTCAGCGTCAATCGGAAAATTGTATTTTTGCTTTATTTTGTTTAGATAAGGGTTAAGACGACCAATTCAGAGCCCCTTTATGCTGTGATGTGGGTGGAAGTTTGTTCAGCCACTGAGATAGACCAGTTGCTCCCTTCCCTTCCCCTCACCACTTCACCCCCACAACTTGCCCTCACTGTGTTTTTCTGTAACATATGGGCCTAATTCAGGCTGAAGACTAAAAAAAGTTTGCACAGCACTGGTTAAAAATTATGGCTTCTTATAATGAAATCTTTGTCAATGGAAACTTGAAATAGCAGCTTGGCTTGTGACTTATGGGGAGTCTGATGATGGAAATCAATTAATCATCCTGTTTCCCAAAATCTGAACAGGAGGGCACACTTGGATCAGAAAGGGGCTCCAGTTTATGAGCTGCTTGGACAGCTTCAAGACTTTCATTGAAAACCCCAGGAGCGTGAGTGGGAACAAATATGTTCAGACTAATGTTTTCCTTAGGAAAGAAGGACAGCAATAGAGATCCTCTGTTGAGGAACATTTGGGTTTGTTTGGTGGGGCTTTTGTTGCTCAAGGGGTGAGCACTTTGCAATCTTGAGCAAAAGGGTTTTAATTTTTAATAGAGGCCAACTGGGTAATTTTATTGAGATCTGCTAATTCTTAACCAGGGGATAGTCAGCAGGGAGCTGTGCACTGGTTTTACCTGTGCTGGGCCAGCTTGGTGAACACCAAACAACACCAAAAGGAGTGGTAAAATCCATGGGATCTCCTTCAGGAGTGTGTGAGACGTCACGTGTCTGGGACCTTGGCAGGGCACAGGGCAAATTTATATGGGGTCCAGGTCCAGGCTGGAGTCCACTATTTCAGTACCCTGGGGCCACAATTATACTGTTCCACATGTGCTTATTAAAAGAAACCAGACCATAATTAGAGCATTGCATGTAATGGATTCTCTGGTTCAAAGGGTGAACAAGAGTGTCGGGGAACAATGGCACTGGGTTGGAAAGGACCAAATTTGGAAGGGGAAGGATCTGTCTGGGTCATCTTAAAGCATTTTGCTTGACCTGAAATGACATGTTTTGCCTTTTCTGGAATTGCTTAACCTCTCCCCTCCCCCCTCCCTTTCTTTATGCATAGGAACATGGAAAACTTAGTTTAAATAATTAAAAAATTAAACCATCCACACACTCTAAACCAGCAAAACAAGAAACCATGTAACAGATACTCCCAAAGCTATTTTATTAACATCACGTTCATATTTCATACTCTGTCTTGCCATAGGAAGGGATACTCACCCATATGATTATGCTGTGAAAGTCCAAACTAATTTGAAGCAAACACATTAATCTTTTTCAGAATATCTGAATATTTTGAGCTGCTGCAGAGGGGTTCAGTCCCCCCAGCTTTGCTTGAAAGTGGAACAGCTTGCCCCAAGTGCCCTACTTATTTGAAAGAAACAAGGCAGATGATTGGGACAGTCAGGAGAAGGAAGGGACAAGGAGCTAGAGGAGCACTGAAGCAAAGGACCCTGAGGAAATCTCACCATTTGGCACAAGGATGATTTCCTTTGTCATCCTGCTTGCTTCCTGCCAGTGTGTTGGCTTTAATGAATAATGGGAGATAATAATTTTGGTTTTTGCCTGGAGTGGAAACAACTGACAAAGTGTTTAATGGAAGCTGACAGTTAAGTACCCAGCCACAGCAGTAAAGTGTCAGACAAAGCATATGAAAATAAACAGCCCAAATGAAAGCTATTTCTGAGCAGATTGCTGGCACACTTTCCCAACCCCAGGCAGGTTATCTGAGATGGTAATTGCTGCCAAAAAATTCCTCCTCGTCCTTTTTTTTCCTTTTTAAATACCTTATGAGACTTACCTCAAGGGACCAAAGAGCATATTTATGTATATGCTTAACTTCAAAATAAGCAAAATCAATACCAGAAAAAGCAGAACTGTTTTATAGACCTTATGCAAAACTTGTTTGCATGTTTTAAAAAGTTAGTTTCCTCATAGCAGCTCATATATAGTATTTGCTTATATATATATATATATATATATATGTATGTATGTATGTATTTATGTATTTAAGAGGTAGGGACTGGGGTTAGCTAGAAACCTGAAGGAAGCTACAGTGCCCAGTTGTCAGTGCCTTTCTGTGAGAGCCTTGGCCAAAATGTTCTGGGGACATGATGAACTACTCCAGAAGGGTCAGCATGAGCTGCACAGCCTTGATTCCCATCCAGTATTTCTGCACTAAAACCTTGCCATCATGAACTGTGCTTTTGATGTCTTTTTTGCCCACTGTGCACGTTAGTTCTGCTTGTGTTGCTTTCAATCTTGCAGAACAGTTAATCAAAGCTGATGCAGGTTATTGAATGTTGTCTCATGTTTAAAAAAAGGTTCATTGGCTTTCTGGCCAGCAGGGACTTCTCTGTTCATCTCTTCTGACCTCCTGTGTGTAGCACAAGCATGGGATAAGTACTATTATACAAGGGTTAATGTACACAGTGCCTTCATTTATTAGCTTTCTGCCTTACTTATAAGTTTTCTTGTGAAAGCAGGTGACTGAGAATCAGCATTCCTGGTCCCATTCTTGGCCAAAATGGGCTGTAAAATGGTTACAATAATATTTCTCTATCTGTGATGTTTAACTGATTCCTGCACTGAAAAGGCAACAAGCTCGTGGCGACTTAGCAGTTACTGAAAAGGATAATCTTGTTACAGCAAAAATAATAATCTAAATACCATAACCAGTCCCCTCCCCAAATCCAGGCTTAAATAAAGATTAAAAAAAAAATACTTGAAATTCTGAAATCTTGGCTGCATTAAACCGTTCAAACACTGGATTAGGCATTTTCCACTTCCAAGCTTGGCTCTGACACCACGTCCTTGTGTTCCATTGGTGTGATTCATCTGCAGATACCAGAACTGCATAATTCATCACAGATCTTTACTGTAGATATAATTACACTAAATCCTTTGGCCTGAGCAATGTGAAGCCTTCTCTAAGGAAAAAACAAAAGGTGGTGCTGCCCTGGTGTGGTTTGAAGGGTGGTGGGTACATGGTTTGAGGTGACATCTGCAAAGGGAAAACCCAACTGCTGTGGAATAGAGAAAGAGACAGAAGAAGCAAATTGTGGCATCTCTGTCTTGAGGGAAGCTGCTTGTGTTGGTTGGTGGGCTGAAAGTGAGAGGTAGGACAGCCATGTATAAGCAGTCTCTATTTTTCCCATTTGCTTTGGAAATTAACACACAATAGGAAATTGCAGTTCTCTGGATCACTGTAAAAGTGCTGAGGACAAATGGTTCCAGAGCTCTGGGCACTAGAGGAATATAAACTGTGTTTTTATCTCTGCAAACTGATTTTTCAGTGTGATGTTCTAGTGTTTTGTTGCATTTACTTTATGATAGGCTGGTCTTTGAAAGCTTCACTTTTAGCTATTTTTGTGGGGAGTTTTCTAAAGGAGAAGGTCTTAATAAACCCAGTCCTGTCCATACCTGATCACCCTCAACTCACTCTGCAGGTCCACTGCATACAAAAGACTTCTGCAGGAATTAAAGCTGGTAAAAATAAAGGCCTGAAAGGACAACAAGATAATTTAACCTGAGTTTTGGAATATATGAAGCCCTTGAATTACATCCAGATCTCCTGAATTGAGCACAGTATATTGTGCTGCAGGAAGACACCCTCTTCCACTTTGAAGACATTAAGAGATGGAGAATCCACCACTTCCCTTTTCTAGTTTGTTCCAGTGGTTAACCACAATCCCTGTTAGAAATTTGTACCTCATTTCTAATTAGAATTTCCCTAGCTTTCAGGTCTTGTTGTGCTTTCCCATTTTCAACTACAAAGCCTTGTAGTATCTGGTATTTCTTCGCTCATAGGTATTAATGTGCTACAATGACATCTTCTCATTCAGTCTCCTTGTCGCCAAGCTCAACAGCCTGGGCTCCTGGGGTGGAATTCTCTCTGAGTGGATTGGCTCTTTGGTGTCTAATGTTGAAGGTATCTCTGGGTTTATCTTGGAGTTACTTCAAAGCTCCGGCCACACATACGGTCAGGAGTGCCTGTTCTGGCACGTGGCACCACGCCAGACTTCAGCAATGGGAATTCTGGAGAAGGCAGCACAGTTAAAGATGAGATCCGTGCCCACCTTTGGCACAGCAGCTTTAAGAGGCAAAGCACATACCATGAAAATGGAAAACCTGGATGCTGGTCCTGAGGGGATGGAACCTCATCTCTGTGTCATGGAGATGCATTGGACTGTGGAGGTGTTGAAGAATAAATGTTCCTCTTTCGAATGAATAACAAGAGGAGCATGGTTTGGCAGAGAGCAAGCAGAGCAGACTGTGCTAAGCACATACTGACACTTCCCCAGGTTGCTCTTCCAAAATCCAACAATTTATGGCTCAAGAGATTGCTCTCTTTTTCTTTTTAGTAATGCAGATGGGATTCCTTGTCCAATCTCTCCTTGACGTGAATTTTCAGCATCCACAGCATCCTCTTGGCAAGTCCTACATGTTGTGTCTCTGAAAAAAGAAAAAATCTTTCTTTTGGATTTGACAACTGCTAACTTTGATATTCCATCATTTTTGTATCGGAATAGATGGGGAACAGTGAATCCTACCATTGTCTCCGCATCATTCATCTTATACAACTGTAGGAATCTCCCCTTTTACTTTTCTTCACGGACAAGTTTTTTTATTCTAAAATACTGTGTCATCAGCAATTGTGAACACTTCACTATTAATTTCAAGATAATTTAAAAATTTGTTGCCATCACATGTCTCCATGACACCCACTGGTTACCCTTCTCCCAGTGGAAATTCCTAAATTTCTTCGTATCCATTATCCATTCCTCCTGCCATTATCCATACAAGGATCTTTGACTGATTATTTCCTAAAAGCCACGGGCTGAGAAGGGCCTCAGGTTCCCACTGCTCTGCTGTTGCTTGCCCAGAGCAGAACTGAGCAGTTGTGCCTCACATTTCCCCTGGGGGTATGTGCTGAAAGGGGAAACACTTGGCACTTCAGCAGAACCAAACACTTTAATTCCTGATGTCACTGGTAGACCAAGGCAAAAAAGGCCCTCAGACTGGATGACTTTGCTCAGTGGTGACATGTAACTCTTTCCATCCCAATCACATGTGAAGCTGAGGCCATGTTGACATTCACCATCACTCTCTGCCCAGGAGCAAACCACCTGCAGCTCCTGTAGGCAGTGTCTTAATGAAGACTTTACCTGGGACAGGAGACAACCCCAATTGAAAAGGTGGTCTTTATTCCTTGTTCCTGAACCCTTGCATTCACATTCAGCTCATTTTGAACATTTTCCCTGAACCTGACCTGATTTATAAAGTGAGTTGTTGGTCAGTTACTCTGCACTGATGCTCGAACACATTTTATTAGTAGTGATGCAAAATTTATTTTCAAAGCTCACAGACAGAAATGCTGAATGTGCCAAAACTTGGACCCCTCCCTTAGAGCCTCAGTGGGTCCCCCACAGAGTCAGGGGTCCCCATTAATGCCCCTCTTGCCCAGTCCCAAAGTCACTCTCTTTACACTCCACTGATATTGCATTGTGCTAGTCTTAAACCAGGATTTCATTCCTGTACCCTCAGGAGCACACACATCCCAGCTTTGCTTTGGTACTGATTTATTTCTGCCTAATTCCAATTCTCCTCTCTGCCTCTGTTGTGTGAAACTCTTGCAGTTCTTACCCAAAGTCAGTACTCTGCTATCCCTCCCCACAGTGGTGGCATGCACATTGATGAAGCTGGATCTTATTTATACTCACATTCCTTTATAATGTGTGAGATTTGATATTGATGCCTGCAGGAAGGGCAGTTCATACTACTGAAAAAGGGGGGAAAAAAGGCTGTAGTGTAAATGCACATCAGGTCTGAGAGCTTTTCTGCTTCAGGTTTTATTACAGCCAAGTGAGTCAGCGACATGGGAACTACTAACTTTTTTCACTGGGGAGCATTGTTAGTGACCTGCACAAGAAGCCAGAAAACTGTTATTACTTGAAATGTAAAATTAAAGAAAAAAAAAATTGCTCTCTTTCTCATTTCCCTGAACTGGACCACATGCTTCCCTGGAGGAAAATCAGTGTTGGAAAAAAGGTTGACTGCGAAATTTTCTGTTAATCTGGATATTCCTCTCTTGCTCTGAGCTGCAGGATGCAGGCACAGACCTGTCCCATCTGCTCTGGAGTGATCTGTGCCAGCTGCAAGGAGGATCCTGCTGGAGATGATGGATGGCTCAGCACATGTCCCTTCCTGCTGTAGGATTGCACTGGTGGGACAGGCTGTATCAGAGCACAGACTGTGTCCAGGATCAGCCTCGTGCTGCCAGAGGGGTCACACTGGCTGGGACCCTGTGGTGACACCAGTTCTGCTGGTGGGGTGTGACCACAACTCTGACAGCTGCTCCTGAACTTTGGGAGCTTCCCTTGATGTTGGGCAGGTTGTGGCCTGATGAGCCTTCTCATTCCCAGATTTATGCCAGATTTCTTCATCAACTGCAGAGTGCCAAGGACGATCTCACAAGTGTTAATTCTGGTCCTGGCACTCATCCTGAAGAGATTAAAGCACCCCTGAGAGAGCATCCCTTTCATTTTTGCTCAATCCTTATTACATACAGAGCTCTGATATATTCCCCCTCTCCTACTCTCTGGCTCTCTCCCCATATGTTAAAGTTTTTTGGGAATGTACCTTTTTTGCATCATCTTTCTCTTCTAGATTTTAACACAGTCCTGATGCATTTACCATAAATCTCTGGAAATGCAGCAAATCCAGTACAAAACTTGTTGGAAGCAGGACCTCATTGGAAGCAAGTTTTGGTACATATGTGTGCCATCTTCCTTGTCTGGGTGCAAGAGCTGCATGATTGACTGGATTAAGAGAAAATTTCTCTATAGCTAATGTCAGCAAAATTCTTGACTGAAGATATTTTTACTCTAACAAGCCCTCCGTGTCTACTGTATTCAGTGTAAAGGGGGAACACGGCAAGGAGTAGACTGGAAGAAATGCACTAATTTGAAAAATCTGGAGATTTTTACCTATGGGTGAAAAATTTTCTATGATGGTGATAGGAAAAATAAGAACAATTCTGTGAAGATTCTTGTTTATATGAAAATCTTTATCTGCTTTTGCGCTAGTTACATCACCTAGAAAACATTTTTCATCAGCTTTCCCCGATTCACAGTTTCCTTGTTAAATATCACATTTTTGCTTTACAAAGCTCTACCCTCTGGCTCTGAAACCCACAATATTTTGTCACTTTTTCTGTTGTGTCCTGTGGAGTGATTGGTTCATGTTGTGGCCCCAGCATAAGAGAAATCCTAACACAAGTTGCACAGCATAGGAATGCAAAGGTTGCTGGTAACACCAGAGTTAACATCCTAATAACTCTTGTTTTTTCTGATTTTGGTTCAGAACAGTGTCCAGGGACCCCCATTGTCCTGTTAATCCAGAGCATGAGAGAGACAGAACAGGGCAGTGAGAAAGAGCATTTCCTTCAGTTTTTCTCTGCACAATTTCCAGTTCTTTGCACTCTTCCAAGGAAGTCTGCCTGGCAGGCATGCTTAGTCAGGACAGACAGGAATACACACAGATTTCTACCATGAGATAATGAGGTTTTCTGGTTTGTTCTCTGTTCTCATTCTAATAATCCATTATGCTTTATCATGCTCTTTGATGATTGTTGAGCACTGGGTTAATGTTTTCAGAGTATTAGCCACAAACCCCATTTTCCCTGTGAACAGTCATAGCTAATTAAGAATATTGTGACATACATGTAATTAGGGTTATTTTTAGCCCATAGTCATTACTTTGCATCTATCAACACTGAATTTCTTTCTGTGCCATATCTCATCAACAACAAGTATCACTCAGTGTCATGAGATCCAAATGAGATCCTATAATCTTCAGCCTCTGTTATTTCATGAGTCACTGTTTCCCAGATTTTATGAATATGCTGAACAACACCCATCTGTGTGTAACTTCATGTGACCTCTCTCTATTTACATAAACTGACTCTTAGTTCTGTTTTCCGTCAGTTATTAAGATGAGATCTCAGTTCATTTTTTAAGCATTTTTAAATATAAGTACACTGAATTAACCAATCTTAATATCATACTGTTTCCTTCAAAATGCTTACCAACATACATGTATTATGACTTCCTTATGAATATCTGGGTTCAGCCTCATGGCTGGGAAATTATGAGAAGGACAAAATTATAAGAAAGAAGATCTACATTTCTCAATATATCCCTCTTACTTATGGCTTTGGAGTCAGTGCAAGCCTCTCCTTACCAAGTAGATTTGGGCATCACAGCTTTAACCTGTTAAAATTTGAGATGTGACAGCGTAAAGTTAAAAACTAAAAACAGTATATTAAAAGTTAGAAAAGTGGAAAATTCCTTTTAACATGAAGACTTGTAATAAAAATAGGCAGTGCTTCAATACACTGGTTTTTCAGAAGAGAAAATTTCTGGGCAGATAATGCACAAATAAAACAAACAGCTGATCTTGGGTGTTATTTCAGAAAGTGGATGTCAGGCTGTATCCCGGCTGGACTTTCCTGTTAAAAAGCAGCCTCTTGTTAGCAGAGTAAAAAGAGTGATTGCACAGCTAAATCTGAGGCACAGACCAGCCATGCATAAGTTATTTCTTTTCACATGTCACTGGAATTCCTAGAGGAAAACAGCTCCATTTAAAAATAATTTTATTTAATTCTGTTTCTCATTTATTTCTAGAAGCTCCGGTTATGCAACAGAGTGGTGCAGAGTGGAGAGGGACTCTCTTACCCTCAGCCCAGACTAATCCAAGTGCTGAGCTCTTCCTCTTTCCAGAAACACTGGAGAAGTTTCTATTCTCTTTTGTGCAGTCAGTGAATTCTCCGTGGGGATCTCCATCTATCTGGCAGGTCACATTACAGCTCTGCTCTGTAACTGATCTGCCCATTGGATTCTACAGAAGAAGTGTTGTTGATGAATGACTGCACATGGTGCTGAGAATTATGTTGCAGAGTTGTTACTTTTCAACCGGGGAGCTTTCCTGGGAACTTTCCATGATGTGCTGGACAGCTAAAGAGCTTTGGACAGTATGTAGGATACAGCTGCCATAACTCATTGTGACCAATGAACAGAGAGAGCAAAATGGATAGAGAAGCTGAGGATCAAAGATGCCGGCAGGACACGCATATCTGTGATTGGTGATGAATTTTACTGCATTAGGGAAATCTGGCTGACTTAAAAAGATGCTAAACCTGCTGGCAAGGCATAGCAATAACCCCCCAGAGTCAGCGTGCTATGACAACTGCAGTTTCCCTCAACGTGAGACAGCATTGAGAGCACTGCCAAATGTCAGCTAAACAGATTTATTTTCTCTGAGACGACTTTTTCTTGCCCTTGAAGCCTTCCTCCCTGTGCTTTCCTCTGAGGTATAGTTATAAGCAGAGATGGTAGCACTGCCCTAAAGTAGGTCCATATTACAGCTGAGCAGAAAATAATTTTGTTGGTTTGTTACAGTATTTGACACTCTGCAGTACAGCATCCTAACAAAGACAAAAACACCCAGGATTTTAATAAAAACCTTAAACCTTGAGAAAATAAAACTCATATTTTCATAGAAACATGGAATGGCTCCACTTGGAAAGGACCTGATAGACCATCCAGTTCCAACTTCCCTGCCATGGGCAGGGACACCTTCCACTATCCCAGGTTGCTTCAAGCCTCATCCAGCTGGCTTTGGAAACTTCCAGGGATGGGACAGCCACAGATTCTCTGGACAAAACTTGTAAAGGTTGATTTGCATGAAATTAAATATTTGATATCTCTAATTAGAAATATTTTTATTTTATTTTATTTCATTTCATTTCATTTTTAGCAATTTTCTTTTTTTTTTTTCTCTACTTAGTAAGATTTTCTCAAAACAACCCCCTTAATTTTTCTTTAATGTCACAATAAGGGACTTAAGTGATTTATTTTTTTGATATATGTTGAGTCAGGAGAGTGACTGAAACCAATGTTTTCCTGTAGTGTTTTGGTTACTAAGAACTGTGTTTTTGCTATGAAAAATGATTTAAAAATTTCCAACCAACTCTTGTATTTATGAAAAAATGATTCACAGTAATGTCCTGTGAATTCTTAAAGCAAAGATAGCATTAAGAGCAGTTAAATGCTGCAGATAAGAGCTGGATGATGAAATGAAATGTCCAGTATTCTCTTTATTCAATTTAGTCGCACAAAGCTTTGTAAAAAGGAGGATATTGGAAAAGATGATCACTAGCTTTTCAGTAGATTGTAGTAAGATGAGAACATCATCCATGGAGACATGGCTGCATCCAGTCTTTGGGATACTGCTTGTCTGCTGTCCTCTGGAAAAATCCTGCAGAGGATGATGAGGAAAGAGCTCTTTTTACCAAAATAAGAAGGGAGGAAGGTTTTCCTCCCTGCTGAAATGGCTCAGGAGGAGTGTTAACCCCAGAAGAGTAATGGGTCTTGGCTCTGTTTCCCAGCTTTCATAAACTGCAAGGATGAATATTAGATTTTGAGCTTGGATTCAGACAGTTTCAAGAGAAATTATCCAATAAATATCTATGAACTGGTCTTCAAACTCTCCTTGCATTAAGATTTGAGGTTTTATTTATTTGGATTTCAAAGTCCATTTCTACTGTTGCTGTCTTGCCTTTGCCTCACACTGCAAGCATCCAAGAATCCTGGAGGTGCTGGGAAAAGGGGGTTAATCCAATATCTTCTTTATTTAAGACAGGAAGCATGCAAGCAGATGATCTATTAATACAGCATTTATTAATACCCTTCTCACACACAGGAACCAAAAATCACAAGGCTCGCTTTGAAGCTGGGACTGTCTCACATGAATGGAAACGAGTTTCCAGCTAAGTGCAGGTGCCTGCCATATGAGCAGAACAAATCCTGGGACCAGGAGGAGCAATTTGATGACTGCTGTGTGCTCTGTGCCCACAGTAGATTCATGTCAAGGTGACACTTCCCTGGCTCAGGTCTTCCCTTGTGTCTTACCAAAGAACTGTAGATATTTTACTCCTTTTCTTACTTGTTTAGTGCCTGATAGATGTTGTTCCTAAACACTTTTGCAGGTGATTACTGTGGGAAATAAGTAAGCTTCTTATTCACACCTTTCTGTCCAGCCCCTCTTGACTTGCATAATTCATTAATCCAGAGGAAACGAGGGATCTCACAAAGCCCTGGCCAGCCCCAGAGGAGCTTTTCAATGGTTTCATTTAATGATGGTTGTGGGAAATGCCTGTGTAGTTGTTAAGCATTTTGAGTCCCCTCCCATTCTTTCCCCTGTTAATAGCTGGCTGTGCCACTGAGACGTTCCCCAGGAGGACCCTTAATGTGAAGTATGAGTGTTGTTGCCTCTTGACATGCTGGCTAACCAGGATGACACATCAGACTTAAAATCCCAGGAGTGCCTAAATTTTTGTGGTTTTCAAGTACTATAAATTTTGCTTTCTAGCACAGGTGAGGTTTGAGGCCCTACCTGGAAACACTCATGTCCCTGGTGTCCCTTTTTTGGTAGTGGGGCCACTGGTAAAGGAAAATACAGATGTGAAAGAAGCCCTGAAGCCTTCAGACCTGCCAAGCTCCAGCTGGTTTCCCAACACCTCCCCAAAGTGGATGTGTGGAGTCAAGATATGAATGAAGGAGCAAAGCTTTCTGGCTAAATGACACAGGTCCAGTGATGCTGCTCCAAGGCATGACATCAAATTCTTGGGCAATGTCCACACTTTGCATGTTGCAAAGGAGCGTTCCCAGGTGCTTTAGTTTGCTTTTGGTCCTCAGACTGGTCCCTTGCTCACTTTTGGCCTCAGCTCTCTAACATCCGTCCAAACAGTTTCCAGGCACCATTCGGCAGCCGGCACGGCCAGAGACCATTCCCAGTTGGCAGCTTGGATACAGCTGCTCTGTTTTGGAAAGTGGGAGAGTTTAATGAATGGATGCAAGCATTTCTGTGCCAGTTGGCCTCGAGGCCAGCAAATGGTCCAGGCCATGTTTAATTTTCTAAAAGAGACACAGCCTCAGATCTCCTTATCTTTGCCATTAACTTCCTGGGTAGTGAGGGCTTGGCTGTTTACCTATAAAAACGACTTTGTGAAAATGGAGCGTGCATGAAAGAATGGTTTCAAAGACTATTTATTATGAATATGGTTCTTTTTAACCTAACAAGTCATTCACAAACTGATCTTGGCTTCCTTGGATGGAGTTAGTGTTCAGAGACATTCACTGATCATTTACAGCAAGAAACATTCAGCCTCCGTTTGTTTTCTTTGCTTCCTTTTTGCAGTAGGGACCAGCCAGCTGAGAGATCTGCTTTTGTTTTTGCTGTCCTTGATTTGATGATTGAAGCTTTTCAAACAGAACTACAACACACGGCAAGCATCCACAATGAATTTCTAGATAAATAAACACTTGGGCTGAGGTTATTTTGAAGAACGGCAGCGTCAGTGCCTCCAAATGGCAAATAATAGAGTGAGCTGAGCCCAGCCTTTTTTTTTTTTTTTCTGGAGCTGGAGCACTGCTATCTCTCCTGTTAACCTGTGCCTCTCTGTTTCATGGATTTTCTTGGCGCTTCTGAAGCAGTGGGAAAGACACAGGACTGGCTTAGGGTCAGTCCAGGTCCACCCTGAGGGAAAGGAGACTTTTCCCATTGCCACGTTGCCCAGAAGTGGGGTGAGGGTCACTCCGGGTCTGGCTGCTCGTGGGATGTGGGCTCAGGGAAGGTCAGCTCCTTGCAGGGATGTCCACACCAGGTGAGTGCTCAGCCTTTCCCAGCTGGGGACGGTTCAGGAGATGTGCCAGAGGCAGGCTTGCGTTGCCTAAGCACAGCTCTTGGCTCCATTGCTTGCTCATCTGTGGCTTTGCCTTCGCTCACTTGTTTCCTTAGATGAGTTCCTCTGCCTGCTTATTTGTGTTAGGAAAATTATCATTCTTGTATTTCGGTCTGTGTCGCTTCCTCTGGGCCTGTTTTGTTATTGCACAGAGGGATGTCTCTAATGAAGTGGACGGAAGGAGGAGGACTCGGGGCCTATTTTTATCCTACACATAGGAAGTTGGCCAGAACAGGGAAAAACAGCAGAAAGCCCTCAGAGCATTCCCACCCCTCAGGGCTGGAGACAGCAATCTCCACAGACCTTGCTCAAATGTTCCACTGCTGCCCAGGGGAACTTTCTCCACAGTTTTTCTTGTTTGTTTTTGAAAGGAAAAACGTGTGTTGCTTCCTGCCACAGGGCTGGGGCTAGCTGCTCTGCCATTGCTGCCATCCAAGCTTCTTTTATTAATGAATTAAGCCTCAGACCACCAGTCTGACTGCAAAAATAGAAAAAAAGGGGGATTTGTATATGTGTGTTTGCAATGTGACAGCACCTGGGGCCCTGATGGGGCTGGCACTGACATCACACTTCTGTAAAGATGTAAGGGCTGCTCTGAGGAACCTCAAACCCAAACCCAACAGACAGCATCAAGGCAGCAACACAGGGAAGAAATATAAAAATTGTAGTGGTTTTGCTGGTCCCATGAAGAGAACGCAATGGATTAACCCAGACTTTGTGGTTTTTTTAGTTTCATAGGACAAGAAATGATGGCTTGAAGTTGAAAGAGGGTGGTTTTAGGTTGATATGAGGAAGAAACTCTTTACTGTGAGGGTGGTGAGGCCCTGGGGCAGAGAACTTGTGGTTTCCCTATCCCTGGAAGTGTCCAAGTCAAGGTTGGATGGGGCTTGGAGCAACCTGGGATAGTGGAAGGTTTCCCTGCCCATGGCAGGAGGGTTTGAACTAGATGATCTTTTAGGTCCATTCCAAACCAAACCATCCTGTGATTCTATGATTCTATGATTCTATGATTCTATGATTCTGTGATTCTATGATTCTGTGATTCTATGATTCTATGATCAGTGCCCCATTAGATCATGCCATTATCCTAGAAATTTTGAGGAAGCTGAGGCACATGTTTTAAGGCAAGGTATTGCCTTGCATTCACGTTTTCTTTGTCCCATTTATTCCTCTTTCCAGAAGACAGCAGGCTGTCTTTTAGCATTTTTTTTTCCAGTGGTAATATCCAAGGAGAGGAGCAACAGAGCAGACTCTCGGAACTCTCCCACACAACTTCCCTGGCCACGGAGCATCTCCCTCCTCTGCTGCTGCTCCTGTCACACAGCTGGGCTTCAAAAGAGGATGCTCCTCTCCCACGTGCTTCAAAGGGAAACCAGGAGCCACAGAACAATTACTCCCACTCACAGGACGAGGGGAAATCCTCTTCTAACAGGGGATCATCCTGTTACAACGAGGATGTCTGGTGATTAATGACATGCTGCTTTAAACTCTCTTTCCCCTCCGAAGAAACAGGAGACAGCAAAGCTGGAGGGAGATAGGAGAGAGAGCTGACATTGGCAATGCTTGACATATAGTGTGAGAGCTGGGAAAACCCTTCCTTGCTGTCCTCATTAGCATGACTTAATTAATAGTTATAATCTTATCAAGCAGAGGTTGCCATGCAGGAGGGATGTGCAGGCTGGAAATCAAAGCTTTAATAAATAGATATTTTAAGACCAAAAAGCACCACAGATATTTTGTCTGGCTTCCTATGTAATTGATGCCAGAAGCAGACCTTTTCAACTGAAGAAAAAAATTTTAAAAAAAGTGGATTTAATAGGAAGGTATTAGTATTGTGATATTTTGGGGAATAATTTTAATAAGAACAATTTGAGTGGTTTATTTTGCAAAAATCCAACTTATCTCTACTTGATTGGCTTTCATTTTCATTTTCTGCTCTAAATGCTCTGTAAATCTGAAAGACTGTATGCTCTGTAGGGCTTATGATCTATTTTCTTAATCTTTTTTTCTGGCATTGAATCCAAATTTAAAAAGAATATTCTCAACCTGGAGCAAAGAAAGTTTTCCTTTTTTGACACCTAAAAGCTCTTTCAACTTACATCAAATACTGCAAAAATTAATATCTGTGCCATCAGTTCTGTTATTGTCTCTGACATTTTTATAGATCTCTCTTCCCATTTCCTTTGTGTTAGCCTTGGCCTGGGTCTTGGAAATGGTGGCACCTCTTAATCTCAGGAATATTTTGGTATCTTGAGGTCTGCTGTGGCAGTAAGGGAGGCTCTCCTCATGGGAATCAAGAATGAACAGAATAAATTCTGTCATGCATGGAAGCTGAATGGCAGGACAGCTTGAGTCAGGACCCAAAAAAAAGAAAACAATGATCCATTTATTTCAGGTGTGAAGTGGAGAAGAGAAATCCACCAGAGGACCCACAGAGAAGCAAAAGACAAAGAAGATTCAGACCATGGTGTGGGCAGTGCAGTGTGGGGCAGCCCAGAGGGAGAGTCAGAAGCAGGACAGATTATCCAAATTTCAATCATACATGGAATAACTCATACAAATGTGAGCTTGCCCATGTCCAGATTAGATTACTCCACACTCATTCGTATTCTAGGTATTTCTAAGAAAGCCTCACAGCCTGTGAGACCTCATGCTCATTGAAAATAGCTTTCAAATATAGAGAAAATAATTATTCCAGACCAAGTCCATCAATCTCAAAGGATTTTACTCCAGCACCACTGAGATCTGAATTTGCACCAGAATGTTAAGTTCAGGCCATTAACAGGACAGATTTCTCAGTGCTAAAGGGAGAGAGAGAAACTGTGAATTATAAAGCCACATCCTTACTGGCAGCTATAAATTTGGATAAACCTCCTCCCCCAGTGATCTGGATTCCCACATGCTGTCTCATCAGGCTGTTTCCCTCTCACTTGTGAAATATATTACAGTAGCCAAATTACCAAAGGACCTCAATAAATTCAGTCATTCTGCTCTAGGAGAACATACCATGCTGTGGGGAACAGAGTGAGAATGCTTTTTTTTTCTCTCCAGACTTGCAATTGTTCCCATTGTGTGTCAATTTTATTGGCAGGTGGTTTTTTTTTTCCTCCCTTGCTTGGCCCCAGTTTGAATTTTTGCATTCTGCTTCCCCTGCAAATGCCTTTTCCAATCACTGTATTTTAGCTCATATCAATGAAGTCTGTATAGGGGAAGAAAATAAAGCAGGACAGTTCCTCATCTGGTTTATATCTGCCTTGCTTAACACATTCCAAGAACCTCTCTGCTGCTCTGCCCAGCTCAGAGCTATGAACACTGGGCATAATCCTACCTTATATGTTTTAGATTTTTTAATATATTTTAGACAGACTTGCTAAACTGCTTGTGCATGGAAGAAATTCCTCCCTAAGTTATTAGAGGAATGACTGAATTTAAATTTGTTGTTTTTGTTGTTTTGTTTTGTTTTTTGTAAGAGAATCAAACGGTTTGCATTTGATGGGACCTCAAAGATCATCTTGTTCCAATCCCCATGCTATGGGCAGGGACACCTTTCACTCAAAAAATTGAATATTTGTTTCTGGGGAAAGTTTTATACAGATTCAAAATCAGCCCATCCTCACCTAAAATTCAGCACATACTTTTCATTTTCCTGGTGTCTTGACTCAGTGTTCTGAGCAAAGAGCCTGGAGCAATGGCACCTGAGAGGCTCCCAACAGCACCAGGAGTTCAAACCTCACTGGGCAAAACGTCCTTAAGCTCCCTGAGGAAAGTCTCAGAATGGCAGCAGGGGCAGAAAACAGATAAGAAAGTCCCCAAGTCCCCAAGCTTGTGGGTTTTTTAATGAAACTTTCTCAGTACTAATGTAGCTTCTCTTCCAACTGTGAGCAAACAGAAAGGACTAAAGGTTTGTTTCAACATCCATCCAGACAGCTCCAACCTTTCAGAGGAAACAGATGCACAAACCCTGTGCTGGCTGAGAATAGAGGAGGTGCAATTTCCATGAAAGAAACAAACTAACAAACTGTTAATGAAAATGACATTAAAAAATTTTATAATCAGCTCCTAGGCAGCCAAAAAAACCCCCAAACCAAACCATCAACCATAAGTAGCATCTGTAAGAATCACTGGATTATAGAATCATAGAATGGTTTGTGTTGGAAGAGCCCTTAAAGATCTTCCAGCTCCAATCATTGCTGCTCTGGTCCAACACCAGGTGAATCACCACCATGCCTGGTTATAAACAAGTTAAACATGAACATCTGGTCTGAACTACCTGGGGATTCTGCTCCTGAAGCAGCTGCAGCAAGACTGACTCTTGTTGTTGGGGGATGTTCTCACACCATTCTCAGATGGTCCAAATGCCAGAAGCACATGATGAAGAACCACAACCATAGGATCTGGAAAGGACCCCAGCCCTGTGTGTTCCTGGGTGTCCCTGGGTGCATGGAGGTCAGCAATGGCACCAGAGGAACAGGCAAGTTCCACCTGGACAGGAGGCAGAACTTCTTTACTGTGCAGTGACCGAGCACTGAACAGATTGTCCAGAGAAAGTGTGGAGTCTCCCTCACTTGAGATATTCCAGAACAGTCTGGATGCAGTCCTGCACTCTGGGATGACCAGATCAGGGAGGTGTGACCAGATGATCCACCTGGGTCCCTTCCAATCTGACCCATTCTGTTAATCCGTGATGATTTAAAAAATACTGTGAGGAGTCAAAAGGCAAATTGTGAATACAGACACCTGCGTTCTGCCTGTGCTGCTGTGACAAGGGAAAAAAAGGTCAGTTGTTTCACCTTGAATTGTCACAGTTAAAAGAGAGTAATGTTTTCCCTTTTTCTTCTCTTTTATGGCATCTAAAGTTTAGGAGAAAATGGGATACAACAGTAATAGAAATTTAAAGCATTGGCTAAAAGCCAAATCCTTTCATAATGCCCTTAAAATCTCAGTGATTGCAAACTTTGCAGGAGAGAGTAATATCTGCTCTTCACTGATTTCATCTGGTAAAGTTGTGGGGAGAGAGAAAAAGTGCTTTGGGGCATGTGAGTCCTTCAAATCTCTGTAGATTGTGAAATGTCATTGTTCCCTGATTTACCTCACGAAACATAAACTTTACTAAACATGCTACATTAACGACAAGGTGTGCAAATGTGCCTTTTCAACCCGAAACAGAGTTGCTTCTGTTCCAGACAGAGCTACCTCTTTGGACCCAGGATGACAAATAATTCAAGTTTAAACATATGTAGTTGTTTGTAGGCCCCAAGACACTTCATGGCAAATTCGTTCCAGCTCCTTTTCTCAATGTCCCCATACAAATAGGACCCAAATATCAATGCCAGGAACAAGAGAGGAGACAGTTATGTACAGTCTGAGGATGAAGGCACAGTGACTTTTATGTATACATAGACACATGTGTATGTGTATGTATATGTATATCTATAAATTAAGAACCTTGAAACTTAAATCCATATGCAGGCAAGCCTGCAAACAGACAGAGAGCTGAGGGCATTTTGGAAGAAAAAGATATTGCTGCCTGCCAGTGTGAATGCAAACTGCATATAGGGTTAGTATCTGATGCTTTGAGGGTTTGAGATTTTCAGCTGGTTAGTTTTCATCTAAATAGAAGTCAGGTGTTTTTCAAAGGCGTTTTTTTTTTTTTTTCCTTTTAATGCATCAAAGTATTTTTCCAATAGCAAAGGACTGGCTTTCCAACCAGTATGGAAATTTTTTATTCAATCTGAAATTTTGCTTATTTTAGGGGAAAAAAAAAGTAAAAAACCAACCATGGAAACATTCTTACTAAAAATGCTGGCTTTAGATCAAAACCCTTGTTGAGATTTTTTCAAATTAAATATTTCCCTTTAACACTTCAGTTTTTAAAAGAACCTGCTTATTTTTCTGAGAGTCTTTAATTGGGAAGGAAGAAAATACTAAAATGTAGTAAGTAGAATCAAGTTAGAAAACCTCAGAGAGGAAAACAAATTTTTAAAAAAGGCATATGTTAAAATGATGATATCTTCAATTAAAACTAATTGGCATATTTTGATCAACCAGTAGAACATCTGGCCACATCTGACAGGGGTAGCAGTGCTGTGTAGGTGGCTCCAGGAGCTGCACCACGCTGGGAAAAATTTGCACTGTCAATAAAACCAGCCATGGATTGTTCCCTTCCTACCTTCCCATATGCTGGGCTCATTAATGGAACATCAAATCTACAAATGTGGACATAAAGTCAGCCTATACATGCCTAACTTCTGATATGAGCATCCGACCACTGCTTGGGGGCTGTGTTTGAAAAGCAGGGCCATGTCCTGAGGGCTGTAAATCCATTCTTTCTTGACAGAAGACAAATCTCAGTGGGATTCTTTTATTTTTTTCCTTTTCCACAAAAGAGTCTTGTGTTCTGCACTGCGAGGCCGAGTTGCAGCAGGGAGGGGGAAGCTGCAGATCCAGCTCGAGGCTTGAAAGATTTCCACTGTCATTGCTGGAGCTCTGCGGAGTCAGAGCCCCTCGGTGCCAAGAACAAAAACATCATCACCACCGCGTAATGCAAACATGATGCTGCTGTAATCTGCTGCGGGACACTGGGAATCTGCCTCCTGGGAGGGGAGGCAGGCAGGGAAAGCCCTGGAAATCTTTTTTGGTGACTAAAACCGTGCTTTATTGCAGAGTGCGTACAGCGCCGTCTCTCCTTTCCAGGCTGGCTTCCCACCTGCAGCGCGTTGCTGATTTAATAAGGGCTGAAAGGGATTATCAAGTTGTGAAGTTGTTTGCATCCTACTGGGCTGTAATGAATGAAGGGTTTTGTTCAGCTCAGTCTGACTGAATGCTTCTTGGAGTGATCAGAGCTGGGGAAAAGCTGTAAGGGACCGGCGTTTTTGGTACATGGTTAATGTTAGAACATTGCATGACAAAATGGTGGGTGCATAAACTCCTTGTTAGCATTGTAACTTCTTTTCCTACCCTAACACTTGCCTCAGGCGAAGTCTTTGCAATGTTTTGGGGGTTTTTTGTTTTTGTTTTTGGTTTTTTTTTTCAGTCTGCTTTGGTAACTCAGCAATCAGTGGAAAAGAAACCCCATCATCTTCAGCTTCTGTAATTCATGAGAAACTGTAAAGCTCCCTTGTAGGTCTCTGCATTCACCATCCTCCTGTAACTCTGCCCAGGTTGCCTCACCCTCGGGGAGTTTGTATCAATTGCAGTTCTGCTCACAAAACTAATGACAAGAAAGATGCTCATTCCCTGCCAATTCCCTGCAAGCCGTTTGCATTCCCTGCTGAGAAGGACAAAGAGTGGCACAGGCATGCTGAGGTAAAAGCCTCTTAAAGTCATCTAATTCTCAACCCAAGAAAAGAGCAGAGCACCTCCACACAATTAGCAGACACCAGACCCTCCTGTCCCTTTGGAGGCAGAGCTGTCTGAGTGACAAGCATTTAAAACTCACTTCTTTCATCTTTCAGGTGTTTCTATGAATTTGGCACCTCCATCAGGAGCAGGACTTGGTCCTCTCCTAGGCACCTTCTCTCCCTCTGGAGAGGTTAGAATCTTCTCCTCACAGTGTAGGTGGGTTTTGCTTCCTCTCTCTATCCCAGTAGACTGTAGTTGTTTCCAGTCCCTCTCATGTTTCCTGTGCACCAGTGGACTTCATGAGGAGACATTGACCCGAAAGATGAGCTGTCCTCTTGGCTGTTCTCTGTGACAGAGCTCATGCAGACACAGTGGTACACACGTGAGCTGTACCAGTTCAGGAGAAGATGCAGAGCCCCAGATTTCCTCTTCATCTAAAAGAGCCTTGCAAAGGGAAGCTGTCCCAGTAGTCATGCTCTTACTTGAAATTTCCTTCCCAATGTGTAATCCACCATTCCAGAGTCTAGCTAATTCTAGATCAGCCAATAACAAAAGTTTAGTATTTTCCTAAACTTTCCCCGTGCTTCAAGAAAATAATATATGTGGCCATCTGCATCATATCTGTAGTTCTTATCTTTATACCCCCATATTTTTTCTTGTCATGTTTTTCCACTGCCTCCCTCCACCAGCTCTCCTAGTCAGATATTTTTTCATTTCCTTTTCCCGCTCCTGCCTGTGAGCCCTTCGTTCTTCCTGTAGATAATTTTTGGGAAAGGATCTCAGCAAACTTAATAAGTAAAATGTCATCCCTATCCAATTTTAGTCTCCTAAGTCAGCCAACAGGTCTTTCCATACTGCTTCTGCAGTTAACAGAAACTCCTCTAAGGGCTGACAGATCATCCTTAAGTCAAACTCCTTCTCTGAAACCTTCAGAAGAACCTGAATCTGTTCCTGGGGAGCCCAGGAAGCGTTGTTAAGTTGTCTGGCAAACAGATGATCCTGGAAGTGGTATGGCTGTATCACAAAACGTTGCCTTCTCCTATTTCAGGTACTGCCTAAGGGCTCATTCCTCTTATGATGTAAGAAATGTGTGCAACAGCTACAGGAAGACAAAGAGAAGTCAGGAGTTCATAGTGGCTTTGGGACTCTCTAGTCAACAACAAGAGAAAAGGTCAGATTATCTTTATATCATAGGAGTATAAATAATTGCAGTGGGAAGGGACCTCAAAAGATCTCAGAGCAGGGTCAGCCATGAGGTAAGACAAGATCACACAGGGTTTCATATTAGGAAAGCTCAGTGTTTTAGGTGCTCCATTTGGAGGAAGATGATGAAGAAGAAGAAAGCGTATGCAGATCCCACTGCAATTCCCAGCTCCTATTTGTTGGAAATATAGAAAAATAGGCAGGTGGGGTGGGATGGGGTAGCTTTCCTGTAGGTGTGTGGTCCACAGTGAAGTCGAGGCTTCTGTGGCTGCAGGCATCTGAGATACCCAGGTGAAAAGGTCACCTTTCATTCAGGGTGTTACTTGACAGCAGTCACAGTTGGCCTGACGGGTTTCCATCCCATTCCAGTTGGAAAAGTCAGAGGTAACATAACTAACATAGACTGAGCTTTCCTTGACATTTATCTGTGTGAAGAGGTCCCATTTTAGAGTGAGCTGGTTTCTAAGCAGCCAGTTCTTCCCTCCCCGAGGAACAAATCCTGACTCATGTTTACCAGCTGGAGAAAACATGACCAAGTAGTGGGGAAAAAAAAAAAAGAAAAAAAAAAAAAAAAGATCTGCTTTGAGCATTAAACTTCATTGCTGAAAGACTAGAAACTACTGTTTGGCCTGCCAAGGCTTTAATTGTCAACTTATGTAAGAAAGGCTCTTTTTCAGTCCCTGTTTGCATTCACCAGGGGCTTCATAAAACAATTATAAGACTCTAGTGATAATCTTCTTTCAGCCTTTATACTCCAGGCAGCCCAAAATGTCAATCCAGTTGATGATTGCTCCTGTGTGAGGTCACTGAGCCACTGACTGGCTCTCTGACTTTATTATTATTAATTGTTTTTATTAGTTACTGCTACTATATGGCATGTGGGTCACTCACCCTGTCCTCAGCTCTTAATAGCTTCATTGTACTGTCCTGATCAAAGCTGGTCCTTTCTGTGTCCCTTTCACATGATCTTCAAAATCATCTTTGGATGATTTCGGATGGACTGGAAAATAAAAATCTCAAAGGCAACTTTAGGCTGAAACAAAAACTGACAGCCCCAAGTTTTTGATAGTTCAAATATTAATATCTTATGGTGTTAGACTGTCATCTTGTGAACAATCTAAGACAGGCGTGAGACAACCACAGACCCTGGCTGGAAGCAAATCAATGGACTCTTCCCCATCTCACTGAGGGGCTCAAAGCCAGTGAATGACAGATCCTGCTACTTCAGGCTGGCTTGAAATCAGTACACACACTGGATATTAAATTATACACTTTAGTGATAACTGATTGCTGAAAACCCTGCCTTCTGTGTGAATGAAAAATAAGACTTCATGACTGTTTTATATTCTTTTCTTTCAGCCCTCATATTGCTTGAATGCAAGTCGTATTTCACGAAATATCCCTGTCACTTTAGAGGCAAACTGCTGGACATCAAATCTTTACATAAAATATTGGTTCAGACCTGAAACTGGGAAGGTGCAGATCTTACAGGACAGTGCAGTATTTCATGCTTTGATTTTGACAGCTGCACCAGCAGGGGAAAAAGGGACATCTCTATAATGCTATATTATTTACTAAAGAACTAGAGCACATTAAAGTCTTGAAGGCCAGGTCGATCTAGAAATCCTGACACCTTAACTGAAACATGTGTGTAAATATTTTATAAATGTGATGGTCTGCCTGGCCTTCAAGTTGATGTTGGTATGAAATTCATGCCACAGAGACAAAGCAATCAGAATTCTTCCTCACAGTCTTGTACACCTGACTTGTAGCCAGCACTGTATCAAAATGGCTTGAGGCTAAATTTCTACACCACTTTCCTTTAAATCCAGTGTCATAACAGGTTTAGAACAGAGGGATTCTGACAAAAGAGTCAAAATAACAGGAGAAGTCAGAAAACGTTTCATTTTATCCTGTGGATTGTCCTTTCAGTATAAGTCTGAATACAAATATGAGTATCATGTGGAATTTGTAATTATTTCATAATTAATAAAATACACTTAATTTAAAATATGAGTCAGGTTCAAATATTCCTAGAGAACAAAGTCTGAAAATTAGGGCTTTTTGTCTGAAGACAAAATTAGTCTGGAAAATAAAACAAATATATTGCATATCAAGAAACTGGCAGAGCATTCAATCACTCATTGCTTCCAAGATGAAAAAATTTTCATCTGCTGTGGAGAGGAGTAGTTTGTACTTTTTATGTAGTGATGAGAGAATAGGGCTTAATACAGTGGTAATAAGATAAGCTGCTAAAAGCTTTTCCATAGGAACCATCAACTTGGAATGAGGTTTCCTCCCCTGCTAGTGAGATTGGGCTCATATTTTAAGGGTATCTTTGCCAGAGGTCTGCATACATTATAAGTTGAACAGAACTAATGTTTTTGGCTTCTAACTTTTCTCTCAAGCTTAATATTGGTCAGCTTGTGAAGTGTCCTGACAATAACAACAAAATAACACCAAACAACCTTAACTATGATTTTGTCATGTTTTCATATAAGGCACAAGGAGGGAGATGGCACAGGGATGTGATGCAGAACTTTTACATAAGAGCACAGGACACTGAACTCTCTTCCACACTCCAGATTTCCCCTTTAGGTGCCTAAACTCCAGCTGAGTTCAGTGAGAGTTGAGCCACTTAAATCCCTCTATGAACTGGACACCAAGTTATCACCTTAGGGCTTAGATGAATTAGGTATTTCTGAGAAGGGTTCCNTTTTTTTTTTTTTTTTTTTTTGCTGGTCTCACTGGAGATCCAGGAATGGCTGAGCCTAGAGACAGGAGCAACTGGCTGCTGTAACTTGGAGACTGGGATTTCACAAGGCTGGAACAAAGGCGCTGTGGAGCATCATCTCCTGGTTAGGATTTGGCAGATTTCAGGACTGTGGGAAGAGGTGTTCTCAATAACTGAGCAGAATTGCTAACACTGGCTTTACACATTGCAGCTCAAGGATCAATTTGACTTTGGCGTTTGCCAAAGCTACTTCTTAACAACTGACTTGAAAACTGCAAAGATGAACTGTCATTTTTCCTCCCCATGGGGCAACCACATTTTGACATTGCGGTTCCTAAATGACCAGCAAATAATTTTGTATGCTGGAAATGAAGAAAGGGAAGGAAAGAAAATAAAAGATTCAATCTTTTCTTTTCCTTCCCCCAAGTTAATGAATTTTTTATAAATGTGTAAGCATGTCACTATTCCAGGCCACATCAAATCACTTTTAAAATCTGTATTTTAAAAACAGGAATGTGTATAATATGAATGGCTTAAGGAATAAAATGCAAAAAGATGTTGATGATGCTGGATTAGCAGCCAGCTGGAGAATTAAAAAAGATGAAGAGAAGAACAAAAAAGCCCGTGTTTCACTAGCCAAATCAACAGCCGTGTTTTTTCAATCACCCCTCATTATGGAAAAGTGTACTCAGGTTGTCCTGGAATCAGAGTTCACTGTTTTTAAGGAGTCACATCAGGAAAAAAACTCTTGATGCAGTGCAGAGTGTATGACAGGGAACATCTGGACACCAAACTACTGGAGCTGCCATATTTGCAGAGGAATGGCTGTGAGGATGAAATGGAATGAGCTGTAGCAAATATGGGATTTTGCTGGCAGCTTTATTTTATTTAAATGCATCCCTGGCTTTTGAGATATTTCTTTGTTTTGGATAGTACTTAAACATGTCAAAAATCCTCTCTCCTTCCTGCCCTTCTTTACACATGACAGGGAGTGGATTGCTCTGGCCATCTGTAGAGTGGGAATGAATGGAGCTACATCTGGATGGGCTGGGGATCACATGCATGCTCACAGCAAGCCCCAAGCAGTTAACTTGAAACCTGTCTTTCCCTGAGTGAGCTGAGACAGTATCACAGTTTTTGCCAGGATTGTGTGAAGCAGTGTTGGAGCCTTGCAGCTAAACATGTCCAGAGCCTGTTTGAGGCCCTCCCTAAAGTTAAGCACCTCTGCCAATCCTGCATGTGCCTAGGAGTTGTGTTTGATAACAACATTTGGTATTTATTGTGGGACATCTTGTGCTGATGAAGCCATTCCTGAGGCTTCCCTGCAGCCCTGCTGTGGAAAGCTTCAAGGGTGAATACAAAAGCACATGTGACAAAGTTTGGAAGAGGGAAGAGCTAATAAAGGAGTGGACAGCCTGTAGGTCCAGACACACACGTGGCTTGTGCCAAAGCTGTGCCAGGCTAGCAAGCCCTGAAACTCAGCCTGGGAAGAAGCAAGGCAAAGTTTGGGATTCTGAAACTGCTGTCATGCATGCCCTGAAGACTGAGCCAAGCCCTGTCCTCAGGGGCTGGTGAGAGGGTAATGGGTGCATCTTGGTGATGATTTAGTGGTGAATGTGATGGTGCTGGGTTAATGGTTGGGCTCAATGGTCTTAGAGAACTTTTACAACCATAATGGGCCTATATTTCTATGATTCAGTGATGACTGGGAAGCCACTCTCATCCCCTACCTGTGAGCTGCTGCCAGAGGTCTCTCTCCCTTGGCTCTTTTGTTCAGGTATGTTCATAGCTGTCAGCCATATCTCCTCTCCTCTCCTCTCCTCTCCACGAGACACTGACCCATCAGTCTGAACTGACTGGACTCATGAACATCATCCTTTTCTCCACGCCTGAACATAGACTTTGACCAGCCAGGTGAGCCTGTTTAGGGAGGTGCCAATTGGTTGGAAATGCTGGTTTTAATTTGTGGATTTTTTTTATCTTCTGCAGTGAGCCCCCAGGCTGGCTCAGCTTGCAGCATTTATGGATAATTTCGGTCTGTATGGGGTGTACAGCAGTGCCCCTCATTGCAGCAGGGGTGGCTGCACATCGAGGGCAGGGCTGGAAAGCTTTCACTGGTGCCCTGACTCATGGTTTACACACCCTTGATCTTGTCCTGAGCTGATTTTCACCAAGGGAGAGGAAACTCTTTGCTCAGCATAGGTCAGGCTTGACTTCCAAGCAGCACCATGATGGTGAAAGGAGCAGGTGGGTATCATGGCCAATGTTCTGATGACCCACAGTGACCCACAGTGAGGGAGCCACTGATGGACAGCAGGACAGGTTGAGTCAGCCAGCATTGGCTCTGCTGTGGGGAAAGGTCAGCACCTCCAAAAGGGTTTTGATCTAAAACTGCCCAGTGCCAAGTCATGGCTGTGCTGGAAGTGCCTGGAGTTCTGAGCATCCCAGCCCAGGAGCTGCTGCTTTTGGGGCCTTCCCAGGGGCTTATCCACCATGGCTGTGCAGGCAGACTTATGTGCCACAGCCTTCTGACTCCTCACTGCTCTTATCTGCACCGTCTAGCATCCACAGCTATTCCTGAG
This sequence comes from Rhabdornis inornatus, assembly GCA_013397075.1. Taxonomy (NCBI): domain Eukaryota; kingdom Metazoa; phylum Chordata; class Aves; order Passeriformes; family Rhabdornithidae; genus Rhabdornis; species Rhabdornis inornatus. Next base: position 365,191 of record VWZS01003297.1, on the reverse strand, counting down.
TCAGGAAAATTTCTGAATGCAAAGATTACACAGAAAGGGTTTCATGAAAGAAAAAGAAAAAAAAACTATCTGAGCTCTCCCTTTTCTGAGGCCAAGCTGTTGTCAGCCTCAAGAAAATGTTTTCTCTTTGTGTTTGGACAGTTTTGCAGATTTATTTCCCTTCCTCTCTTGGATGAAAGTTGCAGGGATTTCCACAAAATACGTTTGGAGGAGCCAAGCCTTCAACACCAGCAGTTTTCAGTCAGAGTGTTGGAATGATCAATAAATCGGCACCGACTGATCTCAGAGTCTGAGGATGTCTATGAGGCACAAGTAGCTCTTTTAAGTTAGCTGGAGCAAGTGAGTAAATCCAGTAGCTCTGGAGCCAAACCCAAAAGTGGATGCAAAATCTTATGGGGAGCCAGTGCTGTGATTTTCAGTACAAGGGTGATGTAATGATTGAGTACAGTTCAAGTAAGTAATCTACTCATCTGTTCACAATTTTGAGTTACGGCTGGTGCAGTCGCTGCCTGCGAGCCAGCAAAAAGAGAGTGAGAATTACATTTACTGAGTCAGGCCAAAGGCAGGGATGGCATCAGCCTGGGGATGGGGTGGGAGCAGGGTTGTACAGTTTGAAATGTGACTTGGGGTCTATCCTGAGCCTGAAATTTTGGAGGGATCTGAACAAACAATGGTGGATGGATGGTGCACTGAGAGGTCGAGACACCCACATCTGATCACTGCCCCAAAGAAGAGGAGAGGCACCAATCCTGGGCACAAGCACCAAATCTGAATCCATACCACCCAAGACAGCTACTTTGAACACATACACATCTGTGGTGTTTGAATTCCACTTAAGAAAATTTAGAGGCATCCAGGGCTTGACCTTTAGCAAACCACAAAGGCAGTCCATAAACCGCAGGTCTGGAATCAGCTCGAGAGGACAAGAAAATCCAACATGTTAGCCCAGGTTTTCAACACAGCTGGTAACCAGGGATGTCACAAATGGGAGACACACCAGTAGTATCTCTGTGAGATCTGAGAGTGAAGCTGGATTCGGTCAGGGGTCCACTGAGATCATCCCCCAGAAAGGGGAATAATGCAGCACGACATTTAATAATAGTAAGTGGCTGACTTCACTGCCAGGCGGAAGCAAAATATTTATAAGTGTCAGAAACTGTAAAAACATGACATGATTCATCCTAAAGCAAACAGTTGTCCATGTGAATCTAAGAGCAGAGGATACATGGAAAGTCCCAAGATGAGACCATCTCCAGAGTGATGTTTTTTGGGCAAAAGTCACATATTGCAAGCTAAGAAATGTAGGTTCTGAACAGCTGAAGACCTGTTGGGACTGGGTGCTAACGAATGCACTGGTAATTGCTAAATGAAATCCCTACCCTCAAAATCAATGCCAGAGCAGGTGTTTTTGGCAAGATGAATGCCATCCCCACACAGTGTACAAATGAGGGATTTTCCACTAATCATGGAAAAATCTTTGAGCATTGAACGAAACTACAATAAATAATCGATTGCAATAGTCATTTCTATCAAACCTTTTCCACTGAAAATTATATTTTCCCCTCTCTGAATTCTAAGCTGACTGCAAAGAATAAGAAGATAAACACACATCTCTTGAAATTTCTGCACAGAAACACTATGCTTCAAAATATTTCAACTGTTTGCCAAATGGAGTCATGCACAACTCAGCCCTGAGGTGGTTTCCTTTCTTCCATGGGAGAAATGATACATCACACCTTCTGTATGCATGTCTGGTGACCTCTTATTCATGCCAGGGAGGAAGCGATTTCTCAAAGCTGCAATGTGTTTCTAATGATCTTTGGTGTTTGCTGTGGCTACTTTATCTGGCTCATCAGAAAATTATCTGTGTCTTCGTCTCACAGTTGTTCAGTGAAATTATAATTTTAAATATTGTGACTTTATAGTCATATTTGTATATTTTAAGGGTGTTTGAGTCAATACATATAAGACCGGTTGAGGTACTCACCCCATAACTGAGTTCAACAGAAATAATATTCCTGAAAATCATCTTGCTTGTTTTGTAAATGTTATTCCTCTCTGCCATGAGTTTTTCGTATTTCTGAAAACCTTCTAGGAACAGTAATTATCATCTATCTGTCCAATTATTTGCATTAAGACTAGACACCCACAAGTACATGCCCTGGTTACTCCTGATTTTTGGAGGGTTTGTATCTCATGTTGGTTGGCTTTTAAACTCAGTGGCACTGGGGTGCATGTAAGCTAACCCTGCATTAGACATCAGAGAATCAACACTACAACAAACCAGTGATGTGTCTGAAGCCCCTGCCCATTTGACATTTCTGTATCTACCATCCCCTGCATGGAATCTCAGGTATGTAATAAAAACTGGGCTCACAATGAATTCTTTTCTTCTATGGAAGAATTAAGAGGCCTTTCCTTCTCCACTTAGCCACCTATTTTTATTTTTTAAAACAGCAAGAATGTAATACATCTAAGACCTCTAATTTGATATAAAGCTTGATTGAAATGGTTAAAACCCCTCAATGTGAAGATTGTTATTAGGGAAACACAGACAATGACTCAGTGTCTCTGAGTAAGCCTCTTTCCCCAAGCAAGGATTGTTTTTGTCTGAGGAAAACTCTCATGGCATAAGTTATGACATTTTGCAGCCTGCTGAGCCCAAGTCTGGAAGGTTTCCACTGAAATTGCAGGTACCTGTATCAAGGCCCCAGTTTTGAGAAAGACACTCACACCAAGTGCTGCCTTGCACTTTCAGATTTTTGGTATCTGAAATGTGGCAGCTCTTGTCCCTTTTTGCCAACTAAATGAATTTTAACCCCTCTAAAATCTTTGTTGTTTCCTAATCCCTGCTATAAAAACTCTGGATATTCTGTTTATCATGCTGCACTCTTGGTCTCACTGCAATTGGCTTCTCATCCAGAGCCTAAGCAAAACGGGCTAAAAAGAGCCGCCAAATCTCTTAGGAGTTGAATCTTCCCTGCTCTGACATAAGCCAGGAGTAACTCTGTTCAACATCAGTTTCAAAGAGCTCTTGGTAAGAACATGCAACCTAAAAATACCACGGAGATAAATCTGGACAGCTTTTAATTGGGATCAGGATGGAGAGGCTGCAGCCTCTCTGGTAGTGCAGAGGAGGAGGAGGAGGTTTGAGACTGCAGCTTGTCCACTTGATGTGATCTGGAACATTATTACACCACCTGGGATCAAATACATCCCTGATCTTTTCATCTGTTCTCTCTAGGTATTTATACTCTGTTCATTCCCATGATCTGAGCGTTAATAGTGCGGCTTCTGAGAGTTCTGTTTCCTTCAGGAGCAAATCTGGGCTGCTTGTCTTTCCCTGGAGACAGAGGGGTTGAAGTTCACTATTTCATGTTGCGTGATATGAAGCTACCAAATAACACCTTGATGAAACAATACTTATATCATAAGTCCCTTTTTCACTTACAGTCTGCTTAAACAGAGGATAATATCTGAAAGAGTAACACTGATAGAACAGTGTTGCTCTACCAGGTTGTGCAGCCCAGCTCCACCAAACCCTTTCCCTGAATGTCAGCTGGGATCTGGGTAGTGGCCTTGAATTATACCTTGGAAAAAGGGAACATTTTATGTTACTTTACAGGCATGGGCTACTTTGGTCTTTCTCAGTGTTTAAATCTTGGTCCTGCCATATTTGAGTGACTTTTTCAGAAGCTTTTTGGCTCAAGCGACTGAGTTGTATTGACAATTCTCTCTGCCTTCCCCTCCAGATACCCCATGGAAAGAAAACCCTAATTTCCCCACAGCAAACCTCACTGTCATCATGTTATGCATTGTTCTGCTTCAGGGTGACCAAAAAACAAGTCAGAGGCAAATCTGACTAATCTCCCCTGAAACTGTGAAACCAGTGAAAAAAAATTCTGTTGGGTACAATTCCAGAATTGTACCCAAGGGCCAGCCACAGATTTCAAAAGTGCCTTCAGAGCTACCCAAAGATTATGTTGCAGCCATCAACATCACTGATATTGTTGTCTGAAATAGTTGCTTTATACTGCAGTGGACAAAGAATTCCTTCTAATCCCATTGTTTTCAGAGCTTCTGTGTTTGGGACATTCCAGGACTGCTGTAAATTGGTTCAATTCAACTCACTAAATGTTCAGGGAGCGTTTCTGTAATCCTGTCCAGATGAGCTGTGGATTCCAAGAGGTTTCTATTTTGGGATGCAGGCTTCTGCCTTTATGCTACTGTTGGGCTCAAGTTCATTCAGAGGAATCCTATTAGTGGCTATGTAGATTTATTTCTTTGCTTCTGCAGAATGTGAGCTGAAATTGTTTGGTTTTGCTGATTGCTTTTCCTGTGGATGGGGGAGGGAATCAATGCCCTTCCTTTGCATTTTTCACAAATTGGAGTTCCATTCAGATGAATCAGAGCTTGATTTTCATTAGTTTTTCCATAGGGGTTGCTTCCTCCTCCTATCAACTTAATTCAGTGGGAATTTTTTTATCCCCAGTTCTTTAACAGCACTTTATTGGGACCCCAGAAAGGGTTGAAAATTCTGTGTGTTCACAGGGAAATACACTGGGTTCATGATCAGTCATGATCCACTTCTGGATCACTAAATATAAACCAAACCAAACTTAAATGGACATATCAGACCCTGAAGTTTATTTGACCAACATGCTCTAACACAATACCTACCTCCAGTTGTGTATCCAGAGCATCACTGGTTTCTTTTCATAAGCTAAGTTTTTTTGCAAAATTTTAGCTAAATTTATTCTTCATGTCAGAGGAAAAAATTATATTTTTAGGCTGTCTGGAAAAAAAAATAAGGAAGCAAATTTTTTGTTAAACTTCCAGTAGACTTGGTCTGTGGAGCAAAGATTTGGAATGGGAGATGTGGGATTCTCTGAAGTCAGAGTCTGGATTTGGCAGTTCTAGTGAAAATCCATCCAGATCTGGCAATGTCTGAAAATCTCATCTCATCTAAGGGCTGCTTATCAGGATTGAGTTGATTTTCCCAGAGGGCCTCTGCCTTGACCATCATTCAGCTCAGAATTACAGTGGAAGATCCTGATTTTCTCACCTCCCATGTGGATCTATCTCAGTGACATCTGGAGTAGCTGAAAGATTGTAATGATGATGCTTTAATTACTCACCATCCCAGTATCATACAGAGCACAGAAGGAAGCAGCCTTGGAGTAATTCTCCTTAATCTGATGGTGAGGATCCTGCCAACATAATGAAGGAAGAGACTGAAAGGAGAACTTGCAGGGTGTGTGGAAAATTTGTGTGGTGTACAGTGAGATGGAGCTCCAGGCTTTGAGATAGGAGTGGCAACCAGAAAAGGTGAGGGTGACTGGGGTGACAAGTCTGATGGCATCAGTGGAAGGCTCTGTGCTTGGTGTTATAGAGGAGAAAAAAGGTCTGTAGTAGATATAATTGTCCCTGAATTATTCAGGATGCTTTGGCTGCTCCTACTGATTGGTTTCCCCCAGATGTTCAACATCAGCCTCTATTTATTTCAGGGTCAGGAAGTGAATACTTCACACTCTTGTAGAACTTTCCATGGTATCCATCACACTAGTACCCACATATTTATTCAACATTAAATTATTTTATAATACTTTACAATGTTCCTGTGAAGAGAGCAAAGGTAAAACCTGCCTCAAATTAGACCATCATTTCAGATGCCGAGTTACTGATACCTGTGGCCTGGTTTAGGAGGGATTACAGGATGTCAATTAAAGTTTAAATTAACTAAATTGAAACAATAAAATAATTTCAGCAGCTTCGGAAAACCTCTTAAAGTTTTGAAGAATTAATAATAATTTTGGGTATTTTAAAGTTACTGAAATTTTATTTTATGTCCTTTTAGTACATAAAAAAAATATAAAATATATATGCAATACTAGTCCAAATCAAAGACTGAAACAAATTACAGTGCTTTTTGAAGCAAGAAGTAAGAATGAGAATCCCAACATTCATACTAGATGTTTCACCTAAATCATCAGGCAAAAATGCACAAAAAGGGAGAGTGAGGAAAGATGACCCAGATTCTTTCTTATTTCCCTCATGACTCTGATGTAATCTCAAGGTGTTCCAGGAAAGGGAGGAAAAAAAGTTATTTTTTCATTACAGCAATAGTTTTAAGACCAAATGAATTTTACATGCACTGCTCTCTGTTCTGGCTGAGAAAACCTCAGGAGACAATGTCAAGGAATAAGGCTGTGAATTAAGAAGAAATCTGGGAGGACATTAAAAGGCAGGGGACAGTGAGGTAGAGAATGTGGCCCAGAAATGAGAATCTGACACCAAGTTCTGTTATCAGGTCTCACAGCCCCTTGCCTGTCACTTTCCTTCAGTCACCATGTCTCATGCAGCCCACAAACTATAGAATAAGAATGTAAGTAGTATCTGGGAATAATGAAAAAAAAACCCCAAACCTTGAAAAACAGTTCAAACCTGGGTGAAACTTCATTATTAGAACTTTTTCCTGAGACCGGGAAGTCATATTCAGATAGATGCTCATGTATTCATTGCATTAACTATGTCAGATACTAGGCTTTTTATTTTACTATGTCAGACAGCCTCAGGAACCCTTTTCTCTGTTAACACAGATATCTCAGAGATGTGCTGTTGCTCATCATCAGTTAAGATGCTGAAGTCAACTCCCCACTGCACAAGACCACCATAAATCAACATTGTAAGTGAATGAGGTAGAAAAATGTTACTGTTTTCTGTTTCTTCAACTCAAAATTAATTTGTAAAAGCATCAAAAAGGTTCATTCAAACTCTGAGACACTAAATAATTGTGAAGAATAAGAATTGCAGTATTTTCCAAACAGCTTTAGAATAGAAAAAGCAGGTTGGAGGAAGGGTGGAAATTGGAAGACTTGGACAAATACACAAGTGCCAGTGATACCTTTCTGGAGGAACTCTAGTCCTCAGCATGAGACAAGTTTGCTCTTCTCCATCAGCAGTTTCTCTTCCCCTTTGCTTAGTTTAGAAAATGAGTCTCCAACGTTTTGTTTTCTTGATGTCCAGTAATCAGACAATGAAATCATGAGCACATGGCCCATGAAAAGAGTTGCTGACATTCAAGTACGGATGAATGGGCGGCAGCTCCATCCTTGGAACTGCCTTACAGAGTGCTCCAGTGGGACCTACTGAGATATTTTAACTGTGCCCTGATGTGCTACTTCTGTATTAAGGCCTGGTCCTAAGGCTTGACTGGTTATACTGCTAAACTCTTCTAAGAGTCCCAGCAGGGCTTAGGCCAAGCATTGCTCACCCAGACCGTTCCTAGGACTCAGTTCAAGACTTGACAAAGGCTGAGCTCTCTCTCAGTCAGTGTCTCTGTGTCCAGCCACATCTGCTTTCAGACTGTTCAGCATCTGGGATGGGACCCTCTCGGCACACACAGGAGCAGCACAGTGATCACATCTACAAGGCTTTTAGAATCCACCTTCCTTGGGTACTCAGACCAAAAAGGTGACATCACACCTAGACCCCAGGCCTTTCTCTGGGATAATTGCTACCCCTAGCACAAATCCCTAGCTTCTTCCTTGGCTGGAAGCTGGCTCTCCGACCTGCACTTCCCTCATGTCACTGACTGTAGTTACGAACTGAGAGGAATTCGTTTAAATTCATCTCCTTTTCACTTAGTGTAGATGGAGGTACTTTCAGAAAGCAGGTGATGAAACTAGGTGCTCAGCTTCATCCTTGGAAGCAGGTGTTTGTCTCTTCTTGGAGGACAGGAACCTTTTACAAAGGAAAACAACTCAGAACAGACAGTGACAGCAGCCATTTTTTACTACTCCAAAAAGTGGGTTTGGGGAGAGAGGAGCTCAGTGCATCTCCTGGTGGGTGAGTGGTCTGTAGTAGATACCAAAAAACATGGTATTTCTTATGTTTGGTCCACCACAACAGGACTAGAAATCCCTGGAAGTGTTCATGGCCAGGTTGGATGGGGCCTGAGCAACCTTATCTGCACTTCACCCTGGGAGGGTGGAACCAGATGGTCTTTAAAGTTCCTTCCAACCCAAGCCTTTCTATGTTTCTATATAAACAATTAATTGTAAATGGGCTCGTTATAGGATGGAGGGCTGAACTACATATTAGATGAATGGTTGTTCAAGCCTATTTTTCCAGTGAGGACTTGAACATCTGCCAGTTCATACCATTTGAGAATTGGGCCTCTTCCGCCTTACTTTGTACATTAACTTTACTTAACTGGTAGATTTTCCATGCTTAATAATTATAAATACATAAGCAGGAGTGTTTGTTTATGCTTGTTTAGGCAGGGAAGGAAGCATTTCAAAGAAAAAATATTTTAAGAGGGGCCTAACTTCACTTCCATGTGAAGTCAGAGTTTAGTGTGAGCTGGTGGAGCATGGAGAAGGTGAATACTCAAGCACAGTTCAGGCAGCATCTGCAGCTTGTGCATTGGTAGGAGATGAAGCCAGGTCTCTCCATACTGTTCCTACACCCTTTTCCTCATGCCACATCTGACTCTGACTGACCAGAAGTGAATGGAGGTAGGAATAAGCCATAGAGAAAATACTGAGACCCAGAAATAAGTCGGTCCCTTCCCTGAGCCAATGTCTATGTGTGGGCTGTGTGTTGCATATGTATTTTCTGTGGCAGACTTGGATTTCCTTTGAGCTTGGCACATTCTGGTTAAGATGAACTCAGCATCCAAATGTTGACACAAAAGCTGACTACACCATAGACCATGGCCCCATGCCACCTCTAGCTGGCCCAGAGCCGGGCTGGCATTGGCTTTGGTTGCTTGAATTAAGGCAGCTATTGCAGAAGGAAAGGCAAGAGTGCTGGAGGTGGGTTTACCTGGCGTCCCAGCTGGAGGAAATAGCCTGCGTTCTTCTGCAGAATGAGGGGAGAGGGATGAGTAGAGGGAAATAAAATAAATAAATCAGGCCAATGGTGTCATTAAAAAGAGGATGTATCACGTTTACCGTGAGAGCATGTGACTCAGACATCCAGACATGAACATTCCTGCAAAGCCCTGAATGCACACATGGAGCTGAATTTTTTTGGCTTCCCAGAATGGTTTGATTTTATGATTCTGTGACTCATTAGAAAAAGCAAAGTCCCTAGACATGCTGCATCACAGCCCAGTAAACACCAGTTACTGCTGGGGACACACAGGGACAAAGGAGCAAGTGAGGGATGGATGGAGGGGAGACCAGAGGAACAAGACGTCCAGGTTCTTGCTCCCCCTTCTAGTGGTTTTGTAAACATGTTTCTCTCTCTTACTCTTTTTTTTTTTCCAAGATTGGAATGGAGGGGTTAACAGAGGTCATGTTAGTTTAAAAAATTATGGTTAACCTTACAAGCTGGGTTGCCTTAGGTCACAGCGATACAATTCCCCTCCCTTCTCCTGTGCAGCAGTGGTTCACAGGCATTCCTCCAACGTGGGGAAGGACAGCGCCTGCCAAGGCTATGAGCAATGCAGAACAGACTTACCTGTTTTTATGCACTGCTTAACTAATTATTTTAAAAAGAAACAGCCAAGTTGGAACAACTACCTTTTTCTTCGAGGAGGAACATTTTTCCCCTTTCCTTTTTCCCCACATCCCCCTTCTTCCCTCCTCCCTCCCCTTGGTTTTTTTTTTTCCCTTCCATTGCTTGACTTGGCATTTGAAACAGGTTCTGGATATCTGACACCTCTTGAAAGTGTAGTTTGGCAAACAGGAATCGAGCTGGGCTCCAAAAGGGCCCTGCACAGGGCTCGCTGTGAAAACACCTGGGTGTCTCTTATGCCTCTAAGAACCAGTCCTGCTTCTGTAGAAATAACAGCCTCCCTCTCCCTTCCCCCAGCCCCTGCCCTCCCTTCAAAAATTAATAAAGAAATTTAAATGCTGGCACTGTTTTTGTAAAAAAACAGGTGGTTGGAGCGCTGAGGAAGGGGGTGAAGGACGTCTCCAAAGATCCTGTGCAGAGAGGGTTTTGATTGCAGCACATACATCTGCAATTCGTTTTCCCCAGCTCAGGACAAATTAAGAATCTTCCAGCAATTAGGGGAGAGAAGCTTCAAAGTGCAATCAGCAGTTCTTAAAAGAATTTGTGCTGGGCTTTGAGGGAGGCTGATCCTGCTGCCCGCGCTGGGCTCCTCTCTGCAGTGTGCATTTTCCGAGGCCAAAATTTTGGCCTGCTTTTCAGTCACACCATATAAAATAACAAACACGCAGTCTAAGGAAAACAATTTTTAAGACACAGTGGAACCCACTTTAATGAAGAAAACTGTTAAATGCATAAAACCCCCATGTGCCAATGGATAAATGTGCTGGAAGTGTGAACTGTTAAACCAACAAAATTGTTAACACATCATACTGCTGGGCAAAAAAATAAAATAAAAGAAGTATAAAAAGGGAGTGAAACGGTTTTCTAACATGCAACCCACTTTGCCTTTATTGTTCACATTCCTGCTGACATAAAGTTTCCTGATTTGTCCCCTGGGCCCAGAAATATGGCAAAAGTGGGACAATTAATTGTATTTGCCCCCTTCAAACTGCCCTCCCTGCTTTTCAGCTCACACTGGCCAAGAATAGCTTCATGGAATGGGGAGAGTTTGCCCTTTTTTATTCAAGGTGATGAGTGAACAAGTTCACATGGGTTTTGTTGGAGGGGTTTTTTTGTTCCTGTTTTTTTTTTTAAACTGGTAAAAAACTTTAAACTATGCCTGAACGTCTTTTCCTTATATCCATGGGGAAAATCAGGACTGGTTCTCTGTTTGCCATTTCTTAAAACTCTGAAATCCCTCCACACCCCTGGTTTTCCTTTGGGTTGATGGTGAAATGAGGCTGTTCCTTTGGCCTTCCTGCTCCCTTCAAAGACGTGGAGCTCTCAGGGAGTAAAAACCTGATCTCGTGAGAGCCCCAAAGGCGACTGCTTTGATAAGAGTCCAACCCTGTGGCCGTGCTGGCATGGAGGGGCCTGGATCCCTGCCTCACTCTGAAACATGAGAAACTAAAAATCAGTGCATTGAATTTATCTTCATCCGACTCCTAAATTACACACTGTTTGCAGATTTCATTTCCACAGGTGGTCAAAATTTTCCACCGAAACCTGATTTTGACAAAAAGTGTGCTTCTGTCACAAATGAAGATTTTCCCTGGGGAAAAAAAAAAGATTTTAAAGAATTCACTGACTTTATTTACTGAGCACTGAAAGCTTTTCATAAAAATACTTTTCCAAAAGCAGAAAAATGGTCTGCAGAATGGAATAGGTTGATGTTTATTGTTTTTATATTTCCTTATTTGAGAAAAAAAAAAAAATGGATGAAAATTAAAAAGTCATTAAAAATATTTTCATTATTGAAAAAAGTGTTTAAAATAATTTCCATCTCATAAAATTGTTCTTAAAATCACGAAATCTGAATGGATCATCTGTTCAGCTGTGTTCTGCTGTTTGACTTTTCCAGGGCCCTTTTAGGTGCTGGTCTGTGCATACAGGTATGGAAGTACAAGATGACTAAACTCCAACTCTGAATGGTGACAATGAGGAGTTTATTCTGACAGTTCAAAATGTTCTCATTTCTCATCACTTTTCTGTGTCCCTTGCAAAAGAACATGAGGTTGTGCTTGGCTCTTTTTGTTGGCACTTGCTGATTTTGCTCCTTAGACTGATGTTTACAAAGAAATTCTAGTCCCCTGAGGGCCACTAAATATGTATTGCTCTGCAGTGTCCACAGGGCAGGTTTGCACCTTTAGCATGCTTGGATCTCTTGCTCCTAAGAATGCTCAGTGGCCATGTCATCACTTTACACAATAAATACACTTAAACCAGAGTCAAATTTTGCTGTACTTAAGCAAAAGAGCTAAGTTCTTTGATGGGAAAAAAAAAATCAAACCAAAAAACAAAAGCAAAAACAACCCCAAACCTCCCCCCCAAAAAACAACAAAAAACTCCAAACAACAAGAAAAAACCTAACCCAAACCAACCAACCAAACAAAAAACCAAAACAAAAAACAACAACAAACAAAAACCAAAAAAACAAACAAAAAAAACCCACAAAAAACCTGCAACAGAATAATATGATCCCTGAAATCCCACAGTTAAAAAAAAATACTTCTTTAGTATTAGACATTTGGGGAATCTCTGGGGGCCTTTCACAGCTGCTCTTCACCTGGAAGTTTTCTGGAGCACACTGATATCTGCTTCTTCCAGTTGCAGCTGAATATCATCATGGTGTCACTGTAACAAAACCATCACCAGCAATGCATAGGCTGCTGTCATGATCTCCATTCTACCATTGCCAAAGTGCATTTTTTAAACTCCTCTGCTAACTAACTCCTGTGGCAGCAGTTTTGGCCTCTAATGCTGCAAATGAGAATGGAGGTAAAGTGTTGTTTCAGAACCATTGTAGCCTGACTTTGAAATGAGCCCCTTGAGATGTCTGGGTGCTCATGGGAGCTCTCTATTTGCAAAGAAACCATGGGAATACCCTGCTCCCTCTTCCCAGGCTCGTTGTGACGTCTCTTATCTGTGTTTAGCAACCAAAAAGTCAAGTCCAGTCTGATTACTTGGTCCAGCTCCCCTTTGTCTGAAGAGAGAGATGGGGGGCTGTCTATCCCCATCCTGAAGGATGAATCCTATTTTTGCCATTGGCAAAAGCCTTCTTCAAGGCTCCCACACAACATCTGGTTTCCTACCATTGGAAATGTTATCTTTTTATAATTGCCCAATCTGAGGTATACTGGTGCATTCCCACAGAGACCACCTACAATTGCTGGGCACATTTAGGGTGGGGAGAGCTTAAATTATTTTATTTTACCATTTATGATATCTTGGGCTGACATAGGGGCTTGAAAGCAACATCTGTGTTATCCACAGAGGTCACCTTGTTGCTGCATGAGTTAATGTCCTCTCTATACAAAATGGGGGAAATCATAGAAATTCTGGGCTGGAAAGAGCATTGAAATATTCCACTGCTTTATGGCAGGGTCAGGAAATCTGGTTTATTCCTGACAGATGTCTGTATAATCTGTTCTTAAAGCCCTCCAAAGCTTTCCATAGTAAATCACTTAAAGATCTAAAGGTGAAAAATGCTATGTAAGACCTGAATATTGTTATTATTATTAACAGTGTTGTTGTTCAGAGGACAGCTTAGCAGCACGGTCCCAGCCGGCACTTTAAAAAAGAGCCCAGAAGGAATGAGTTAGAGAGAGTTGCACCAGTCCTGGTGGAAGTGCTGAGCCAGCATTGCTGGTACTCCTGCCTGCTGCTGGATCAGTCTGAAATTGAACTCCACAGCCTTTGCTGTGTCCAAGTACTGCCAAAGGTTACCATATTACAGGGCTGGATTGCTCTGCTAAAACCACCGGTGCCATTCCTGAGTGATCCTCATTGTGAAGAGAATCACAGAATCATAGAATATGCTGAGCTGGCAAGGATCATCAAGGATCATCGAGTCCAGCTCCAGGCTCTGCTCAGCACCATCCCCAGGAATCCCACCCTGTGCCTGAGAGCATTGTCCAAACTCTCCTTGAGCTCTGTCAGGCTTGGTGACCATTTCCCTGGGGAGCCTGATCAGTGCCCAGCCACCCTCTGAATGAAGAACCTTTTCCTAATATCCAACCTAAATCTCTCCTGACACAACTTCAAACCATTGCCTCAGGTGCTGTCACTGTCACTACAGGGCAGAGATCAGTGCCTGCCCCTCCTCTTCCCATGATGAAGTTGTAATTGCCATGAGATCTCCCTTCAGACTCCTCTTGTCCAGGCTGAGCAGACCAAAGGTCCTCAGCTGCTCCTCACACAGCTTCCCCTCAAGGCCCTTCATCATCTTTGTTGCCCTCCTCTGGAGGCTCTCCAATAGTTTAATATCTTTTTTATATTGCAGTGACCAAAACTGACTCAAGGTGAGGCTGCTCCAGCCCAGAGCAGAGCAGGACAATCCCTTCTCTTGTCCAGCTGTACCTGATGCTCCCAGGACATGGATGTTCCTCCTGGCTGCCAGAACACTGCTGACTCACATTTGGCCCTGTTTGCAGATGCCATGTGCACTGTGCAGAGGGTGCCAGGTGATTCTCCCTTGAGAAACACAGGCTGTGACGTTCATTTGAACTGGTATAAGCAGGGAAGTTGCTAATTGAGTAGATCCACTGACCCTGCACTCTCCCCAGTGCTACCCCCAACAAGTGGTCCTGGAATGCAATTGTCCCCCAACTCCCAACCAGGCTAATCCCCTGTTTCTTTAGTTTTTGACATTTTCCAGAAAACCATATATATATATATATTCAAGTATAAGTCCAGCAGGAAAAGTGCCCTGGGCAGGGAATGAGCTATTGGCCCTTCTTTGTCTTCTACCTACAGATTTCCCTGTTTAACCTCATGGTTTCCCTCTTCCCCCACTGCTCCTGCTGCTACCCCAACCAAATCCTCCTCTGTTTAGACAAATAAATAAAGTAATTCTCATAAACTGACATTGGCCAGCATGTGAACCAAGCTTAAGGATTTTGAGCAGAAGACATTAAACTTAAAGATAGTCTTGGAGAATTTTCCTTTCTAGCTGATAAATCTAACACTGCCTGAAAAGAGGTTTGGGCATTGAGACCCAGGTGCAGTCCCTGGCATATGCAGTGGATACCTAATACCTCCTGAAGGTATTAGGTATTTTCACAAGCCATGGACTGTTCCTGATGCAGTTTGGACTCAACAACCCTCCAATGCTCAGCTCCCCTGTCTGCTATGGGGCTGTGCACTGTCAAGAAGTTGCCTGGCTGCCAGTGTTCTTGCACAAGTTGTGCAGTAACTGGTTTAGAAGATGCACATGTATATAAAAAATCGTCCTCATGGCAGAATCCTCTAAAACAATGACCAAGTGTCTGTTTCTTTTGCATTTGTATAGGTGAAATCACAGGTTTTTAGAGCTGGTGTAACTACTCCCCAGGCATCCAGTCTATGCCCTCCATTCTTTAGCTGGAGAGTGTTGTACCTCAGTCACCAAAGTTCGAAGAGGAAAAAAAATTGAAGCTTCATTCATCCCTGTCTTAAACCTTTGTATTTTTTTGGCTGTAGATTTCTGTTCCAAGAACTTGGATTTACATAAAGACGTATCTATTTGCACATAATTTGCAAGAGTTCCTTTTAGCCTGTAATTGTGCTAAATACGGTTGCGGAGGCCACAGCATACCTAAAGTATTGCCGAATGGATTTTTAAAAGTAATTTTTTTCAAAAGTGTGCTAAAATAGAAAGATTAGGGAGGGGCATGGAAAGAGAGAGAGAGAGAGAGAGACGAAAGATGGCCTTGTGGTTAAAATCCTGGCCTGCAATTCAAGAAATCTGGGTTCAATTTCCAGTTCTGCCACTTACTTCCTGTGTGACCTTGGGCAAGTTGGATAATCTCAGTGTGCCTCAGTTCATGGGCACAGTAATAATATTGCCTTTGTCTCTTGCTGCCTGTAGTATGAATGCCCCCCATGTGTGTTTGCACAGCACTGACATGGCTGGGACCTGGGCTTGGCACAGCCCTCTTGCTCTACTGTAATGGCAACAATCAGAGCAATCGTGTTTTCTCTCAGGATTGTGTGTTGAAAGGATGGAGTGGGTGGTGTAAGAGGGTTTATTTTAGGGTCTTCAGTGAGTGCAATCAGAAGGAAGGAGCTTCATTTCTTCTGCTGTGGGACCCTGTCGGTGACAATGCCATGCACAGCTCTGCTGAACATGAGAACGCAACAGAGGCTGTTGGATACCAGTCTATTTTAACACCTCATTGTGGTGCCTTGGGTTTTAGCTTTTATATTTTTCAGAATCTCTGCTGCTTAGTGTAGTTCTGAAACCTCATAATAGGTGTTAGTAAGTTCTCTTCACAGTGTAGTTAGACAAAACAATTCCTTTCTAGCTAGAGAATCAAGGACAACTGGTACCCAAAAGTCAGAAACAACAGCGAGGGAAAGGGGGAAAGCCAGGGGGCTGAGACTTCATAGCCTGGGGCTGTCGTTAGAAAATTGACCCCAATATGTAGATGAACCAAAACTTATGAAAGTGTAAAAACTTGTGACCCGGATCCGTCTTGGATTTGATTTGGGTGTAGCCCTGGCTGGGCTCTTGCACTGCCCGAGGTGTATCCTTTCAATAAATACCTATTTTATCCCTTTTACTCTGTCTAGTCTCTGTTCCAGGTCAGCCTTTCCAGGCAACAATTGAAGGGTGCAATAGGTTTTAAAAAACAAGAGTAGTTTACAAAATCCTACAAAATAATATGGAGCTACAAAATAATACAGAGCTGTGTGTTCCAAAGGTAGCTGTGATCTCAGCCCTATCTCATTGAGGGTCACTATTGTCCTCTCTCCATCCAAGCAGGTCTCAGAATAAAACAGCCTGAGTGTTTCACTTCCCAGGGTAAACAAGCTGAAAACATTGAGGCCTCAAAATGGCTGTTAGCTCAGAATACCTTATCCAGATGTGACCGGTTAAGCTCTGTGGTGCCAAATTATGAGATTAGTGTTGTGGATTTAGATCAGAGGCTGATTAGTCTAAGAATAACTTCAGTTTCTGAGCTCCGTCTTTGTTACCTGGGTTTTTGGAATAAGTGTCAGGGATCTGGAAATAACTTTAAAAAAACAAATAAAAATCTCACTTAAAGAAAACATGTGCTGTGTCCTGACAATCTGTCATCTGTCTAGCCTGTGTCGTTAGGAAAATCGCTTTTCTTGTGAAGGAGAGGAAGGAGACCAGTCAAAGTCCCTGTGTAAAGAAAAGGAGTTGAACAAAATTGAGTAGCTCCTGTGAGCTACTGTGGGCACGCACTGCTACAAAATGAGGCCAAGACTGTGAAAAGTTTCAGCATGTGAAGAAGACCTGATTTTTTGGGATTGGATGCTCAGCCCCATGTTCAGAGCAAGGCAAGGTGGACAACCCAAACACAAAGGCCTGATGGACAACTTACAGCAAAATGACTTTTCATTGTGAACATAATTATGTATATTTAACCTCCCTCTTCAATCCTGTTTCTGTGGATAGATGAAAGCTGATTTGGGTCTGCTGGATGTCATTTTGGAGTCTGGTTGGAGGGTACCCATCACTCGTGGAGGCCTGGGGAAGATGAACAGCTTGACCTGGGCTTTAAAAAGTTATTGCAGTAGCGACTTTCTGTAGTGACACAGAGAAAGCTGTGAGAGGTTTTGGGCAGCCCTTGCCCTCAAATTGTCTCTGTGGCTGGTGTAAGGCTGCACTTGAGCCTCCACAAAGACATTTGAGTTTACATGGACAGGGTACTGTTCATAAGATTTTTCCAAACATTTTTCAGCATTTCAATTCACAACATTTCCTTCCCCTCCAAAATGTCTTTCCAAGATTTTTCAGACATTCAGGAAAAATATTTTTGCCTCACTGAAAAGCTTTGAAATTTTTTTTTTTGGTTAAATATAACCTGGAACATATTGTCAGTGCACATATATCCTGCTCCACTTCATTTAGAAGGGAAATCCCCATATTTTTTATTAAATATACAAATTTCAACCCAAAATATCTGCTACTAAAATTTGCCACTATTTTGAAGAACAGCAATACAGCATAATTTTACAAGCTTTCAGCCTTTCCATCTTTATAGAAAAATTTAATATCCACCAATCTTCTGGTTACTGCACAGATATAAATAAAAAATAATTTATACCCAAGTAACTCTACAGTGGACTATTTTGTCAAATGTATACCTCTCCACGTTGACCTATGAAAAAGAAGAGATTGCTTATATGAAATAAATAGGAGGATACTTTGATAGTGCTTTGAAAGTACTTTTTTCCCCTTCAGTCCTATTCTCTTTTAACAGTCTTGTGGGGAGATACAAGGCAAAAAGTAACCTCCAAAACTTTCAAGAGAGATGTGCTGGTGTTTAGCTCTCCAGCATCTTGTTGAATTTCTGTCCTGGTTTAGGGCAAATTTTGGGAGGAAATTCTCAAAATTAAGAATTAAATGCTTGGCTACTCCTTCACTGCTCTTTCAAGGAAATTACTTTTAGGATTATTCACACATGTAGTTTTTGCTACTTTACATGTCCAAGCCTTCAGGATCATACCTATGTGTAATTTTTGCTTATTTCCATGTCCAAAAGTTTTGCAAACTCATTAAACTTTAGTTCTTTCACAGGTATGGAAAAAATATCATGCTCAGGAATTCTTCTTAATAACATTAACTTTGTAACACATGCAGTTTTGGGACTTAGAAAGTTTCTTCACCTGAGATTTTTGTTTATTATTCCAAATTTACTGCCAGAAACTTGACACTTACTCTAGAAACATTTGTCCAAGATGGGTTCCAGAGATTAAAGACTGGGTTTACTTGAGCAGTGTGAATTTAAGACTATGAACTACTTTCTCTGTTCAAATACTTATTTGCAAGTTCAATTTATGCTCATGGACTTGATTTCCAGCAGAAGTAAATAAAATTTAAAAAAATTTAAAAAAAGAAATGGTTCGTTAAGTAATACAGAAAGAAGCATAGTGTAATCTTAATTTCTGTGTGCTAAGAGATATAAATTTAATTTCCATCACAGTCTTGACAACAACTCTGAAATTGTATCATATTGGTATGCAAATGTGGTGAAATCCAGATTATCAGCAGTCGCTGATAATTGTGGTTTTTAATGAGGGAGACGGGAAAGGCAGCAGCAGTTTTGGGATACAGACATCATAATAAACTATTTTGAGGTGGAAATTTTCTTATTTAATGTTGGATGTTTCCAAAGTAGGTGTATGGAGTTGAGCTAGCAATGCATAGGCTCTTGGGAAGTCAGTAATACTTGAAATATATTTTTAAGACAACTTTTCTAGAAGCCCACTTTGAGATGAGAATCACGTGTTAAAGTCATGTCCTTTTGATAAATAGGACTGGAGTCACTAAGCTAATTGAAAAATATTCAGATTAATTTTCCTTTCAGAAAATAGCAAAATTCTGATGTGAATATTGACATGATCCTTGCTATAGAAAATGTGAAGGAACAGAAAATAAAAATACAGTGGGGAGATGATTAATATAGAGATACGTGTAGGTACAACTGTTTATAAGTGAGACTCTGTGTGTCTGTTCATACATAGAAATTAAAATGAAAGATGAATGACAGAAGCTCAAAGCTTTGATTGACCTGATGTAATCAGAGAGCAGAAGGAAAAATAGCAGTGCACAGAAGGGATTTGCTCTGTGTGGAAATCCTGACATTTGATCTCCTTTTGTAAGGAGATGCCCAGGCTGCATTGGCATAGACACCCTGTTTCCCTTGTCTGCCTAAATCCCACTTCTGCCTCCAACTTGATGGATGATTTGATTTTGGAAGTAGTAGTCTTAAAAATTTTAAAAACTGATTTCTGTATGTTTTCTGGGCCATCAGTTTTGGCCCATGTTCAAGATGGAATGACCTAAAGCAAACAAAAGTGATTTTTTTCACCTCCTTCTTTTGGTTTCACTTCACTTACAGATACCAGCCCTGGCCAAAAATGATCCTTTGTGTCCTGTAGGCACACAGTTTATTATCATCATTGCTATAAAAAAAAATTTTAAAAAATTCTCCCAGAGCACGAGTATTTCTCCAACTTCCCTTCAAGCAGCTCGAAATCCTCTCCAGCCCTGGAGTAAGAAAGAATTATGTCTGGGATATTTCACTCCAGCTTTGAGAGAACAACTCTGTGTATTCCTCAGTGTGTGAGTGCTGGATGAATGGCAACAGCAGTTCAAACTGTTTATTCCTTTCTTAGCAATAATGTTTAGGTTCATGAAAGCCTTCCAAGATATATAGAATTCCTCATGCTGAGTAAGGGCTCCTTCACTTATTGCTGCTGCTACACACTATGGACCATTCTTATTATACCTCCCTCCCCATTCATACCACTGTAGTTAGGGGACCCTCAATGTTGTCATTATAAGCCCCTTATTTTTCATGGTGTATAATTCAGCTGTAAAAAATTTGCCCTGGGCTGAAACTTGGCACATGAAGGCCAGAGAGAGGATTTTTGTGTTGATTATTTTTTTAAACCAAGTTTTTAAAATAAAATAAAATAAAATAAAATAAAATGAAATAAAATAAAATAAAATAAAATAAAATCCATTCGTCCATATTATGTTATAAAAAGTGCAGGAAAAAATAGAAGTTAGTGGTTTCAGATGCTTTTTTTCAAGCCTCTCCTGTGTAACTCAAAGCCAGCTTTGTTTTTTAAGCTGAAATTTTCCAGGCTATTAGTCCATAATATGAATTTGTGCCTTTCAGGTTTCTCTTTAAACACAGGCACACACGAAAAGAAGAGCTGAGTTATTTCAATTAGGAACAGGGGCTGCTGCAATTTATTTTATGGGCGCTTTTTCATGAGGATTTTTTTTTCTTTTCCCCCCCCTCCTGGAAGGCACATGGGTGCAATAAGTGTTGGGTGAGCCCCTCTGCCCCTGCCTGGTGGTGTCTGCCTCTCTTTGCTGTGGGTCTGATGGATCTCCAGGGACAATTGGATGCTGCTCCACTGAATCCTTCTCCACGCTGAAAAAAATGTTAAGGTGGGACTGCTCTTCCCAAGGGGTGGTTTCCCTGAGACTCCAGCAGGACTGAAATTTAATCTGAAGAAGCTGGTGCTTTTAGGTTTAACCTTCAGGTCTCTTGGAAGCCAGGCCATTGTCTTGGCCACAGATCCTGTTCCTGAGGTGGGTTGGATAATATTTGATGTAAATATGGGTTGGCAAAGCTGTGAAAGTGAAGGTTTGAATCCTGTTGGCTCTTGAGGAAACTGTGGCCTGGAATTCAGAGCCTGTATTAAATCACAAGTTAAAATGCACTTTTAACGTGGGTACCTGGTCATCTCTCATTGGTTACTGGTTACAAAACCTCAGCAGGGTGACAGATATCCTCAGAGCAATCCTTGCCTGTACAGGGTCAATTCAGGAACTTAAATGTTCAGTTTCCCCAGTACTTTTTTTTGTTTCTCAAGGACAAGAAGGTACCTAAGATATAGAAGTCCTGGTGACAGCTGGTCTTATTTCATTAAAAGCAAAACAAAAAAGAGTTCTGGTTTTCTTTCAATTTTTAAAAAATGTGTGGATTTCTCTAAGAAAAATGTAGACTAGTTCCTTCATTTTAATTTTTTATTTTTACATTAAAATTCTATTTTTATGGCAAACCCAAGGCTTTTAAATGCTAATAATAAAAATTATAATTAGTGAAGCCTTTTGTAAAAAGATCTGTATGAGAAAAAAAAAATTGTAAAATGGACTCCATACTCCAAGATAAAGGTTCGAAATGACACAGCGATCTGGTGACCCCACCAGATTTTCTTCCTGGTGGCAAAGTGTCTGTCAGGGAATGAGGGGATGTTTACCAAGGTGAGAAATTTGAGTACTGTAAGGAATGAGGCAAAATGGCAAACACCCCAGCACTACCAAGGCCACCACTAAACCATGTCCCTAAGCACCACATCCACTCCTTTATTGAACACTTCCAGGGGTGATGGTTCCATCACTTCCCTGGGCAATGTTCCAATGCCTGACCACCCCTTCAGTAAAGAAATATTTTCTATATCTAATTTAAACCTCTCCTGGAAGAACCTGAGGCTGTTTCCTCCTATCCTACCATTTGTTATCCTGAAGAAGAGACCAGTCCCCACATTGCTACAGCCTCCTTTCAGGTAATTAAAATTGCTCTCTTTTTCTCCAATAAAGAAAGGTGACTCTCTCCACTATCAGTAGCTCTGAGATGAGGATGCAGAATGAACCATCACTTCTTTTTGTCACAGCTGGAGGAACTCAGGTGACCTGCCCCGAGGCAGAAAGTAGGAAATGGCAGGGATTGATAGATATAATATCTTTTATTTGTGTCTTCGTGTGTGTGTGTGGGTGTGGGTGTGTGTGTGTATGGAGGGGGTGGGGAGGAATTGGCCTCTCTTGCCTTTCAACATGTTGCCGTCCCCCCACCAGGCCCTCATGGCTCCCATCAAAGCCCACAGTTCCGTATGTTACCACAACTTTTGGGTTTCCAAGCCAGACATGACTGTGAAATTCCACTGGGTGGAAGGCGGTTATCCCTCACCCTCATCTCACCTGGTGGCATGGTCTGCACATGGGGTTTTCTGTTCATGCTGGGTGGCCAGAGGAGGAGAAATCTGGACACACCAGCCCTGCGATTTTTCAAGGCGGAATTTTACATTCCTGGGCTAAAAATTTGCTCACTTCTATTTCTTTTAGCCAATTAACAGCGGCTCCAGGCAGGGTATGCAGGGGTTTTTGTTTGAGCCTTTTTTTTTGGGGGTGGGGGGGGGAGGGGGCGAGGAGTGTGTGCTTGGAGTTTTTTTCAGTGGTTAATTCCATGCTCCTACTGGGGCCTCGTAGGCAGGGAATGCCACACACAGAGGCACGGGCTCCTCCTCACACCCCATGTCACAGCCACCATTCCTGCAGACAGGGGAAGCCGAAATGAAGCTGCCTGGAAAGCTTGTCATCACTGCTGCTAACCAGCTGGGAGCCATCCTGCTGAGCAGGGAAGAGCCACCCCAGGCAGGGTGGGAGCCCAGCCCCAGCTCCAGCCCCAGCCCCAGCTCCAGCCCATCCTTGCAGGGAAGGGGAGCCCACAGGGAGGATCTGGAGGCTGCTCCTGGTGTATGACAGCGCTCAGAACCCAAGCCATAACAGCAGCACTTTGAAAACAGAAAAGAAACCAAAGTGTCTAATATTGGGTCAAGCCAACGTCTATAAATCAACGTCTGTGAATTTATAAACTGTTCGTAAATTTAAGTGCTTTTTGGAGAGCTGTTTGTTATTATGTCAGGGCTGGGAAGGGGGGTGAGGGAAAGTACTTATATTCACTCACTTGTCTCCTGCTCTGGACTTGCTCCTGCATTGTCTGAGTGGGGAGAAGGATCAGAAGATTTTGGGCATAGGGAGGAGTTAGAGGGATGCTGCCTTTGTGCCCCAGAAGCACTTGGTGCAAGATGAGCAGAAAGGATGAGCCAGATTGAAACCACACTTGTGACTTTCAAATTCCCCATCTGTCTTTTTGCTGGTTTAACCCTCCACCAGCTAACAGAGCTCTAAAACAGCCACAGAGACTTTTGGCAGGAGGGCCTCAGCCATTACCTCCCCTTTCCATCCCCTGGAGCCTCTAGGAGGGAGCAGAGGCACAAAATAATCTCAGCAGCTCTGCAGGCCCTCTTGCCCCACTCCCAGAGATATTGAATCAGAAACAGTCCTCTAATTCTTCCTGTGTAAAATGATGTGGTCATGGGGAATGAGATATCACTGCTGTGGATGGGAATTGATAACCAGCTTTCTAGGGGAGAAAAAGAAAAAAAAAAAAGCCTTTTCAATCTCATTCCACCCCTGGCTGAAGCTTTTTCTGAGGTTCCACTATATTTGGATAACTTTTCCTCCCACCTCTATTCATTTTTGTTCCTTTCACCACCTGCTGTTTCCACAGCCAGGATAGGGCACATAAGTGTCCTGAAAGGAGTTGTCCCAGCCTGGTGGGAAGCAGGAAGTATTGGAAGGCCTAAGAGGGTGTGAAAAGTTCTGGAGGTTGTATTCACAAAATAAGACATTGTTCTGGTATGGTGCCGCTCATTCAAGTATCTCAACACTTTGCACGCATGAATGAGTTAAGCCTTATAAAACACCTGTAGGGAAATGGTATCCTCCATTTTATAGGTGATGAAATGCAAGTACTGGGGGAGCTGTGGCCAGATTTCAAACCTGAATGCTGCCACTTAAGCTTCTGAATCCAAAACAAGGCATTGAAATAAGCGTTCACAGGTCTATCAAGTCATGCTTATGTGAAGGGAATGGATCTGTGCTTAGTCAAACCCAGGCTTCCTGTTGAGCAATCTATTTTTTATAAAGATAATATAATTAATATAATATTAGATATATGTGTAAAGTATTATTATAAAATATAGGCTCTAGGATGACCCTACTTGAGTGGGAAGGTTGGACAGGGTGACCCCCTGTGGTCCCTCCTAACCTGACCCATTCTGTTATTCTGTAACTGTATAACCTATATTACTGATATATTGATCTGAACAGGCTGGAGAGATGGACTGAGACCAACAGCATGAAGTTCAGCAGGGCCACGTCCTGCACTCTGGCCACAGCAACCACCTGCAGTGCTACAGGCTGGAGCAGAGTGGCTGGAAAGTGCCTGGTGGAAAAGGACCTGGAGGTGCTGGTGACAGCAGCTGAACTTGAGCCAGGTGAGCCCAGGTGGCCAAGGTGACCAGTGGCACCTGGGCTGTACCAGGAACAGTGTGGCAGCAGGGCCAGGGCAGTGACTGTCCCCCTGTGCTGGACATGGCTGCGGCTACTCCTCAGTTTTGGGACCCTCAGTTCAGGAAGGACATGGAGGGGCTGGAGCATGTCCAGGGAAGGGAACAGGTCTGGTGAAGGGTCTGGAGCACAAGGATGATGAGGAGCAGCTGAGGGAGCTGGGAAAGGGGCTCAGCTGGAGAAAAGGAGGCTCAGGGGGGACCTTGTGGCTCTGCACAACTCCCTGACAGGAGGGGACAGCCAGGTGGGATTGGGTTCTGCTTCCAGGGAACAAGGACAGGACAAGAAGATATAACCTCAAGTTGCACCAGAGGAGGATCAGGCTGGACATCAGAAAGAATTTCTTCAGGGAAAGAGTTGTTGACAATTAGTCAGTTCAAGTGGGCTGCCCAGGGAAGTGGTGGAGTCACCTTCCTTGGAAATGGTCAAGAAATGACTGGATGTGGCACTTTGTGCTCTGCTCTAATTGACACAGCAGTGTTCAGTAAAAGGCTGGACTTAATGATCTTGGAGGTCTTTTCCCACCTAAATGATTCTGTGATTCCATGATCATACAAATCTGTGGAGACAAGAACTAGATACCAAGAATTTGAATTCTAGTATACAGGTGAGTGTTTGAAGGTTCTCTAAGCCATGGGAACGTCTGTAGTGAAATAAAAATCCCCTTGGAATCTCACCTTGCTTCTGAACTGTGTAGAAATACCTGGGAAGAACCATCTTCCCGGGAGCCCAGAGTTCAAGGATTGGCACAGTAGATATCAGTGTGTTTTCTGAAGACTGAGGGAAGTCAATCAAAACATTTTAAGAGCTTTAAAAAATGGGATTGGCATCATTTAAGTAGCTCTGGGCAAAGATTTGTGGTTAGCAATGTATTTCACTTGAACATAACTTGAGTCAAAGGTGCTCATTTCTGTATTTCATGTCCTGAACTGACTTCCATGGCTTCTGAGCTACTCCAAAGCGTAACAACTTTTCCTGCTCATGCATGTTGGAGGAATAACTTGTCATGGCCTGTTTGCCAGTGTTTACATTTTTTTATGTTATAATGATTGTGTGATCTGGTGAATTTGACTTTTTTCATTTCTGTAGCACACATTGTCAGCCTCTCTTAGAAAATTATCTTTCTCCACATTAAGGGACAATCCATTTCAAGGTTTTAAACATTTTACTATTTAAAATGTTTATGGTGACTCTCTAAGCTCTTTTGTGATTCTTCCAGGCAAGACTGTAATTAATGTATAGGTTGGGCAACTTACCCAAAATTGCTGCTTGCAAGCTCAGGTAGAGACTCAGGTACCTTCCTCAGTGGTACAGAACACTTGTGGGTTTGGTTTCAAGGTTTTAAATTGATTTTTTCCCCATTGGAAGAATCACAAGGACCAGCTTTGATAATTTTGGACATTTGTGGGTTTGAAGTGCCTTCAAAAGAGCCTGTGGGGAGGTTTGTGAGAGTCTAGAGGCAGCTCATGATAGGGAAGAGGTATTACATGAAATACAACCCACACCTACTTTCATCTGCCTGTAATACTCTCACTGGTGAGTTAGTGATCCATTATATACGTATAATCATTGAATTCTAGAATCTGTAAGGCTGGAAAGACCTCCAGCATCACCAAGTCCAACTGTTAACTCAGCACTGCCAATATATACCAATTATACCCTAAACATATCAGCACTGACAGCCCTGACCTGGATCACAACTCCCAGCATCTCAACTGTCCCAGGATGCAGGGACCCTCTCTGAGCAGTGCAAGTTATCCTATCACTGCAGTTCTGGGTTATCCAGTGGCTTTTCTCTGAGCAATAGCAAAGGTTGCTCAGAGAGGAATAATCCCTTCTGCTTTCAGAAGCAGTTAAAGTGGAGATAACCCTGGCTGATAGAGATTGTTGTCTTTGTAAAGCTGGGAAAGCAGCAGGTGAGGAATCCACACACTCAGAGGTCTGTGATGAAATGGTATTGTTGGGGACCCATCCAGTGTTGGGGACCTACCCAATTCTGGCTTGCTGATGTCAAATGGAGTCCAGGTGAGATGGAAAGGGCTGGTTTGCTCAATTTTGAGCACACTGCTTTCAGATCTGGATATTTGGGATTGCTTTATGAGAGCTGGATCTTCTCTTAACCAGGAAGATGCAGAACACTATTATAATTTAAGTGAAAGAAAAGGAAAAGGGATAAATTCTGGCATGGTTGCTTGACTCATGGTACTATGGGGTCACTGGGGCCATCTCTCCATCTGTTTCAAGATGCAGAAGCAAACCACTGTTTGCACACCATTAACAAAAGGCAGGCTGGTGCAGAGGAAAGGCAGAGCTGCAGCCCTGATGGCTGTGATTCGACATTCCTGATAGACTCAGAATAAACTTTGCTGCTGACTTAACCAGTAGCACATGACAGAGGATGAATTTTCATGGAAGAGACACTCAGAAACTGAGTAGGAAGTGGCTCAAAGCAGAGTCAGAGAGAGAGCTATTTGCAGGGATTTCCTCCTGACAGCATCTAGCAAACCCAGCCAAAGGACTTCACATGAGTGAAAAAAAGTCTCCAAGTCCTGTCTCCACAGAGCAGTTCTGTGCAGTCCCATTTGCTAGGCACACTTGGTCCCAGCTTCTGCTGGAATAAAAGGTGAGTCAAAGGAAAATGGTGTCCAGAAGTTCAGAGCAACCCAGACAGCCCTAACCACATGACAGGCCCAGAGGGAAGTTTTAAACCACCCACACAACAGCTTGCACAACTTGCCAAAAAGTCAGATCCTTCGGCTGAGGGAAAAATAGCTTGCATCTGAATTCTGTGTTTGAAGCCCAGGGTAGAGGAAGAAGAGAATGAGGAGGAGGAGTGGGAAATGTGTTCTGCATAGGCCAGATTGCAGTTTGATTTGAAGCATAAAAGGAAGGAGTTTATTATTCTGATAGTAATAAGTCATTTCTCCCTATAAGCGTAAAACAACCTTCTATGAGTGGCAGTTCAGCCAAGAACAGAATTAGGGCCATTCCTACCTTGGTTTCAGTCCATCCTGCCTTTGTTTATTTTAAAAATAAAACGCAGCTCTGTGTTTATTTCAATGGGTAGAGAATAGAGAGAGAAGTTCATTAGCTTCTAATCAAGTGGGCTGAAAGCAAATCCTTGGCAGCTGGAGCCATCATAAAGGGGCTGGATGCAAAGCAAGCCAGTGTGCTCAGGTTAGTGGTCAGGTACCTGTGCTTTGGAAAGGCAAAGCTGACCAAATTATCTGGTCTTGAATTTTGGGCCAGTGGGTCAGAGTTAGGCTTATGTTTGTGGCACCAACATAGTGCATGATCCTGACTAAATCATGACTCTCAATCTTGTTTTCTTCTATATGGTGACAGCTGAGAGATGGTGAAATTCCTCTTGGAAAATCCTTGAGGACAAGGTATCCACATTGCTGACTCTAGCTGTACTTTGGCCACACGGACTGTATATGGACTAGAAAATTGAATGGTATCAAGCCTTGGCCTCAGCATTAGACTTGGGTGGCTGTGCCATTAAAGTGTTGAAATTGCCTCCAGCAAACTTTCTGGCCTAGAATAAAAATACTATCAGAGATTTTCAGGCATGGTTAGGGAATTAGCCCAGGCCAGAGGCTACTCCCCATGGGCATTTTGGATAGGGTCACCGTGTTCATTCAGACTGGAGAAGGCTCCAGGGAAACCTTATTTTGTGTCCTTTTGGTACTTAAAGAGTGCTTATAAAAAAGAGTGAAAGAGACTTTTTTACATGGGCAGGTAGTGATAAGACAAGAGGGAACAGTTTTAACCAAAAAGACGAGACTTAGATTAGATGTTAGGAAGAAATTCTTGATTGTGAGGTTGGTGAGGCCCTGGCACAGGTTGCCCAGAGAAGCTGTGACTGACCCATCCCTGGAAGGGTTCAGGGGTTGGATGGGGCTTGGAGCAACCTGGGATAGCGGAAGGTGTCCCTGCCCATGGCAGGGGGTGGAACAAGATGACCTTAAGGTCCCTTCCAAACCAAGCCATTGTGAGATTCTCTGATTCTTTAGGAGTTGAGACTTGAAGCAAAGGTACATCCCCACTGTCCCAGCTGGTTTCAATTGTAGGTTTAGTTATTAGAAATAATGCAGTCAAACTGTCCACAGACTGGTTAAAAAGAGGCAGTGTGGGCCATTAGCTGGTGGGATGAACTGTGGGATGACTGACTTTAGGGCCACTAGGTCTAGAGGACATAAAGGGAAGTCTTAGGCTCCTGTTGGCTTAGGAGGCTGCACCAGTAACTTTATCCTGAAAATTGGCCTATGCTGATGCATTTCATGCAACAGTAATGTGACATGTAGGCTGGCATACATGTAGGCTTGGTGGCATAGCCAGAGCCTGTGGGGATGCAAGACAAAATGTCATTTCTCACCCTTTTCCTGGTACCTGTCTCATGCTCACATAGCACAAACCAGAGCCAGGGATGTGGGAGGAAGATGCACGGTGGAGCAGAGGATGAGGCATTCTGCCTGTGGCTTCATCATCAGCTCCCTCTGACCTCAGGCAAATTACTTAACCTCATTGCTTCCATTTCCCTTGCTGCCACATGGGTCTAATAATACCATCACAGGCCGGTTGTGAGCATTAATTAGCATATGTAGAGCACTTTGAAGATGAAAAGCTTTTAATGACTGCTGGGGATTATTAACGCTGTTCACGTTCAGTAAGTGTTATTAAAAAGAAACCAAATCTGAATGCTCTGCACTGAACCTCATCAGTTCCTGGGGCTTGAATGGTGGTGGAAGGACGCGATGTAATTCCTCAGTAAATTGCCCACGGGCTGAATTTATCGCTGGAAACCGCAATGCTGAGAGCTGGCCAGAAGAACAGAGCGTCATCTGCTGTGACTCATGGCACCTTCCCAAGTGGGAAAAGAGGCAGTGGCACGGCTGCAACTGGGTGGCACATGCTTCTGAGCACTCCTGAGCTCATTGAGGAGATGGGGGATTATCTGTGGGCTGTTTAAAGTAGAAGCATCTGCTGCTCTTGGAGACAACCAAGATGCACTCTATGCTGCCTGACTGAGTGTAGGAACTGGTTTGGGGTTGTGCAGAGGAGGATGGTGTGCTGTGGGCAAGTTTCTTGGAGTGGTCTAGCATGAGTGAAAGCCTGTGAGAGGCCAAGGGGGGAAAAAAATTTAGAAAAACAGGCAGAGAGATTTCATATAAATATGTGGTAAAATACTGAAACACAGACAAACATATGTTAATCGAATGGGCAAGAAGAAAAAAAATAATCATTTCAATCTTCCTACGCTTGCCTTTACAAATGAAATGGAATATCTGAAAGGCTGTCTTTTGCTTTTGATCTCTTGCTTTTCCTTGGAAATGCTGCTGTGCATGAGGAGTGATGCTTGGGCTGTAAGGGCTGGTGCTGGAGAATGTGCAGGTCTGAGTGCTGTGCATTTGCAGTGTGATTGCAATGCACAACTCAGTTCTGCCTCAGTTTCCTCCCCTGCCCGATGAATTTATAACATGTCAGCCTTGCACTGCCCTTGACTTTCAAGTGTGTCCAAGTGCTTCCATGTAGCCTGTGGGTGATGCCAAGAATAGCTTCTCTCTTCTACATGCTTAATTATTGAGGACAAGATGTTGGCATTCCATAGTGACTCAAGGTAGGACCAGGATTTAATTCCATTAGGACTTAGCCAGCAGCTGTCCATGCAGGTTATCAGCGAGAATGATTTGCTGGCTGATTGTTTGTTGTGGGGTTTCTCAATTTGAGATGCAATTTAAATAATATTATTATTACTACTATTATAATTTTCATTATATGTATTATGATTTATATTATTATTATTATTGCTAGCACTGATATTAATATTACTGTGGCTATGAGAACTCTTTGTTTTCTCCTAACCAACAAACCATTTTCTTTATCATAGAAGAGAGACATAGCAGAGCTTGCATGTGGATTTTTGCAGACCTATTTCATGAAATCTGTTCATTTTACACAGCTAAATTAATTTCCCTTTTCAGATAACAGTAATAAATAATTCTAATCATTGCTGTGATTTTTTTTTTCACATCCCCTGGTTTTTCCACTGCATCTCATGGCTTTTCTTGTGTCTCTACAAGGAAGATTGGCACTAACATCTGCGTCACAGAGATGCTGATACATGGGACAGAGCCCATCACCAGTGCCCAGACATTAATGCACAAGTAAGTCCCAGTGCTTCAGTTTGCCACAAACCAAATTAAACAGATTCTGTGCCTCTGCAGGGTTCACAGACACAGGAAGTAGGGGAGTGCCTGACTCTATTTTGTTACACTTGGAGAATACTCCCAGATTACCTAGCACGAGCCACCACTTGGAAAACCACACCGCAGTTTAATCAATAATTCAAGATTCCATGAGCCAGAACTGCTGCCCTAGGCAGCAGATGTACAAACATCCCTCAAACTGAAAATTCTCCCAGAAATCTGCCCTCATTTAAGAAAAAGAAGCCTGACCTAATTTAACAATGTCAGAAGCACAGACAGGAGACATTCTAGAGTCAGTCTTGAAAATTGGGTGTTTTTTGCAGCTTTAAAATGAAAATGGCACAGGATGGCTGTTGTGATGTTGTGTGGAATGATAGCATGACCGTCCTGGAAGGGATTTTTGAAAATCTGTGGACAAATACAAATATTTTAATGGACAGGTTTTTTAAATTCTATTTGATTTCCCAAATGGCTTGTTCTCCTTGGCCCAGCTTCATCCCATCCCTCTGGAACAGCCTTTTTTTCCCACCCAAGACCCAAACAGCCCCTTGAAAATATTTATTTTTCTTCACTGGTGATTCAGGAAACCTTGGGATTATAGCACCAACAAAGATTTCTCAGTTGAATGCCAACTGTGTTGTGGGATCCCACTGAAGCCAGTAGTTTCACATTTGTGGAAAATGGATTTAAGACCTGTTGGGTTGTCATCAAAGGCTTCCTTTTTCCTTCCTTGGCTCAATGTGGTGGGACCTTATTGAACAAGATAGTGTCAAACTGCTCTTACCAGCCTGTGGATGCCATGCCTACAGAAGCACAGCTCATGAAGGACATTTAATCTCATGGCAAGTTTATTCCTGTCCCTGGAGATACTGAAAAATGGAGGCTCCTCTGCCAGCTGCTCTCATCTGCTTTCATGGTGGGACAAGAGTGAGAATTCCCAGCTATTGTGAGTACAGTCCTTTGGAGAAAAGGCTTGGAAAATCTGGTGGCGTGAGTGGTGCCTCCCCCTGTGCATCTGCTTTGCTTTTCTGAATCCTCACAGGGATGTGAAAGGCTGGGGCTGCAGCTCTCAATAAGTGACATAGAATCATGGAATGCTTTAGGTAAGAAGGAGTCTTCACTATCGTCCTGTTCTAACCCCTTCCATGGGCAGGGACACCTTACACTAAAGCAGGTTGCTCCAAACCCCATCCAACCTGGTCTCGAACACTTCCAGGGATGGAGTGTCCACAAATTCTCTGGCAAGCATGTCCCAGTGCCTCACCAGAGATGGGCTGCTGCTTCTCCTCCTGCAGTCAGCCCAAGGTCACATAAAATCTGAAGCCTCATGCTTGGCAGCAACCAAGGTGCTTTCTGCCACCCTCAAAGACTGTGGCACTAAGTCTGTTGGAGCTCAGATGTGTCCTTTACTCTTTTCATCCTTTTGGTAATTTTTCTCCTCTCTCCCAGTCACCTGAGGGTGTCTTTTGAAAAGTTCCTGTTTCTGAAGCTTGTTGCTTGCCATGGGAAGGAACTGTATTACATCAAGGGCTGCTGTTTTCAGCAGGTGAGTAACAGAATGGGAACAAGCTGCCAGAGGAGATGGAGGGAGGCTGGTGTTAAACTGAACAGGCTTGATTCTGAACTCACACTGCTTTTGCACTGCTCTAAGACAACTTGAATGGAGTGTTTTTCTTGATTCATAATGATGTCAGTGAGAAGAGAAACCGAACAGACTCTAATTTAATCTCAGGCTTTGGCAAGAACCCCTATCTCCCTTCAATGAGTGGAGGTCTTTTTCATTCGGCTCCCAGAGACCCCAGTGCTGGGTGCCAGTACAAAACCCGAGATAGGCAGACGTTTATGTCATGGCAGCAGGCAGAGTGTCTTAGAGAAATGGAAAAGGCATTTTAATCGTGGTATTAGGTTAGATTCCACAAGACAGTATGGAAGGCATCAAGATGCGAATGCCATAACAATCTGGAGTGTGTTACCACTGCATTGATCTAATATTGCAATGTAGTAATAGTAATTTCAGGGATATCTTGCAAAAATGCACTCTGAGTTACAATGGAAAAAAGATAGGGGGGAGGAGAGGAAGAAGAAAGGAAAAATTAAAGCCTGTGCAGCTGCTAACAGCGGAGCAGCTTTGTATTGGCACTCCCAGCTCCAATCTGTGCTGTTAATCAAGAGCAGTGTCCAAGGTTTCCTTGGAGAAGCCGGTGCTGTAAAAAATAAGAGCTGAGTTGCCCTCTCTAGTTACTCATTTATACACAAATCAAATGAGTGTCCATTATTAAGGCATCTCTGGGCCCAGCAGCCCAACTGAAAACAAACACATGGTTGGTCTCCAAAGAATGGTGGAGAAAATTGGTTTGGAAAGAGATAGGCACAGCCAAAGGAAAACCTCCACTCCCAGTCCACTTCTGAGCAGCAGGAGACTTGGTGATTGCAGAGGGGTTAATGAAAGACATTATACTCAGCTCTGATCTCAAGGGTGTATCAGCAGCTGTGATCTACAGAGAGATAGAAACATTTCACCAGGCCTGATACTGCCAACAATGCTTTGGAATAAGCCTGGCAATGTGTTTGGAAGGGCTGTTCCCACACTTGGAGCCTGTATCCACAACAAACCTCATCTCTGAATACATTATGTATACATTTGGCACATTGCTCTGTGGAGCCAGTACCACGCTCCACAGAAGTATAGAATGGTTTGGGCTGGAAGGGACCTTAAAGTTCATCTAGTTCCAAATACTCATGAGAAGCATGAAAGCAGCTTGAGTTTTGCTTGCCCGTTGATCCCATTTGCCTTAGTAGCAGAGAACATGGTGTAATTTTGGGGAACAACTGCTCCTAAGTGTGCCTGATACCGTGGTTGCAAGGGCAGCTGGGAGCAATGCAGTGTGCACAGAGGTGACAAGACACGTTCATTTGGCTCTACAGGCGGCCATGAAGATGCCCTGAAGTAGTGAAGGATTCAGAGCTGGATAACATGGCCTTGGGACATCTCTTGAGCTACTCCAGTGCAGGCACACTTGAGGAGATTGAAGAGCTTGTAAAAGAAAAGGCTGCTGATGTAGTAGGCAGGGAGTGTGGTTGGAATGTTACAGGAGCCCCACTTGGATTCACAGCTGAAGTAGATACAAGGTGGTGAAGTCACAGGATCATGGAATCACAGGTTCATGGAATCACAGAATCATTAAGGCTGGAAAACTCCCAGCTCCCTCAGCTGCTCCTCATCATCCTTTTGTTCCAGACCCTTCCCCAGCTCCGTTCCCTTCCCTGGACACGCTCCAGCCCCTCAGGGTCCTTCCTGAACTGAGGGACCAGAACTGGACACAGCCCTCACCAGTGCCCAGCACAGAGGGACAATCACTGCTCTGGTCCTCTTGGCCACACTATTGCTGCTACAGGCCAGGTGCCACTGGCCTTCTTGGCCACCTGGGCACACTCTTTCATTATGGTGGGGACCCTTGGATTGATTCTTCTGGTCTCCACCAACTGATAATACCCAGAATGGCCACAAATAATTTTCCTTCTGATGTAGGGGGCTAATAGGATGTTAGGTAATACACATGGCAAATTATTCACACCTCTTATATCAGAGCTAGCATGATCCTGAGCGGGAAATAAAGGGCCTTGAACTTCACAACATCCATTGTCTTTTGTTTTATTTTTCATATCTGTCATACTTTTATGTCCTTATTACTGCGCAGACCAAGCAGAGGGGGCGAGTTAAATTTTTTAGGTAGATAGGATTCTTTGATTCCCTTTCAACTTCCACGGAAGAAATAGCCATGCAGCCATTAGTGAAATAGAGAGGTGTTGTGTAAGACAGCAGAACTAATTGTTTAGGAAAACAAATAGGGGTTAGGAACGTAAGAAGGAGAGATATGAAAGGATAGTCTGTGAGACAGAGAATTTGACTTTTAAGAAGTTACTTAAATGTAAAGTTAAACTCTGCCTAAAAATGCTAAATAAAATTTGGTTCCTTATCAACTTTGAAGATCAAAGCTTGGCTTTATTCCAGTTCTTGTTTTGTCCATCTTGATTTAAGATTTGAGCCTCTACTCAATCAAAGAATCTTAAACCAGCCTTTCCCTGTGCTGAGTTGTACAGAAACAGCTGCAGCAAATGAGATCCTAGAGGTAGTACATACAGTCAAATGTACAAAAGATAGTAGATATAATTTTATATCATGTTTAGAAAAAATAAAGATGGTGAAAATGATAACAATGGTTTTTTTACCCCTTTAATTTGAAATCGCTCAGAAGAGCATGTTTGAAATAGCTGAAATGTTAGGAAGTTTCTCACTCTTTGCACGCTGCATTGTGCTGCAAGCTCTGAAGCGATGTTGCCACCTTGTGGAACACGAAAAAACTCTGTTCCTTAGCAGGAAAAAAAATTACCAGCTTTCCGTCCTTGCACTTTCTGCCAAATTAGAAAGAACAGTCCTGTGCCTTGGGAGGAAAGGGGCCGATGGGCTGAGGATGTGCTGGGAAGGAGCTGGAATTGGAGTGCCCACACCTCCACTGCTCATTCTCAGAAAAAAGTAAAATGACTTTGATTTTCTTAATTTCCCATCCCCTGCACTCAATTTTTTTTTTCTTTCTTTCTCAAGGACTGGTCATCCTCCCACTATCTTGCAAGCAAAACTTGTAATTTTCATAAAAGTTCCATGGATTATCATCCTGAAAGAAGCAAAAAGAAAGATCCCCTGGCTTTTATGCTCTGTGGTCCTGAGTCCTTGCACAAGAAAAGCTCCCACTGACTTAGGGCAGACTTTTGTCTGGTTTCTGAAGCCACACTTCTCCGTGAGATTCATAAAGGAAACCTTCAAAACCTGTGGGTACATGCCCAGCTTGTGTGGGCCAACACTTTGGAGAACATACATCACTTTTATGCTCAGGAAATCAAAACTGGGCACAGGGAAACGATCACTTTAGCTTTCAAAAAGAGCGAGTGCCTGACCTGGAATTTGCAGTATTTGGTTTCAGTGTGGAACAACATGATGGAGAGATTTGGCTGTGTTTGGCAGGAGGATGCAAGCCAGTATCACCAGGGACAGCTGCTCCATCACTGGCTGAAGAGCAAAATCCAGATTCCTCACATCTTTACCCTCTTTCTTTCTCTTATGGCATCCAGGGCTGACATGCAGAGTGGTGAATTTAAGGGAGGTTCTCAGAAAATGTTCATGCACAGAAAGGTTATCCTACTTTTCTATTAGATTTCAGCTTTCCTGAGCTTCTCTGTCTCTCCAGGGAAACGGGGCATTAGGTTTTGTGGGCTCTAAACACACAGAAATTCTTACTATCAGGAATTCTAAAAGTTTTTTTTTCTTAATAACAAACATTTTTTTCTGACTAAATGGGAGTTTTAATTTGAAGTCTGTTTTAATTTAAAAAATGGGAATTTTAGTTTCCAGCATATGCCCAGATGGTAGGATCTACCTGCATTTCATTATTTCTTTTTTATTCTATTTTCTCCTGCCCTTGCTGCTTTTTTGCAGTGGCAAAGCAAGGTGAAATGGAATATAAAATAAAATATTAAAATAAAATAAGACAATTTAAAATAAAAAATTAAAGAAAATAAATTAAAACATAAAACAAAATTATAAAAGGGATGCAAGAGTGTCGAGAGGGAAAAAGAGGAAATACCAATAAAAGCATATAGTTTTAACTCTACCCCTAAAATAAAATAAAAAGTAGTCAAGACTTCTTCTTTTTTTTTTTTCAATGAAAACTCTGCACTGTTTCTGTTTCTGGTCAGCACTATTTATAAGCGATCACCGCTGAATCGTTCAGCCTCTGGCAACGCCGGCATCTGACCGGCAGTGGGTAAACAGCAGCTCCCGTCATACAATGTGAGTAACAAACTTCCATTTACAAAAATATGTTTACCCCACTGTGTGCTTGGGCATGAATGCTACCTTCTTTTTTTGTCTCCAGGTTTGGATTTCCCCTCCAAAGGGTCCTGGAGAGCCCCAGGAGCTCCAGCACTCCCCGCGTACGTGCGCGCACACACACACACAAACGTGGACACANTGGCATCCAGGGCTGACATGCAGAGTGGTGAATTTAAGGGAGGTTCTCAGAAAATGTTCATGCACAGAAAGGTTATCCTACTTTTCTATTAGATTTCAGCTTTCCTGAGCTTCTCTGTCTCTCCAGGGAAACGGGGCATTAGGTTTTGTGGGCTCTAAACACACAGAAATTCTTACTATCAGGAATTCTAAAAGTTTTTTTTTCTTAATAACAAACATTTTTTTCTGACTAAATGGGAGTTTTAATTTGAAGTCTGTTTTAATTTAAAAAATGGGAATTTTAGTTTCCAGCATATGCCCAGATGGTAGGATCTACCTGCATTTCATTATTTCTTTTTTATTCTATTTTCTCCTGCCCTTGCTGCTTTTTTGCNCTTCTTTTTTTTTTTTCAATGAAAACTCTGCACTGTTTCTGTTTCTGGTCAGCACTATTTATAAGCGATCACCGCTGAATCGTTCAGCCTCTGGCAACGCCGGCATCTGACCGGCAGTGGGTAAACAGCAGCTCCCGTCATACAATGTGAGTAACAAACTTCCATTTACAAAAATATGTTTACCCCACTGTGTGCTTGGGCATGAATGCTACCTTCTTTTTTTGTCTCCAGGTTTGGATTTCCCCTCCAAAGGGTCCTGGAGAGCCCCAGGAGCTCCAGCACTCCCCGCGTACGTGCGCGCACACACACACACAAACGTGGACACAGAGCCTCCCACCTTCCCACTGGGACGTGGGTTAGCAAGTTATAAATCCAAACCCATCCCAAGAAAGGAGGTCTGGGCAGCATGGCAGTCCAGCTTCCTGCTGCCTACAGCTCTGAGACTTTGGTGTTACAGGAGCAAGGGAGAAATTGGTGGTTTGGGTTTATTTTTTAAAGATAACCAAATTAAACTGTTGAACACTGAGGTCTGGGCCAGCCCAACAAGTTAAAGGCTGATTCAGCTGATAAAAATACAATGCCCTGATAAGCTCCTCTTTGGTGGCATTCAGAGGTGTTAGGGCCTGAAACTGAAGTTTTTCTGCCTATGCCCACTGCTCTTCACCCAGCACAGCCCCAAAATCCTCATTCCCACCTGATACATTGCCAAACTTCTGGGTTACTCCCATCTTAGCAAGCAACCAGGATGGGAACTCCAAATGTGCCCCCTCCCTCCCCCCCCCATATATTTGCCTACTTTGAACTTCCTTGAAGTGCCATGGATGTTTCCAACAGGATTGAAGCTGGGCTCCCAACCACACTGGAATAAACACACCCCTTGAATGGAGTCAGATTTATCTAGAAATGGCAATGAAAGAAGGAACCTTCAAGGCTATATAACTTTTGTGTGTCCCTCTCTTTTAGACCATAGGGAAACAAATTTATCTCCAGAGCCTATGTTAAAAGAAAGGATTCACAGAAATTTGGACCTGGAGTGTAGTTTAATAGGAATGATAATTTCTTGTAAGGTCATATTTTACCTAGAACCAAGTCAATATCTATAAAAATGCTATAATTAATTCACAAAATGATTCCTGGATTTTTTTTCTGCTGTTTTTCTTCTACAAAGCAATTTTGATTTGCAAAGACAGATGCAAGTCCTGGCAACTGAAATGCCAAAGCATTGAAAGGCACAGCAGGCAATTTCATGGTCAGTGGCATACTTTTATTTTAAAATGATGCTGGGGAACTGAGAAAAGCACAGGGGCAAAATTTGCAGATTAGTGTAGAAAAAAGCTTGTAGGCAGTTAAGGGAGCCTGAAAGGTGAACTTGTGCCTTGATCCATTAACTCTCCAACAGGTGCAAGAGGGTG
Source organism: Rhabdornis inornatus (assembly GCA_013397075.1). NCBI lineage: Eukaryota > Metazoa > Chordata > Aves > Passeriformes > Rhabdornithidae > Rhabdornis > Rhabdornis inornatus. Next base: position 326,942 of record VWZS01003297.1, on the reverse strand, counting down.
CAAAGGGGTGACCAGTTTTACCACTCCCAGTCTCTGGTGCTACTGTAACCTGCATGAAACTCCCCCAAAAACTGTGTGAGTGTCAATAACCTAGAGTTTGAGCAGTGATTCTGCAGGTTTTAAGTTTTCCCTTTCTCTCTCCCACCCCAGTCCCATCATCCCCCTTCAAGCACGACAACCCTTTTATGAAAAAGGGACTAAAAATGCCAGAGTTTGGACTATCGGATTTTTCCTTTGGACCAGTGAAGTGTAAGGAAGAAAAAGAAAACACCACTTACCAGACAGGAAAAATTTAAATCATCAAAATGAAATAAAACAGAAGCTGGGCAAAGCTGTTTTGAATGAAGACCATTACAGAGAGAGGTGGTGTTTTCCTTTGCTCCGTGTTTGTGTGTGTGTGTAAACCCTCTTCTACCCAGTCACAATCAGGGAGCTGAAAAATCTGTCTTTAATTGCAGATGCTGTAAAAATAATCACATAGGAGACTAAACTAGCATTAAAAATGTGAATTCTTGACTTGTTGCCTTGGCGTGGAACATCTTTCTATTGAACTGCTTATAAAGCAGTAAACTATGAGTCAAAATTTCTTCAAGAAGATGCCTTTTCTTGTTATGGTTATTTTACTTCAGAGGGTGTTTCTTGGCTTTGCCAAAAAAAGGAGATGGTGGGGAATGTTTGCTCTGTCTTAAAAGACGGCTTTGTTTTTAATTATCCTTGCTGGAAAATACAGTGAGATCTTTCTGCTTTCGTTTTTTTAGCTCTGATAAAATTCTCAGCATTTCAGCATTTTTTTCTCCTCTGCAGCTTTTTCCCATTTGAACTGTTATTTATTACTTCTTTACTACCTTTCACGCAGTTAAATGAAAAATCTTGATGCTTAATGGTGAAAACACCCAAAAGGAATTTAATTTTATATTCAGGGTAATGTTGCCCTCAAAAGAACAATCTACCTCTAAACAATGAGAAATTGTTTCTCCAATCCCACCTACCCTCCTCCTTCCTCCCCGAGTCTTCTGTTGAGTTTCGATCCCGCTAAGGGAAAAGGGGTATTTTGTTAGTTTGAAATCAGATTGCTGTTGCCTTTTTAGTACCTTTATAAATCCAGGAACATTAGCTGAAATGAAGTCTGGTGCAAAATGTTTCCTTTCTATGGGACCTAACACATTGAAGAGTGCCAGTAGGTGGTCACTGTTCATAGACTTTAAAATGCAGATTAAGTCCAGCTGAACTGTGCCAAACCTTGTTCAACCCCGTTGAAGTCCAAAATAAATTCACACCTCCTCATTTCTGTCCTATTAATCAATCAATTCAAGAAACTGCAGTCTGTGGTGGGTATCAGTCAGAGACTTGTCTGTTCACTTGGGCTGATGCACAGAATAAATGTTTTCATATATTTTAAAATTAATTTTATTTCCTGTGTCTATATTTTTAATTTTGTTTTCTTTTGCAAGAATGCAACTGTGACTACCTGTTGTCAGGAAGACCATAAATTTCAAAGTTAAAATAACATTATATTCCAGTATTTGTTTTTCAGGGGAAAAAATCAAAATAGCAATCTAAAAAAAATAAAGAGGAAACTGTGAACCCAGCTTAGTATAAATGTACAATAATAAGATTTATTTTTACTTTGGCTGCTTGAAACTTCTCTAAGTTTATGCCAACAAACATAACTAGAGTCTAGAATGATCATAATCCATCCACACCAAGTACAAAGAAGGGTTTCTCTTTTTTATGTAGACTTGACTTTCCAAAGTCAAATTGTTACGTGCGGTGAAGGCAATATTAGCTAATGCTAATGAGCTCTAATTCTTTACACTTTTAGTATTCAAGTTTGCAAGAGCTTTGCACAGAGCAATGAGATAAGGAGCCTGAAGGAAAGAGAAAAAAAATGTTCTCTTCATTTTGTACCCTGAAACTAAGGCACAGAGAAGTTTAAGCAAAATCCGGTGCTGAGGGAGTGGCAAAACAAGCAACAAGATTCAGATGCCTTCCCGTTTCAGCCACATGAAAAAATTCCTTCCCTATTAAAAAAAGAGACAAAAAAGAAAAAAAAAAGCAAACAAAAAAACTGCTCCAAACTTATTTCCAACTTTTCAGCCATTATTCTGTGTCAAGATACTTTTTATTGCACTGTGAAAGGTTAATTTCTTAAAAATACTTTGCTGTGGGATTTTGTTGAGAGCTTTCAAAAAATCTGAGTGGTCCAACTGGCTGCCCAAACTCTGCACCCCCTTTTATTCCTTCAGAGGTTTCTAATAAATTTATGACTCCTGACTTTTGAGAAATGTGGTGCTGTGTTCCTTTTATCAGATCTGCTGTCTACTAATTCTGCTATTTCATAGAATCACAAAATGATTTGGGTTGGAAGAGACCTTTAAATATCACCCAATCCAAACCCCTGTGATGAACAGGAACACCCTCCACGAGATCAGGTTCCTCAGAGCCCTGTCCAATCTGACCTTGAATGTTTCCAGGGAAATTTAATGCAATGTCAACCAATGTGCATTAAAGAGAAGTTGGAATGTTATTTGGCATTCCCAAGATGATGTTTGGGGCTTTTGGGAATATCTTTATGGCTGCTGTACCCTTCTCCTCTAGCACAGGGTCCTATGTAAGTGTTGGACCCCATATCAAAATTAGTAAGTTTTATGGTTTTTTTGGGAATTTATTCACAGCTCCTGAGTGAATGATGTCTGATCTTGGCCATTTCTTACTGCTAAATTTTATTGGCATGTTCTAAAATTTCTGCTAATAACACTTCATCTTGACACAGTTCTTGAGCTTAATCCAACACATAGGAATGTTTTGTTGCAAGAACCTTTCACTACTTCTTAACAAAGAAGTGTTGAGCTTTTCTGCTGTGTCTTATCTTATCTGAGAACTGTCTTTTCTTAAATCAATTGTTATTTCTTTGACCTCTCTGACAGGCAGGTTTTCAAATAAAAGTATTTAGAACATTTTCTTGAGGTGTTTTTTATTGGTTTTGGCAGAGGTTTCCTCAAATTATTTCTTGTCGTGCTTTATTAATGTATTAATATTTAAGCTAATATAGTATAGTCTTTTCCTCCCTTTTATTTAAAAAAACCCCTCTGATCTTTTAAAAGGAGATAAAATCAGAGGAAATTTTAGGGAGAATTTTAGTTGATCAATATTGTAAATCATTACAGTACCTCATTTTTAAAAGTCTCCATAGCAACTGCTGTCATTTGAGCCTTTTAGGTATGCCTTTCTATTTCTTAAAAAAACTCCTGACCTCCTCGTTTTCATGTGGTTTCATTCTTAAAGTCAAACATTACAGTGGCAGGTACCTTTACCCTTGCTTTTTTGCATTATGGATGCTATGTCTTGCTGAGACTTAAACAAACATTCACTTATTCCTGTTAGTCCCACTGTTTTTATACCAGGACTGCAGAAATTTTTGTAAATGTAAAAATATTGGTTTTTTGGGAAAGAAAGAAAATGCTCATCATGATGATGATTATTAGAGGGTTTATTTGGGAAAAAGAGAGGGTTTATTTGGGAAAAAAATTAGAGGGTTTATTCGGGAAAAAGAAATATATTTAAGAAGAAAGCGATCGAAAAAATACTTTTTTTTCTTTCTTTGGAGAAGAATGAGAAAAGAAAAAATATTCTAATATGAAACCTCCCTCTTAGCCTTCTCAGTTAAATTGAAAGACAGCTTTCCCAACTGCACCAGGAGAGGTTTATATTCGATATTAGGAGAAAAATTCTTCACTGAAAGACTGGTCAATCGTTGGAACAGGCTGTCCAGGGAATTGGTGGAATCACCATCAATGAAGGTGTTCAAAAGGTGGGTGGATGTGGCACTTGGGGACATGGTTTAGTGGTGAATATGGTGGTCAATGGTTGAACTCCAAGATTTTAGAGGTTTTTTCCAGCTTAATGATTCTCTGAAATCTGGAATTGTACATGGAAACATCTGTGGGAAAGGAATGACAAATCATGGGTGGCTTTTGTGGCTAAAACCTGTCCCTTGCTGTCCTCAGCTGCCTGGACACAGAGGTGAATATAAATGTATGGTGACCTTCAGCAAACCTGGGCTGGCTCCTTGAGCAGATTTCTGTGCTTGGCTCAAGCTTAATCTGAGAAATCTGCCAAGTCTTCATTGAGACCTTTCACGTCATGTCATGTGAGCAGATGCAAGCTCAGGTGGAGGAATTTGGACAGGAAAAGTGATGGGAGTTAACTGAGTACCAAAAAGAGAACTGCTGAGCCAGGAGGGGGTTTAGCAGTGAGGTTCCTTAAGGAGTAGTCAGCATTTCCTGATGGCCTGTGCACATATGGGAGGAGAATGCCTTGGCTGGCCACTGAGAGAAACTGGAGGAAAGTCGGTATCAAGCAAGGAAATATAAAGTTCACTGAGGTATAAACATGCTGCTGGCCTTCAGCTGGGATGGAGCACTGCTCTGCTCACGTGTGGAAGGGAACGGAATCTCTGGTTTATGATCTGCTCTCCTGTACTTGTGGGGTCCCTCTGCCTATGCAATGCTGAAAGCCAGGGTGAAAACAGTGGGATGGCTTCCAGAGCCATTCCTGCATGCCATGAGTGTGAGGACACCCTCCCATCTGAAGTGCAGTCACAGAGCACCAAACCTGCTGCTGTTTGTCATCACAGAGAGCCTCTGACTCTGCTGGCCTCAGGTGCCCTCAATACCTGTTAACAAAGTGGTTAATACCTGTTAACCTGTGGTTTCACTGAGAACTTGCTTGCACTGTGTGTTGAAATGATCAGGCTAAAAATGGAGGGAAGAAGCCGAAAGGTTATTTGGGGGCAGCAGTCCCATCAAACCAGTGGTTTCCTACTTGGTGGTGATCACGAGTATCAGCTTATTTTATGGGTATGTGTGAGGAAAATGTAGTTGTTGCAGTGTGTTATCAGCAAGAGCTGCTCAGACATGCTTGTGGTTGGGCTGGGGGACCGATGCTAATAATTCAAGTTATCCCCATTCAAGCTTTAAAAGCCTTCTATTGTGGTAAAACTGAAAGCCTCAGGAAATGTTTGCACAAACTCAGCAAGAAGGGAAGTTATCACCAGTTTCAACTGTGTATAACTCACGTGCTAAAAATGACTAATGCTTGTAAATACATGGGGCTCTTATTCAAGGACACTTATCTGTTACACAATTCTTATCCTACTGCCAACCAAGGAAACTCTGTCACTGATTTGAGTGGTAGAATAATCTAAACTGTTCAAATAATTTACTAAAGTCTCAAAGCCTGTGGGGTCCCATCTACTGGTTATTTATGTCTGTTGGTACAAAATTGCCACCAACTTCCATTATCTTAAGTGGCAGCTTAAAGCCCTCAGTGCATTTGCTTTAAATCACACCAATTAAGGAGGAAAGTGCCATTAGCCTCACTTTTCAGGTGGAATAGGAAGCTGAGTCAAAGATATATTAGGAACCTCAAAGCTATATTGGGAACCTCACACTTGTTGGGTGGAGAGAAGGAGTGCAAACAAAGAAACAAAAAGTCCTTGTGCAAGTCCTTGTGGAAATTTCCTACAAAGCAGAGCAGCAATGAATCAAACATAGTCTTACATCTCTGAGAGCTGTGATCCCTAAATCCCCTGGTGCAGGACCTCAGCCCCTGGGAATTGTCCAAGTCTATTGCTAAGTAGAGTTGAATCTGCATCATCAGACTCCATGTGACCCCAATGACCCAAAAGCCTCTTCCCCTGAGAGAAAAGAGCAATGACAAAAAGAGTGGTAACCACCTAAAAGCACGACTAAAAACATGGAGGGAGGAATTCTGGTTTTGTTAAATAAATCGAGTGCTTGAATATTAAAAATATTTATTCTCTCTCATTGTAAGGCAATCTCCCCATATTTAACTCATCTTTGGAACCATAGGAAAGATGCTAAACTGAGCCCATGAAGAACTAAACCCTATAGTTAGTTAAGGAAAAGGTATAGAGAAAACAAGAGCTTTGTGCAGATCCTTGGTTCCTGTTTAGGCAAGGATCCCTGCACTCAGTCAAACCATTTTCATAGCATGAAGCCTCTGTTTGGCATGATGAAAAGGAGTCCTTGCCTGATCTGAAGAATTATAAGGCTACTCAACAACTGGACTGCTGCCTTTTGGCTTTAAAATGAGATTTTCTTTCCTCTATTAAAAAAAAATAAAATAAAAAAAAAGTTTTATGTAACTGTAACTATGTTTCTTAAAACTGCACATAATCTTAAAATGGAAATACATCTTGTCCACAAAATTTGACAGCATTAATTACAAATGGGCCATACAATTTGTTAAATGTTAAGCACTGAAGTCGTCATGTATCCCCTTAGGTTTGACAATTTTTATATTCTGCAAGATGTTTCCAAAGTGAGTGACATCTTTTGGGAATCCTAGAGGACTGCAAGATGCCTGGACTCAAATCACTCCTCTAGCCCCAGGACTGGCCCAAATCTCCTCACCTCCATGATGAGAAGAGGGGATGTCTCAGTGCAAATCTGTTATTCAATTTCCTTGTGGGTCTGGACACATTCATGGTGGACAAATTCGCTGATTTTCAGCTACTGCATCCCTCAGTTGTGACCATCTCATCCACATGAACACATTCTGCTAGCACACACGACCACAGAACTTCTGAACAATTTGCCAGGTCTGATATTCCAGATAAAAATTTCAGTAAACTGAGCAGTTTTTCCCTGGCACATAAAGCAGTAAGACACCTGATATTCATTATCTTTTATCACTACCAGTCTTGTCTGGACATAAAAAGCTCTATAAACAATGGTCAGTCTGTGGATTGTCTTAGCTAATGTATCATCATAACTTCAGCCTTAGTCCTTTACCATCAGTGATAAGTAGGTCTCCAGGAAGAAACAAAATACAGTGCCAGAAATTAAAACAAAAGATTCCAAAGCCAAAGCAATTTAAGGATCAATCTTAAAAAAAGAAAAAATTTAAAAATCACCAGGAAGAGAAGACATCTGTAGGGCTCAGCTGGCCACACCTGAATCTCATGAAAGAGATGATGGAAGAGGATACTGGTCAGCTAGAGAAAACTTAGGAGCTTATTGTAACAGGAAAGAGTACTAAGGGACAAGAACAATGCAAATATAAACCCATTCCATATGAAGAGGACTAAGGTGAAATCAGGGAGTTGCAGGCTTGCAATAAAGTTAGATTTTGACAGTAGGCAAGGTCTTGGAGACATTAGCAGAGGATGAGATCACAAAACATCTGGAAAAATATGAGCTGATAGAAAGGAATTGGGAGTTTCTGGAACAGAAAGTCATGTCTGACAAAATGGATGGAATTTTTGGAGGCAGATGAGAAGTGGCAGGATGAGTTCTAAGTTCTTCACAATTTTATGATGGTCCTTAGCACTTTGCCAGCCAGTGGATGGAGCTTTGTATGATAAATGGTGGTGCACATCTTCATGAAATAAATAGAAGCCTTACACCATGATCTAGAGAAGACCAAAGTGGTGAAAGAAACAGATGAAAAAGGAAACTTTTTTTTATGCAACAGCCCAGTTTGACTGTGCTGCTTCCTGGATCTTGCTCCTGAATGATGATCAGGCAGCAAAGCTGTCAGAGGAAAACTGGAGAGCAATGACCAGAGGCCAAATCTGGTCTAAATGGTCTTTTCCCTTCTATATTATACATTCATGCTTTCAAATTAGATCATCATCCTTTCTTTTTTGTTTCTAACAGGTGTCAATTTTCTTGTTGCTCAGGCCCAGGACAATCTGTTGCTTTGAGCTGAGGTCTCTAAGCAGCCTGAAAATTACTTTTTTCTCAGGGGCTGCTTAAACCACAGACAATGCTCAGTTGTGGAGAGAACTGCTGAGCTATGTAGAGACAAAAGCTCCAGGGACCTGTAGGACCTGAGATGTGGGGAAGCCAAAATTCAGTCTGCTCAGTCTGTGTGTTTCCTGCTTAAAAATTCCAGTACCTTCCTCCAAGAGGTGTGCATAGCATAACCACAGAGAGAGAACTGCTTTTAGAACTGCTGCTCTTACATTCTTAGGAGGAAGACACTACCTCATCTTTGCTACCTTTGACTCTAAAGCCCTCTTGAAAAGACTTTGGTGAAGACAAAGTCATGTAGACTTGGGAAAGGTTAGAACTTGGATCACAACAGAATTTGAATGGTACATATAAGAGTCCAGAAAAATTTCTGATTAAATAAAGGTGCATTTAATAAACTTATGGGCTATATAATGAGCAGTTCAGGAAAGTACATGAACTGGTTTGTTGTTTGTCACAAAATTAGTATCTAAGTGAACTGGGTCCCATTCCAGAACATTAATTCTAGACAGCTGTCCTGGGCTCAGCCCTGGGCTAATGCAGATAGCACCTTCATTTCTGAAACTAGCTTATTTGATTATTTACCACGAATTTCTCCTCTGTGCTGCTTTGCCTGTCACTGACATGCTTTGAATTGTACATTAATTCTTGTGCTCATTCCCCATGTATAACGTGTGAGTTAGATCAGGGTCACACATTGGTCAGGGTCTAGGTAGACAAAATAAACATAGGTGTTCCTGAAGGTCTAATACCAAAATCATACAGAGGGTGTTAATCATGAATGAATATCCCATTAATGCACGTGGACTGATTTCTTTTATGTTATCTTTCTATTTTAATGTCTGTAATGTCACAAAATCAGCTTTTCCTGTGGTATTCCAATTGCTTCCTTTATTTGTCCAAGGTGGAAGTAACACAATAGAGGGCTTAGCTGCAGCATGAAAATATTTCTACAGTCAGTATTACATACAGAAAGTATAAAGGGCATTTGAAAATTGAATTCTAAAATTTTCTTGGAGGTAGCCTGAACGGAGCCTTATGGATCAACCAGTTCAGCCGCATGCTACCTCAGCCTCCCACGTAACATAATCTGTTCATAAATTTGGTGTGTTCCCTCATAAAAGGGGTTAGGTTTCATGCCATAACTACTCCTGTGGGAAGGCTGCTTCAAACCTTCACTCTTCTGACAGTTTGAAACTCTTTTCTAATGTCCATCTGAAATTTATTCATGGACAGTTAGTACCCATTTGTCCTCATGCCAAAATTGTCCTGTAGTTTAAATAGTCATATCAACTTTCAGCTTCTGTTCTGATACTTAAAACAAGCCTCTCCTCCCATGTATGAAGTTCCACATTCCTTAGATGATCCCAGTGCTCTTCTCTGCACCATCCTGGTTTCCAGTTCATCTTTCTCGATCATAGGTGACCTGAACTGTGATTATTATTCCAGAAGTAAATAGTTTTGTACCTGTGCGATGGTTGTCACCAAACCCACAGTTTCCAGTTTGGCTCACCCAAGTGAAGACATATCAATGAGATTCTGATTTTAGCTAGGCTGGTCTGTGCAATGAATACAATTCCCAGTATGCTTCCACAGTGCTTTCAGCTCCATCTAGACAAGAGACAGGCTGAAAAAACCGTAATAAAAACCTACTTCCATCAAGTTTTTATCAACCTACATTAGAATTTGAGTGTCTTTGAATTGGTGAGAATACAAATTGCATATTTGCATCTGAGCTGTTTAAGGGTTGTGGCTTAGGGACACAAGGAAATTATGTTTTTGCAAGCTGCCGTGTGGCAGCTGACCTGCCATGGTTGGCTGTGTTTGCTGCAAATGTGATTTAATGCAACACAGAGGCTGATGCTATGCTGCAGAAGCTGTTGCATGCTGTGGATGAGGATTGGAAGTCATCTCCATAAAATTACTAACTTTAATAAGCTCCAGCCTAAGACATCCAGATTTAGTGCTCACATGCATTCAAACTTCTATTACAGCCAGTGTGTGTCTGGACAATCCTGAAGGAATGGAATAGAGAATGTCTTCAGCTGCACCTTTGTCTCTGAGGCAGGGGGGCTGTCAATAGTCAATTGAGAGAGGGGGTCACTTACAAATAGAATTTTATGCTGCTTATCTTCAGCCAAGCTGGTTTACAATCTGCCCCATGACTTGGAACAATCCAAGAGTTCAGATATACCTTCATGTGTTTTTGATGAAGCTGAACCTGATATATGGATCAAGGGTCATCTACAGTAATAACTTTTGCAAGTGTTTTTAACATGTGCTGTGTCAGTGTAGTGGGTGCAGGAAAAGGTACAGTCCTCCTTCCTCCTGCTTCTTGAGACCCAGGAACAAGAATTGTTCTTTGACTGTGGTTCCTGATGCAGAGTGCTGGATGGAGGCTCTGGAAAATTTAGGTGGCTGCATGGAGGTCTCTGAGTTCCCAGTGTAGTTAGAGGGCACAAAGTTGTTGTGGAAACGCTGAAGTCCAGTAAGTTCTTCAGTTAGTAGTAAATATATAACACAATATATCATACAATAAGTATTGTGTGATTCAGCTGCTTAGTGCCAGCTGAGGTATCCTGCCCATGGCAGGGGGTTGGGAATAGATTTAAGGTCCCTGCCAACCCAAACCATTTTATTATTCTCTGAAGTATCTCAGCAGTGCCTTCCTAATGTCCTACAGGACCCAGCCCCTGTGTGTTTTTCTTGTTTAGCCAATCCATTTCATGATTGTGAAAATTGATTTTCATTACCCATAATGTGGTCCTGTGACCAATTCATTGTATTTATCTCCACCTCAGAATCAGTGTCATCCTGTGGATATATTCAGTGCTCACCACAAGCAGGCTTTGGTGAGTGGGACCTTCCCTCAGCCAGGGGCTTTGGAGCAAACCCCAGAAAGGATTATCTGGAATGAGAGCTCAGTGCTTCTCTACATGCCTGGAAGGATCTTGCTCTAGCAGTTCCCCTGTCAAATAATGCTACTAAACAAGCCCAAATTCTTTTTTAAGCAGTAGAGATCCCGGCTGTTCTCAGAGTTTCTAGCAATTCACATCACTTTGCACCAAATAATAAGGACATGCTGAAGGTTTTTGTCCCTCAGAGTAATTTCTAAGCAGGTGCTGTGGGCAGACATTCTTTTTCTTTGCTGTCCTTTGAAAGAGTCATCCAAAGCCTCTAATCCAAGCCACAGGCCAGAGTTGAGAAATGGTTTATGGCTACAATATTTTTCCCTATGTGCTTCAAATAAAGAAAAAAGCAAACTCAAGAAAATGCTCTTCTACCTTCCCACCCCTTCCTATGAATTCTTTTGTCATTTTCAAAATGGGTTGATTTGATTTCCTTGAAATATTGCAACACACATACAAAAATTGCTCCCCAGCTGAGAAGTTTTTATATCAAGTTTCATCCCTTCTGCTGTTCCTTTATTTTTTTCTTCAGGAAAAGTTACAAACCCATGAAAACAGGAGGCTTTATAATAAAAGTGCTGGCAGGGCCTTAGTGTAGTATTTCCAGATGTGCTGGTGCAATTAGGGCTGGTCAAATGCAGTTGGATGAAATCAGAAGTGACCCAAAGTCTTTGTCAAAACCTTGAACTGAACCTTGAGGGGGGCTGAAAGCATTTAGTTGAATTTTTCTCTGTGTTTTAGAGGGGGCTACTATATCCCATTTTAAAAGGGAATTGAATATGAAGAACATTTTTTGCAGCACAGCATTCCTGCCTCCAGTCACAGCTAAAACGGGAAGTCCAGAGGCAATCAAGAACAAGGCTCTCCCTTCCTTCTCCTACATCATCAGTACTGAGGTAAGCAGCTCCTTGCCTCAAACACCTCCAGACCTTGGAAACCTCCTAGCAGCTTTCTAGCTGGGTAATTAGCCAAAGCAAAAAACAATTTGTATTTGGATAATTTGATGGTTTGCATCCAAAACTGGCTCTTGATTAAAGCTCTGCAGTGCAAGCTCATCTCACAACAACTGAAGGATCTCATTATGGCTTCAGATATGCACAAACACACATCCCACTTAAGGCTAGGGGAGTCCCAAGCCTGTATCCACAGCAAGGCTGACTGATTTTTATATTTTCCTTGGTTTTTCACTTCCTTGTTTGAGTCTGGAGAGGAAATGGATAATAGGAAAAATCAATATCTTCCCAAAAGGTGCTTTGGGGTTAGTGCAGTGGATTTGCTGCTCTGCAGTGTGTGTTGACACACAGCACAAGGATTTGAGAGAGGCAAGAATAACAGGAAGCAGAGCTTCTCCTTTGGGGTAGAGGCGCTGTCTCATATCAAGCTCCAAAGGAAGCCAGAAAACCAAACCAATTCATGTCAGAGGCTGGGGAGAGCCAAGGTATCTTCAAACCTGTAGCTGAGGAGGTTTCTCATATTTGGGTTTGTTTTTCCATGCTGTCCCCTTGACTTGAAGTTGGAATCCCCTGCTTAGGTTTCCTGCAGGACGCTCCCTCCATGTCACATAATTTACTGAGAGAGGAAAACAAATCCCAGCAGGGTTTGAATTTTGTGAGTCTTGTGTGACATGTTTCTCTGGATATCCATTCTGAAGCCATGTCTCTGCTCAGCTAAGGTTTCTTATTTTCTTCCCAGACCCAGTGGCCCCCTCTGCCATTATTGAATAGCTGTGTATATTAAAAAACAAATTAGTAAGTTAAGAGCTCTCCAAGAACACCCAGGTGCTGAGGAAGTTGTATTTGTGCCTCCAGAGGTGGCACGTTTTCCCCCTCAGATGATACCTGATCTAGTGTTATGGTATTGTGTTATCTGAGCATTATCGTGCTCAGAAGAGCTAAAGCTCAGATGAGACATAAATTTGAGACCCTGCTTGCCTTCAGTGAGCACTTTAACCAGGGACAAATTTGTGGGAAGGCAGGAGGGATGATGAGGAATGGAGGGGAACAGGGATTTCTCTTGCTGGAGGCTGCCCTTCACAAGGATTCATCCAGAAGGAGTTTTTTTCCCCTTTTTTTCAAAAAGAAGAGATAGTGCTTCCCACCTCCATACTTAAAACCTGCCCTAAACATAAAATTCTCTTGCTGGTTCTTTATCTTCTCTGTTGTGATCACGAGGATATAAAAGGGAGTGAGAGCTGAAGGCCGTCAGACCTCTCCACTTCTGCACGTGGAAAATGTGAGAGCATGATTGGTGTCTTACAATCTCTTGTGGCAGCTACAAAGAGGGACGGGGCTCTGGTACCTCCTGGGTCTGTCCATCACAGTTCCATGGCACTAAATCCCATCTCCACTCTCCAAAGATGCCCACTTGGCAGCCTCAGTGCCAGGACTTGCTTCTCCTAGAAGCTGACAAAGATGTTGAATACCTCCATATATGTGAAAAGCACACAAATCCTCCAGGATTTACTCCAGGGCAGCACTTATCAAACCAAGGAGAAAGCTGGATGCTTGGATCCCTGCCATTTTAAAGCTCTGAAGATTGTTTCTGGTTACTGAAGTTTGACCTCTGCATTTCAAGCGGGGGCCTGCAGTCCCTGGCCTAAATCTAAACCAGTCTGTGGCTTAGCTGTGGTTTTCTTCCAGGGTCAGCAATGGCTTAAATCCATGCCCAGCTCAGTAAATTGGAAATGGCAGAAGAAGATTCCAGGGTGGTGGCCTGAGAGGAAGATGAATACATCAGTTCCAGATAATTACGACTCTCATAAAAAAATTTGGGATGTCTTGAACCTGTTTCTCATGTATTCATCTATTTCATGTATTAGGCTGGAGATAAGGCTACATAGTTAAAATGGTTCCCTTCAGCTTCAAAAATCTATGAAGGGTTTGCAAAACTGCTTGGCTCTGAAGAGTGCCCTGTAAATCTCAGAGGGAAAATATTGCAGCATAGAAAACCAGTAGTGTTTATTCAGGATATAACAAATGGACAGAACAAATACTTTGCAGAATAAGCCCCAAATCCTGCATTTTGTAGCATTGCATACTCTATTTAATTTTTTTCTCCCCTTGCTATAATCATCTGGGTTGTATTACAGTAAAGAGATGAATAGCAAAGATTAGCAAGCTGGTCATCTGTCCACTCCCAAATTCAAACTAGGATTAACTACAAACCTTCTAGCAATGACAATCCTGGTTCAGGATTCAGGTCATTAATGAATACATTGTACAGGGCCAGATCAGATACTTGAGGAAAACTACTGGATATATTTTTCCACTTTGACTGTGACAGTTACTAACTGCTTTGTGATTATGAACAGCAGCAGAACCACTTTACTGTAGTCCTGTTCATATTATTTTAGGTTATACATGAGAAACTCAGATAAAAAATGTCAAAAATTTATTAAACTGGATATGACATACAGATATTTAATTTGTCTTGATTTGTTCTTGCAAATTCTTCTCAGATATGCTTTGTAATTTTATGTGAATTTCCAAATTGAGATACAACCATTCTTAGGTTTCATTTTAATGAAGAAAAAATATTGAAGATTTTAGGAGTTGTCCTAGGATTTTATGTTGAGCCCAACTCAAGTGTCAAAGACTTCTTTTTTCCCCCTATTTTCAGAGATAGGCACTGAATTTGATCTAGCTGTCCATCAGCTCACCTATGTTTCAGGAGTTACTGGAGATAATGCCTAATAGCTGTTGTCTCACACTTTGGTGCTCTTGAACTTTCCAGAATGAGCTGGTCAAACTGCACTTTTGTCTGTGCTTCTAAATTTCATTTCCTGGGGATCAAACCCAAAATTAATATCTATATAATAAAATAATAATAGCAACAGCAGATAGCATTGCCAATGCTTTCTGCTTTTCCTGTTCTTTATATATTTTAGTAGATTATTACACTAATAGTGCTTTGCTAAGTGGAAAAGTGGTATCATCAAATAATGTTCTGATTTGTTCCTTGTCACAGGAAGAGATGAAGCTCAGAATAGGTTTCCAAAGTGCCTGAGTCCTACGCCTGCATTTTCTCCCAAAATAGTTGTATTGAGCTGTTTTATTTGAGGCAAAAGTGCTCAGCATTAAGTTAATGGCCCTTGCTGAAGTCAGCTGCATCATCAGCAATGCTGGGTGCATCCAAAGCCTTGACTCTTGATTTTGGTTGTTTTATACCTGTATGAAATGTACATACAGATGCACCATTTAAAAAAAAAAGAAAGATTTTTGCCTTTTTACTTCTCTTGACTCATGACATTTGTGTCTGTGATCCGTTTCCTATAGGCAAGATGAAGTGACCACCCTGTTTTATAGCTAAGGGAATTTAGCAATAGGGGTGTGACCAGAGTGTGCCAGTTAATCTCAGAGTCAGAGAGTGTCCCCTGGCAGTGTTTAGGTTTAGAAATGAACCCTCAGTGCTGTTAGTTCACCAGGAGGAAAAGTAGATCCAGGCTTTTGCTGTTGCAAAATGATAGGAAAATGTCACAGATCTTGATATTTGGATTTAACTAAGCAAAGGATGTTGTCCCAAGCTGCATTTTGGACTTGGAGCATCATCTGTTCTGCCAAAGGACTCCTGGGATGATTTATTTCTTCAGTGCTTCAGAATTCTCCCTTGGACTGAAAAAGTGCAAAACAGCTTTCTTCTGGCACAACTCACTGCCAGACCTTGAGACTGACAGGTATGAAAATATGAGCTAATGCTTATCAGATGCACATCTGGAATCACAACAGAAAACTCCAGAGGTAATGACACCACAAGTCATCTAAGGCCAGCTCCTGACTTCCTAGGATGCCAAGCATCTTTACAACAGGCAATGTATCTGATAGCTTCTGGTGCTTCACAAGTCTGGATGTGAGCTGAACCAACTGCTGCTGCTCTGGTTTGTTTTACCTGGGAGCTCCGTTATCCAGTTCTAAAGCAACACAAAAATGGGGAACAAATGGAAGCAGTGACACTGTGGTGAGATGACTGTAAGTTCAGAGAGAGATGAACTGGGTGGATGGACTGCAAAGCTGGTGGGAAAACTGGACCACTGAGCTTGTGGAGTAGTGGTCATCAGCAGGATGTGCAACTGGTGACCAGTTGCTGGCACTTTTCTTCTGGGGTCAACAGTGGGACTGATACTGCTGAGCACTGTCATTAATGGCTTTTAATGGGACAGGAAGCACCTCAGCAAGGTCATGGATAATGTTAGAATGGGGAAAATTACTGGGAAGTTGTAGGTAGGGATGACATTCAGTTGGAATCAACCTAAGGGAATGTTTGGCTACAGAATTTATTGTTTCATGAGAGTTTGGCTCCAAATATATATTGAAGCTGAGAGATTAGAACATGCTTGTTCCACATTGTCTCTTTCCTGTGGAAATCCTGAGGAACACCTCAGCATAAAGGATCTTTAGGACTTTGCTTGGTTATTCCTGCACTGAGCCCAAATGTTTGTGCTTGTGAGGAATTTATCAGTAGGAGTCATGGGCTCCTGGAAATGAGAAAGGAATATGGAATGACAGAACCTGTTGACAAAAGAACCAAGTTTCTTAACAGTCCAATGCAAAGGTTAATTTGGAAATAAGTGCAGTTCATCTTATCTACTCTTGTTGGAAAGAGTTTTCCCTTGAAGTGAGGATAAACTGATATATTTTGCAGATTTTAATGGCTTCTAAGATTTAGGGACATTAGTGACTGGAATGAGACAATAAATATAGTACAAACTTATGATAAAAACATTGATGTTTGTGAAGGCAATCAAATTGGTTTTTAATATGAGCTGAGTGAAAAATGTAATACTTGTATATGGAGTCACAGCACATGGGGATTGTAAATACGGAGATTGGAATTTTCAGCAGAAGTCTCACCTTAAATACAGTTGGAAGACCTGCCTCCTGTTGGCTGAGGAGTAGCTCCTCATATTTCCCACCCTACTTGTTGGAACCCTGAAGCCAGACTGGATTCAATCTTGCCCATTAACTCAGCAACTACTTTGCTGAAGGGGAAACATGATGAAGCCTGAGTTTCAAATGATTTCAAGGTGCTGGTGACTTTTACAAACTGTACAGACACCTTTTAGTGGTTAAAGGACGTGTTTATTTCTTGCATTATTGGTCTGATTAAAACAGTTCCTCTTGCAAGTGTGTAAAAGGTGGCTTTAAAACTGCCTGAACACCTGCAGGACAAGAGCCAGTCAGGTTGTTTTCAGCCACCTTTTCTAAGTCTGTTGAGCAAAGCCAGGCTCTGTGTATGTGTGTTACAATCCTTAGGGATGCATTAGTCAAGATAAACATGACTAAACACAGTCCTAAGCTGACTGACCTTCATGGCCTTGCTTTATGGTGCTTCTTTCATGCTTTACCTCTTGAAATTCTGAAATGTCTATTTTTAGTTTTGTCAAAAAAAATATTTTTTGTATTTCTGAAAGTAAATAGAGAAGAAGTGGAAGTAGAGAGGGGAATTGTTTTGTTTGTGTGAAATTCAGGCTTAACAAGGCAGCTATCATGTAAAACTGAAAAGAGAACATATCTAGGGCCAAATGAAGTGATAAAGAACAGATTAGTACAAGAATTTTAGATATGGAAAAAGTGCACTAAGTCTGAGATCCTGTGGGGATCTGACATGAAGACAGGGGAGGAATGAAAATCCTGGGTGTAAAAAAACTCCAAACCAGATATATAGGTAGAGGAGCTGAGAAAAGAAATTCAGAACCTTACTGATTGAGAAGATTTAGGGCATCCCAGGAATATAATTGTGGATACTTGAGGATGGTGAGGCCCCGGCACAGGTTGCCCAGAGTAGCTGTGGCTGCCCCATCCCTGGAAGTGTCCAAGGCCAGGCTGGGTGGGGTTTGGAGCAACCTGAGATAGTGGAAGGTGTCCCTTCCTATGGCAGGGGTTTGGAACAAGATGATTTTTAAGCTCCCTTCAAACCCAAGCATTTTATTCTATGACTTCCAGGAAAATGGGACCAAGAGCCCTGAAAGGAATTAGAAATGGCTTGAGCCTGAGGCACAAGCTGTTGCAGAGTGCAGACTAGGACTGTACAGGAGATACATGGAAAAAGTAGCCAGGCATGTGAAAGGCACAGGCTTGGCTGTGCCAGGGTCTGCTGGGTGTGCTGAGGATGTCAGGGCTCATGAATCCATCTGAGAATATCATGGTTTCATAGCAGTCCACATTGTTATGGCTGGTGACTCTCAGCCTTCAGAGCCCTCTCAGGGCTGCTCATGACAAACAGTGAGACAGTCTGACCCTAATCCTGGAATTCATTTCATCTCTTTAGCTCCACAGTGGGAATGTTGGCATCTGAGCCAAGTTCCCATTGCAGCCCTGGGAGATAAAATAGGTGCTTGAAAGGCATAATCTCATCTGAAGTTACTCTTCAGCCACTGTAAGTCTTTCTCTTTGTTAGCTGGAGATTTTTTGTGGTTTTTGCTATCAACCATTGCTGCAGCCCACAGCTATGGTTCCAGAAGACTTCCAACATACCAAAATCTCCAGATGACACTACGTGTCATATTTCTGGCTTTTATCTAGCTGATAAGTAGCTTTGAGAATTACAGACAGCAGCTTTCTATGCTGAAATCCTCCCCAAAACCTGAAGTCACAAATCCTATCAGAATGCATTTAAGTCCAGTTTAAAAATGCAAATAAAACCAGTTACTGATGGTGAGCTGAACTGGATTCCTAGCTGATCTCTTCAGAAGAGATCAATTTGATTTTGTAGTTGAAATGCCTCCTGTCAACAGACAATTATTATAAAATTTGGACCTGGAAAAGCTATAAAAGAAGCTGAGTGCATGACAATTGCTCAGGTGCTGACAACCCTTTTGATGTAGAAATCTTCTGTTCTGCCTCCATCACCTGCATCACCCCTGTAAGGTACTGAATTGCACAATATTGGCCTTTATCCTGGAGAAATTTAACAGTCTGGCCTTTATAAATCTTTGATGCAAAACCAGGGCTGGCACTGCAGAATGCTGTGGAATCACCAATTATGTCCACTATGTCCATTAAGCTACTCTGTGAGTTCACATTGCATTAAGTAAATGTGTTACAGGATTGTGTGCTGTCATATACCTTCTATGATGGTTTTAGGAATGAGACTTTTGCTGTTGTGTGAGGGACAATTTTTAGGCTGCAATTAATAATGCACTACAAAGGGAATAATAAATGTATATTAGCTCTTTGATCCGTGAAGCAATTGCATAATTGTGTCTGACCCAAAAGTCTTTGAAATGTTCCACCTGTGCAACAGATCTTGGGTTAGGGATGTCTGGGTTGCAGCAAAACTACAAAATGTGGCGACAAGCAGAAGTACCATCTAGGGCAAAACACCATGGGAATGTGCATGTGTATTCCCAAACTTCCTAAAAGATACCAACAAGAGCTAGAAATTGAAACAGCATCAAGCAGGTCATGGTTCAGTGCTCAGCCCACTGGTTCACTCTCAGATTTGTGTCCAAAACATCAAACCAAAGAAATTTTCAGCTCATCCTGCCAGGGCAGCTTTCCTCTTCCCAGCAGAAAAGAAACCCAGCAATATCAGCAGTGAAGCCAGAAGGATCTGCTGCAGCACCCTTTGCTGCTGAAACCTGCCTGTGCAGAATCCCACGTCCGAGGGCTGACTGGAAACACATGGCACAGTCCCACGTACACATGGATTCAACACAGGAATAAAGAGCACAAATAAGGCCAGGCTGTCTGTCTTATCCACTTGCATACCTTTCACTTAGAAACTTGCTGAAAGCCTCCCCACATTTGCAGTTAGAGCAGAGTTGATGCTTGGAGCTGTGTGAATGCGTGGAGAGGGAGGCTCCCTGACACAGAGGGGAAAGAAACCAGACATAAAAAGAAGGTGACTCTGCAGTCCCCCTTATTTCATCTCATTCAGGCCACCAGCTGCTCCCCGTGCCCCTGAACTTTCCCTGTTAGTCTCTGGCATAAGACTGTGTGTTATTTGGGGCAAGAACTATTTTTCTGTTCAGTTTTTGCCCAACTCTCACTGTAACAGATTTCTCATTGTAACTGTGCGTGTGAGGCTGCTAAGAACAGTAGCAATATTACCAATAGTAATTATTATCCTATTTTTCAAGTCTAAGTTTTAAACTTGGTCTCATTGGGGTTGAGCTCTTAACTATGGGTGCTCAGTTATTTTCTAAAAAAATTAATTCCAAAGTGGCCATTTTCTTATTTGCTCCACACAGCCAAATCACTTGTTCAGACAATCTGCTTCACCAATTCCAAGAAGAAACCAAGATGCAGTGAACTTATTAGAGGTGTAAACATTATTCCCACCATGAATTCATGGTGATGGGCAAACTGGAAATTTTTTTCATTCTTGTATTAAAAACTTGAGGGCAACCATAGAAAACAACATCATTTTCATCAGATTCCAGTGCCTCCAGCATGTGCAGAAAAACTCATTTGGCCAAGCTGCAAAAAGGAAAAGGGTGTGGGGAAAGGAAATAATAATTGCCTCAGCTATCAGTGTCTCTGCCATTTGCATGCTGGAGCTGCTCCAAATAACTTTGCCTGCTTTGGAAGTCGCTGTTTACTCTGGTTGCTTTGTACTGGGCTAACGGTTCCAATAAATTCCCTGCTATTCCTATGGCTCAGGGTGGCTGTCATCTGAGTTTATGAATGTGAGATTTGTTTGGCTCTCCCCCCCATGAGTGATTGGGGTTAGAAAGTGTAATTATATTTGGGCAGAGGGAGAGAGATGCTGCGAGAAGGCAAACTGAACAGACATTGTGAATATTTATTTTTTTTTAGATGGAAGGCAGTTGTATTTATGTGCAGTTGTAAAACAGAAAAGATATTGGTTTCTGCTGCAGGAATTATATACTAACTCCAAAAAATGTACACAGTGAGAGCTTATAATAGAAACTTATTCCAGCAGAATCTTTTTTTTTCAACAAACCTAGATTGGCATGTGGAGCATGCTGTGCTGAAGAGATCGAAGCTTGATTGTGGTTTCATATCTGGCATTCCTGAGTGAACAGAGAACTGTGGTCCTTATTCATAGTATTTTGGGCTGGGGGGTAAGACAGGGGACTCTGCCATGCAGAATGGTTCTTCTTTTTGCAGGGAATGGGAAGCCAGAGGAGCTGCCAGTTCTGCTGTCCTTCATTTTAACTCCTCTGCCCTCTGTGAGTCTTTTAGATGTGGCAGCATGGCAGTAAAATGTGAAAAGAAAATGGAAAATTTTGTCCTTCTAAGTCATATCAAATCAATTAATTTGCTAAAGCAGGCTTAACAAATGTAATTCATTATGAAGACACAGGAGGAGTCTTTTCTCTTTCCATGGGTTGCTTGGGCTTCACATGAGGAAATCAGGAAGGCGATTTGGTTATCCATGCTGGAGTAGTGCATAATGTTATATGCTTAGGGATTTCAGGAGAACAAGGCTTTTTCAGCTTTGCTTTTCCAATGTTTGCAAGGCTGAGGCCTTATGGAAGAGGTGGTGCTTCCAATCTATCCTGGAAAACTCTGTCATGCCAATACACTGCTGTAAAGGGTTCTTGTGGTGAAACACATGGTCTGACAGCTGCTGGAGAGCCATGAAGACATCATCTAAGTCAGGCTGGCACCACCATAAATACAGGAATTTGTGTGGTTATGTTAAGTGCTCTCCCCTTTTTGTTCCAGAGAGAGTTTTATTTCATGAGGTCCATCACCATGAAGATCTGGAGATGTACTGGAGAGGTGTCACATAGCATCACTTTCTAAACAGACACTGCCATGAGTCCTACCCAAGGAACTGAGTTTTAGGTTTTAAATTTAGTTCAGAGCCCTTCAATCCCTCAGTGGCTCCAGGGTCTCACATTGCTGAAATTTCTCACTTTTCCTTTCTAAGGAATTGATGGTCAATGTGGCAAGTTTTTATTATTTTCATTTCATTCAAATGTAGTCTGAGACGATTTAAAACTCTCCCCTTTGTTGTTAAGACTTTTGATCACTAAACATTCTCTTGCATTGAAAAGGTGTCCCTGATCTCCTCACATTTTAGCATTTTTAAATAATAAAATTTCAGGGGCTTTTAGGCTGGCATAAGTTAACAATTTCTATTTTCTTATCCTTTCAATGACCTTATTTCAGCCCTGCTCACACAGCTTATAGAGGCAATAGAAGATCCTCATTGGGATGGGATTCAAGAGCATATACAAAAAAAATTGACATTTGTTTTCCTGTTTCCTACTGGATTTGCTGAGTGATGTGCTGCTGAGGAAAAGCTGGCTAGCTCTGCAAGCCAGGGACCTGGGGTACGTGCTCTGCAGGACACCTAGGGAGGTATTTGGGAACTGAAGGAAAGCAGGACAGAAAGGCCCAAAGCAGAACTGATGAATTTGATGTATTCCAGTGATTTTCAGACAAGTTAAGACACAGTTTCCTCTGTAATACCTGTAATACATGATGTCATCTTCAGTTCTACTTTGTACTCCAGAATCGCTGAAAAAATTCTTGGAGTTTTTTTCCAATTTTAGACTTGGATAAAAGTTGATATGTCCAATAGAGAGAAATTAAATATTGCCCCATTGATGAGACTCAGATCATCTAACTCCTCTGGCATAGCTCTGTCCATCTAACCTAGACACACTGTGATCACTTAAGAGACAGTGGAAAGAAACCGGAGTGTCCGGGAAGTGATTTATGAGCCTGGCTTAGACATTTCTTTAGGCTGGGAGGACCAGCTAGAGGAGCTCCTTCATTCCCATGGCCTGCTCATGGAGGCACTTGGGGTGCAGAGTTTCAGGGATCCTGCTCCCTCTGTCAGGAAGAGTCTTAACCCTTTCATAAAATGGTTGTCCTCTTCCCTAAAACCACCAAGGTATTTTGCTACTGTTCTCACTGTAATGATTTCAGACCTCAGCTATCTGAAAATTGAAAAATACATATAATTTTTATAGTAAATACACTCCAGCCCAAGAGCAGCCCATTTGCACTTGAACCCCCTCTTTCACTCATTAGCTCTTTTTCCTTGACAAGAGGGACTGATCTTCACTGCCAAAATTCAGCTGCTTTTAGATGCTCTTCAGGAGGAGATTTTTGTTAGACTTTTTTTTTCCTTCAAATTTTCTTAACCGAACCCAAGATGAACATGAACACTAAACCTTTCAGCTAGAAATATTTGAGCCATGCCCAGAAATATCTGAAGGATATATTCAGTGCCCTAGATTAACAATCAACTAAAAGTATCTTTGGCTCCTCTTACTTTTATTCAGAATTTGCTTAAGCAACTTGGTCAGGTTCTGAAACAACCCATATTGAGATTGAAATATGGAAGTTTGTGGGAATATCTCACAACACAATGGTGACTGTCATGCCTTATTTTTCTTAAAGAAATTATTTCTTATTGTACAGTGCATCAAAATAAAGTGCTATGTTTTAACTTAGCCTTCTGAAAGACAATATGGGGCTGCATATCCAAAATCACAGAACTGACATATTTAAAGGGGTAAATGATATTGAGTCTTCAGAGGGAAAAAAAAAAAAAACCTACAGAAAAATTAAAGCAGTCTGTTTGAGTTGCCATTGAACATATGGATGCCAGATTGCAATGGTGAAAGCCCTCGCATGATTTGAATGCTTTGACTTTTCACAGTGGCTTAATTATGATTAAGAACTGCCCTCTGCAACAATGTGCAAATCAATAACTCGTTTTCCTACGCAATGAGGAGAGAGCTCTTTGGGTTGCTTGGCTGGACAGCGATCAAGGACATTGCTCTTGAGCACTGATTGCCCTTCATGGCATATTATTATTCATGGAAATAGTGCTTCCCACTCCTCTAATGGTGACATCATGAAATTAGTGAAGACAAGCCCCCTTTCTCAGCAGGACAGGCGCCAGCATGGGATGGAGCCACGGCTGGCTGGTCCCAAGGCAGATGCTTTCTGGTTTCTGATGCTCCTGGAGGGGGCTGGTGGGAGCTCTCACCAACAAGCTCAAGCTGTACAGGACTAATCTTAACAGCTCATTTTAATAATACATTTATCTGTTCCCTTCCCATGAACTTGCTTTCACCATCTTTTGAGAGCGAATTTGTGGGGGGAGGGAAAAATGCACCACAAAGCGAGGATATGTGGCTGACCTGCAGTGTATTTGACCTCATAGTAATGGAGAATTTTAATCCCAGTTCTTTCAGGGAAGCTGCCCAGACAAAGTAGACAAAATGGTTTGCTAAACCATTACGACACAGAAATTGCAGTAGGATTTGATAACAGAGGTTAAACTAGATTTGGTTAGAATTAGGAAGGGGTTGGGTTGAATCTAGAACATTAATGAAGTAAAGGTGATGATTGGAGAAGAGCTGAAAATAAGTCCAAGTGTTTAAGAGAGATGAATCTCTAAAGAAATATCCCAGAGCATCCAAGATGTACTTTCTGGCAGGGCTGGGGAAGTTCTTAAACTTTCAGCCCAGTTAAGAGTCACATCACCTCTGCCTGTACTTGTCTCTTCAATTAGAGAGGAGTTGAAGGCAATTATGCTACTAATTTTGTGGCTCCACTGTGTGCCTAAAGTTAGGCAGGGCAAATAGAGGCTTTGGAACTATATTCAGATTATTTCTTTCCAAAATCTGTTAATAACTTATCAATCTGTTAATAATGTATTCAGACTGCCAAGCTGTTTCATGTCTTTCCTTCTTTTGACTGCATAGTAAATGTTCTGAAAGGCAAAGCTAAGTCTACTCAGGGCTGGGCCAAAAGCCAAGTGCCTGGGGGAGATAGGAAGCAGTCTGGACATGGAGGTCAGGAGGATTGGATTATGAGAATTCCTGTAGCCTTGCTATGTCCTGAGGAGTCATTCTCTCAGTTTTGGTGATGAAATGTATGTGCGTCTCCATCCCTCTGATTCCCACTGACTACCTTAAGAAGACAAGACTGATTTCAGCTTTCATGGAATCATACAACCCCCAGGGCTGGAAATTACCTCCAACATCATCAAGGTCCGCTGTGAAAGCAGCACCACCATCATGTTCACCATTAAACCACATCCTAAAGTGCCATATATACGCATTTTTTCACAGAATCACAGACTAGTCTGAGTTGGAAGGGACCCACAAGGATCATGGAGTCCAGTTCTTAGGTGAATATATTCCCATGGGGAATTGCACCCATACCTTGGTGTTATCAGCACCGTGCTCTGACCAACCAAGCCAATCTCAGGGCTACACTTCCAGGGATAGTGACTCCACCACTGCCCTGGGCAGCCCTTTTCAATGCTTTCCAACCCTTTGTATGAAGAGGTTTTTTTCCTAATTTTTAATCTAAGCTTCTCCTGATGCAGTTTGAGGCCATTTCCTCTCATCCTGTCACTTGTTAACGGGGAGAAGAGACAAACCCTCACTACACTCTCCTTCCAGGGAGTTGAAGAGAGCAATGAAGTCTCCCCTCAGCCTCTTTTTCTCCAGGCTGAGCTCCCCCAGGTCTCAATGCCATCCCCAAGTCCTGTCTAATGCCATGCACCAGATGCTCCTGAGTGCTCCCACTGAGCACTCTGCCTTTTACACGAGAGGTTTTTCTCCCCCCAGTTTTGCTCACGAGGTGCTGCCTCAAGACACAGATGGATTTTTGCACTTGTGCTGAGCACATAGCTGTGTGCCCACCATTTGTAAGGATCAGGGCTTTGATCAGAGCTCCTTGGGAAGGAGGTGTCCTGTGGGAAAGGTCCTGAGCAGCTGTACAGGGATAGCTGACTTTACACTTTAAGCCCAAATCAACCTGCACCATTGTTTTCTCTGCATCTGCAGCCTGAGCTCCTCACATGTGCCTTGCCATGGGTGCTGTGGCTGTGTTTTAAAGCTTGTAGTTCACCCCAAGGACAAATTCTAATTTGGAGCAGCCTCTCAGGGATGCAGAGTTCTGAACAGCCAGTTGTCTCAACAAACTGTTTCATAGCTCCAGTCCCCAAGGGGCTACCTCTGTGCTTTTGACCTTGAGCATCTGGCTATATGTAAATATAGATATATATTTATATACACACACACTCTCTGGACAGTTTGCTCTGTGCTGCTTACAGTGCAGCTCCATTAAAGCTCTGTGTTTTAAATGCTTCCCAAGAGCCATGGTTTAAATTGAGTGGAGTTGACTACTTGTATAAAAAGTAATCTTCTCCTGAATCACATCCATATCCTGGCAAATGTCTGCCAAAACATTTTTCCCACCTCCTCTTCTCATGAAATATGCATATAAAATGCCCCCTGAATGGTACCTAAAAAATTCATAGTTCCTGACCACATTATAGTGGTGGAACCTAGCAGTGTAAAAGATGCCTTGTGACTCCTACAGAGATGATGCCCTATTCAGGAAATTAATCTACAGGAGAAGCCTAAGCACACAGGCAAGATTCATGTATATTTTTCAGCAAGAGCTATCCATGTATTTGGAAAGAATGCTGTAGCTGTTCCCATTTACAGTATTTAGCGTGCTTGACAAACATTTGCAATTCAGAGTATATGAGTTTTTCAGTATATGTATAGACATGCATGGAAATATACACACATTCTACTATAGAATCAGTATCACAGAATCACAGAATGGTTTAGGTTGCAAGGGACTTTAAAGACCAGTCCATTCCCTCCCACTGCCATGGGCAGGGACACCTTCCATTATCCCAGGCTGCTCCAAGCCCCTGGTCTTGGACACTTCCAGGGATGGGGCAGCCACAGCTTCTCTGGGCAACCTGTGCCAGGGCCTCCCCATCCTTACAGGGAATAATTTCTCCCTAATATCTCATCTAACCTCTGCCCTCTGAAAGCCATTCCCCTTTTTTCCCCATGCCATTGCAAAAAGTCCCTCTCCAGCCCTCTTGGAGCCGCTTAAGGCATTGGAAGGGGGTCTAAGATCTCCCCTGAGCCCTTTCTTCTTTAGCCTGAATAATCCCAAATTTCAGACTGTCTCCAGCCCTCAGAGCACTTTCATGGACTCTTCTGTAGGTCCTGCGTACTTTGGGCCCCCAGAGCCGATGCAGAACTCCAGGTGGAATCTCACAGATAAGTAGAGGGGCAGAATCCCCTTCCTTGCCCTGCTGCTTTTGACACAGCCCAGGAGAGGATGAACATTTTGGGTTGCCAGTGCACATTCTAGTTTGAGCTTCTCATCCACCAACACTACCAAGCCCTTCTTGGCAGGGCTGGTTTCAATCCATTCTCTGTGCAGCCTGTATTGTGAGGTAAGAGACTTCAAACTGTTAATCACAATCTCATTGAGTAATAGGAGAGTAGCCCAGTGGTTGGGCTAAAAATGCTATTAAGAAAATTAGCATTTTCTTAATAAAAAATTATGCACGATCGACTAGATTTAGAATTTGTAAATATTTCTCAAAAAATAATTGAAGGACTGGAAAAAACACTTCACCCTCTCATTCTGACTTTGCTGGGAACCTGGGAGAAACGTTTGGCTTTTTTTGTTTTGAAATACAAAGAAGAAAACCAGTTAGTAAGAGCTCTGTAACAGAGATTTATGGTTAATTCCCAGAAACTCCACAGGGGATTAGGAACTGGGAAGCGATCATTTGTTCTTGCTGTCCAGTTTTCGATCTCTGAAGTGGAGATAATTGTCTTTCTTTCTGTAGGGAGCTGAATTGACATTCCTGTCCTGCCATGCTCTGATTTTTAAACCTTCAGAAAGTTTTCAGCTTTCAGTAAAGGTCAGTCTTCCCCTTATTTATTATCTACAATAACCTGCTAAGGGAGTTTGGGGGTAAATGACTCATTATTACGGTAGCACTTAGGAATCTTCTCTGAGTCTGCAACCTGTTGGGGAAGGCCCTGCATCAATGTGTAACAGGAGACAGGGGCTGCTCCAAGGAGTCTTGCAGGCTAAACAAATTGAAGAGAGGAAGGAAGTCTGCAATTTGTTTTTCTCATTTACCAGGAGAACAGAAGCACAGAGGTATGGGCTGAATTGTTAGGGATCATACAGGCAGGTTGTAGGAGAGCCAGAACCTGAACTAACATCTCCTGCCTCCTAGTATGGTATTTGTCCCACAAGATCCCCTTTCTTTTCTGCTGGTGGAGCCTGCATTTCCATTAAATATACAATTTTTCACTGTGGTGGAGACCTGTCAAAGAGTGGGAAGGAAAAACTTCTAAACAGAAAAACAAGAAGGGAAGCCTGCCCTGCCCACCTTTCATTAGTCACTACCATTAATCCCTCCTTGCTGAGTGAAGGGAAGAGTTTCCAGACCCATGCAAAGCTTAGCAAGGAACGACTCACCTTATCTGAAACACATTTTTTGCAGCTTGCTGAGCACTGTGTCCACATAACAATGTGTCAGAGCCAACGCAGCAAGTGGAGAGAGTGTGAACACATCCACTTATCAAGTGGATACACACTCCTCTATGTGAGTGAGACTTCAGGGGGTGTCAGTCCCAAAGACAGCTGTCTCCACCAGCAGGGATTTCTAAAAATCCAGCTTGTTGCATCTCTGACTCCTCTAACCATTGCACTGGGGCCAGCATGATATCAGAGCTCCAAGAGGCCAAATCAATGCCTGGCTTCCCTCCCAAAATTTATTAAGCTGACTAGAGCCATTTGCATATCGTTTTCTAGAGAAGTGAGTTGAAATTGTGAGTAGTCAAAATAAATTATACTTTTTCTCTCTTTTTTTTTTTTCCCTAATGAAGTCTAATAAAGCAGGGACTGTAGTTGTGAATAATTTAGCTGGTGGGTTTTGCACTCGTTCTTGAATAACTTGCTTTGAGGAAATCCTGCCAGAAGTCAGTGGAACTGGACTCACACACTGGTGAGGAACCCAGCCCACATTTCTGTCTTTGGATTGCTATATCAGTTCATTTAAAAACATGTAGGGCAAAAGCTGTTTTGTTCAAATTAGTCAATTCTTTCCATCAATGCCTAGAGCAGATACTGTTCTGGCAAAAGGTAATGTTTCAAAATTTTAGGGATCTTTTTTCACTTTTTTAATTCCAACTTTTACTTATACACCTTTTAAATTTGATTTCCGGCTAAGCTAGCCGGTTGGACATAACCCAAAGAGTATTTTGAAATTCTAATAAATTTCTGCTTGCAAGGCTCCTGAAACATGAGGGTTCTGAATAGAAATTTGATTTTTTGACGCAGAGATTTTCCTTGTCCCACCAAGTGCTAAGAGAAGAGACCATTTGAAGCCCTGCTACTACAACAGTCACCATCCTGCTGGCACACAGCTGCCTAAGTCATGATCTGGTCCAGCTAGGTCCAGATGAGGACAACTGGCATTTGGGATGTTTCCCCAGCCTTAGAGACTGTCCCCCTTGCTCAGGCTCTGAGTCACAGCCTTGCAGCAAGGAACCAGCGTGCTTGGAGAGCTCTGGCTCTGGCCAGGCTTCTCCAAGCTTCCAGGCTCCCTGCTGTGGACCTGGGAGCTGAGCCCAGATTATATCTACTCTTCCAGGCTCTTGGCTCCAGGAGAGACTGTCTGGAAATTCTGGCATGACTCCCTAGCCTACAGCTACAGACTCTGTAAAGCTGAAGACCTTGGCTTTGGGGAAATCTTCCTGGTGGGTCTATCCAGAGGCTGTCCTACCTGGAAAGCTTTCTATGAGTATTTGATCTTGGTGGGTCTATGTGGGGGCCGTCCCTCTTGGGAAGCTCTCTGGATGAATTTGAATAGATCTTTAGTGCCAGAAGAGCCAGTGCATGAAGTCTTGGGCAGTCTCTCATAGGGGAGAGTTCTTTCTGTGGCTCATCTCTGTGGCATGGTGCAGATGAGAGCCTGCAGCCCAGGGATTTGCTCTGGGAGGTGGGATGGTGGGTTTGAAGGTCTGAAGACTGAGATTGTAGGTGGATCCAGATATCCCACTCCACAGGTGGGAAACATCACACTGCCAGCTGCACACTGCACCCCACTCTTGTTATGAACCAGGGAGAAGGAAATCTGCAGATCCAGAAACATGCTTGGAGTGGGTGAACCTTGGCCCACCAAGCTGCCCTATCACTCCCCTTCCCAGCTGGATAGGGGAGAGAAAATAAGATGAAAAATGGCTTGTAGGTTAAGGCAGTTTACTGAAGCAAAAGCAAAATTTTGAGCACGCACAAGCAAAGGGAAAACCCAAAAATTTTATTTTCTACTTCCCATCAGTGGGTGAAGTTCAGACACTTCCTGGGAAGCAGGGCTTCAGCACGTGGAGCAGCTGCTCTGGAAGGCAAACATTGTGAAAATGAATGTCCCCCCTTCCTCCTTTTCTTAGCTTTTTTATCTGAGCTGACATCCTATGGTATGGGATATCCCTTTGGATTATTTGGGGCAGCTGTCCTGATTGTGCTCCCCCAGGATCTTGCCCAATCCCAGCCTCTTGATGGGAGGAATGCCGGGGAGACAGAGCTGATGCTGAGCCAGCCGTGCCCAGCAGTAGCCAAAACTCTGGTGTGTTCTCAGTACCTTTCCAGCTCTCCATGCAAAGCCCAGCACTGTGAGGGTTGCTGTGGGAAAATGAACTGCAGCTCAGCCAGACCCAAAGCAACACTGTAAAGATTTCATCCTAATTCCCAATGGATTGCATGAAGTCTCTGCTTCTTTCTCATCAAACAGGCTCACTAATTTAGTCCAAAAAATCCTGGAAACTTCAAGACTGCATCTAGTGGTGTAAATTTTCATTACCCTTTTTTGTTATGAGGTAGAAAACCATCATCAAACTAACAAGGCAATAACTGATCGTTAATTCCACTGTCTCATAAAACTATTTCCAGCCACAAAAGAAAAAACTGGGGCAGTAATGATAAGTCCTTTCCTTCTCTCCAAGTTCTCTTCAGGTTGTGAGGATTGATGCCTAATCAGGGTAAGGTATTGACTGAAGTATTATTTACCATAAGGAATGCCTCATTTTCTCTTTACTTTTTAGAACAGTCTAGGAAACTAAATGCAAGACAACTTGTTTTAATTCCAGGTAAAGACTCCTGGCTCCCAGAAAAGTAAGAAAACATTCTTGCTTCACAATGGCATGACTTTGCCTCCAAATTAGAAAAAGAAGTGTTTTGGAAATGTGGAGACCAATGTTAAGGAAGAGCATGGTGGGTGAGGATCTCCTGGCGTTCTCAAAGCAGCAAATGGAGAAGAGCCCTAGATCTCTGCAGCCAGGGGCTATATTAGCAGTGCACTTATAGGTAGTTTCAGACAGATCGTTGATGACTTTGGGGATGATTTTGGAACCCTGTAACATTACCCTGTTTCCAGACAATTGCCTTGATTTGTTTTGCATATCTCTGAGCACGAGGAAAGTTTCAGGAAGAGGGAGTGTCATGTGTTTAGCTGAGAGAAGCCTGGTGAGTCTAGGTTTTGCAAGCTTCCTGAAAAAAATCTTCTCAGAGAAAAATACATCAATTCCCAGCTCCTGTGTTGCAAAGTCATGGGACTGTTGAAAAGCTGGTGGATGACTTTGTTTCAAAATTTCCAAGATGAGAAGACCCTCTCAGCACCTCCGAGGACTGATGAATGGCAGTCTAGTCCCACTTGCTGAGGAGCCAACATGGAAAATCCACAGGGGGGACGTGAGTGATGGGGTTTGTAGTTTGATGCTTGTTTGAATCACAGTCTGATGAGAAAGAGAGAAGGAACAGCCAATACAAACTGTCCTCATCCTGTTCTCCCAGCAGTCTAAAGCCTTGCTTGGAGGTGAGCACACTGGAAATACTATTATTACTCAACTCCTGCTACTGCGAGACCGCCAGCGACTCGGGCCGAAGGAGCCAAGTCAAATGACAATAAAGTAAAATCCTTGGCAGCTGGGAGCGTTTGCTTCCCGGTGTCTGCAAAGGCAGCTCTGGCCCATGCTCCGCACTCACGCTGCTTTGGAAACTTGAAGTTGTCCATAAGGCATCGCCTGTGCAGAGGCCCTATCTGCAAGCAGCAGGAGATGTTGTCCTTAGCCATGACAAATGATTGCCAGCGGTGATTTTGGGGAAGAGAGAGCAGCTTTCAGATCGACCCCACCTTGCAAGCCGTGCAGCGCAGCTGAGCTGCAAGAGCCGCCCGCGGTCCTGGGTCCTGCGAACTTGGTGATGCCACCGGGATGGGGCAGGGCTGGAGAGCATCCACAGAGCCATGTGGGTGGCAGGATTTGGCTGGGTGCTCACTCTGTCACATGTCATTCCTGATATTACAGGGCCAGCTCCCAGGAGCTGCACTGCGCTGGCCGAGCTGGAGCTCTGTAATTACAGGGAGCTTTCCATACGGTCTGCACTGCTCCTTGTCTGGCTGATCCTGCTCAACACAGCCCTCCTTGTGCCACTGTGCTCCCTACACCTGGCCTGAGGGGGTGATGGACAACTTCCTGTGGGCACTCATTGTTTTTCTGAATTAATCTGGGAAGGTCTGATCCAGTTTTCAGACAAATATGGAGAGTCTTTCCACTGATTTCAGTGGCTTCTGAAATGGTCCCTTATTGCATAAACTCAGATCTCTGCTATTTCACACTTCATTTCCTTCTATACCCTTGGGTGAAGATCATCAGCTCCTGTTGATTTACTGCCCTTAACTTCTCAGGTTTCCCCAGTTTTTTATTTTATTTTTTTTTTGAAACTTGGAGTTTCTTTCAAGACCACATTCAGATTTCTCCATAAAAATTCGCTGAGAGGAGGAATTTCCCTATTATTTTTTATGGTTGAAGAATAATGCACCAAAAGGAACAGAAAAAAAATGCCTTTGACTTCTCTGCATCTCTGCTAGTGTCTCTAACTTATACTAGCCTCACTTTGCTCGGCTTTGTCTCCTGTTTTTTAAAATTTTATTAAGCTTTACCTGGGAACACCACATTTCTGTTGTGCAGAAATATAGGGGTGCTTAAACCCAGACCCTGATTATAGCAGTACCTGCTGAATTTTGCTTTACAAATTTAAAACCATGCATTTCTGATCGCTGTCTGGGCACTGGAAGACACATTTAACTGGCTTTAATATAAATTCTTATATAACCTGTTCTTCCTCCATATCCAGCATCTGAGATTCACAGCTCGGATTCATTTTAAGCTCCAATGGAATTCTTTCTGCTGACTTAGTGGCAGATATTTTTCTCCCATGCTGTGATTCTTACACTGAAAAGCTAATAGGAAATGGCATTTTCTTAGCCTGAATTCCTCCCCCTGCACATATTCAGAGCCACTGGCTTCCAGTTTTCCAAGGCTTGCAGAACAAGCATATTTAAGACAGACTCAGCTGCCTCTCACTCCCTGTGCAGTCAATAAAATTATTCATTTTCCCTTCACTTGTTTCTAATCAAATCTGCTGGAGATTAATGAGTTGGACGCATCTCTGAATGTTCCATTCCATGGCCGTAAGGTACAGAGAAAATAAGGGTATCATTTATTCTGTTGGATCACTTTTGAAAATAAGGCAATGGGAAAGGAGGCAACTCCTTGCATCTCAGATCCAAAACTACATCTGCAGGGATGGAAGAGAAAAAAATCATTGTGCACAGTGTGTATATGTGATAAGAGACTGCAGCTGAAAGAACAGGTAATCCTGTGACCCCTTTGCTGCTCGGTGGTTTTTCAGATCACAATCAAGTTTAGATTGGATATTAGGAAGAAATTATTTTTGTGAGGGTAGTGAGGCAGTGGAACAGGCTGTCCAGAGAAGCTGTGGATGCTCCATCCCTGGAAGTGTCCAAGGCCAGATAGAGAAGGATGACACTGTCCTCCAGAGATGCTGTGGATCGCTGCCTCTTCAGAGGTGATGTGGAATGGACACAGCTTTTCCACATATCAAATTTCACTGTGAATCTATTAAGTTATCAATGAATTTGCTGTTCTTTCCTATGCAGTAAGGCACAGGTCCCAGCAGCCCAGCTCAGACCCACTCCTTGTGGTTATACCTCCCTGCAGTCTCAGCTTCTGGTATCAGCTGTGCTGCTGGAATAGAGCACAGAGACACAAAAGATGAAGGAAAGAGGAATCCTCATCCTCCTTCCCTGTATTTCTAGGTCTTGGTGTCACCATCACCTGAAGTTGACCGCTGAGAACAGGTCAAAGTGGAGAGAAGATTGTTTCCTTTTCTCTTCCCATCATTCCTGGAGCTTGATATCAGCTGAGGGACAGCAGTCCAGAAATAATTAGCAGCATCTTCCCAAGCCCCTCTCAGCTGCAATGCACCTGTGCTTTAAACTAAACATGAGAAGCAAGTCAACTTTCCCAAGGGCTCGAGGTTTTCACAGCCTAGGCAGGAACCTATTGAAGTGTGGATTTAGGACTTCCACAGTCTGATCAGACTCAGATCTGAGTTAGGATCCAGGCACAACATGTAGTTTAAGCATAGAAAAAACCTCTACTGACATGCCACCAATGATGTTCTAATATTTATTTCCATGGTCTCCTGAGCTTCCTAAAGGTAGCTGACAGCTTTATTCAACTCCTGAAGAAATTCTGCTGCTGGCACCCTGTTTAAAATCTGTAGATATTCTAATGGGGACACATGATCACTCAAATATCACCAAATTCCTTCACTATGGAAGTTTCTGAGGAGACAGCTGCCATCCTAAGGTGCCACCCAAGCCAGCCACCCTTTTGTACCACCTCCACAGAGCACCCACAGACATGGGAAATATTTGTGTTGGCCATAGGATCACAGAATACCCTGGCTTGGATAGGATTCATAAGGATCATTGAGTCCAGCTCCTGGCCCTGCACAGGACAGCCCCAAGAATCCCACCCTGTGCCTTGAGAGCATTTTCCAAACAGTTTCTGAACCCTGGCAGGTTTGGGGCCCATGACCACTTTCCTGGGGAGACTGCTCAGTGCCTAATCATCCTCTGGGTGAAGAACCTTTTCCTGATTTCCAACCTAAACCTCACCTGATACAGCTTCATGTCCTTCCCTCAGGTCTTATCTCCATAAATCTGAGGAAAACCAGTCAGGAAGGACCTGAGAGTGGAAATCTGTGCTAAGTCAACAGATAATGCTCAAATCCAGCATGTAAATCCCGGCAAGCCTTTCCCTTGATTTGTTGCTTTCATGCAAATCCTGATCAGCTCCTAGAGAAACCTCACTGGGATCTGGATGTCAAGACTGATGTGCCTGTTGGTGAGGGCCTGTCCACACCTCTGGTGCCGAGGAAGCTTTGCTCTGGATGCCCACTTTGAAGTTGAGCTGTGCTTTCATTCGAAACAGAGCTGGGCGGCTCAGCTGCGGAGCAGAAGGAATTGGTGCTCCATGGCTGGTGGACAAGCTCAGGGAGACGTGTTAACAGCTGCTAATGTGCTGCAGCTCTGATTTCAATTTTGGGGCATTGTGTTTAAAAAAAAAAAAAAAAATTTCTAAAAGATCAGACATTAACAGTTAATAACAAGGGAGTGTTTCACCAGTTTTGCTTTTGACATAATGAAGCAGGAGGCTTGATGAACCAGGAAAGGCTCCATAATGCAACATCCTGATGCTGACATGGAGCAGAGAGCAGATGAAAAAGCCCCTATTCTGCCTTTAATTTATAGCACATTTTATTACGTGACACAGATTTAATAAGTGAAAATATAAACATCAGGGTAACAATTACAGAGGAAGCAAAACTTGGAACTCATGTCAACGTACGAGGCCCCAAGATTGCATCCAGAGCCTCTCATTTCTTCTGGCACTCTTCTCTCTGGGTCTCAACTGCATTCTCCCCATCAGAGCCATGAGGTTGGGTGGTGGAGGAGAGAACTATGATTGCTTCATTGTGTTTCTGTTGGGAGAGGTGAAGGGTTGGAGTAAATTAGATTTCAGCACAAATCAAAAAGGTTTTGAAACAGGTGATTTGTTTCTCAATTAATGGAAGAATGAGCCCATCCACACATTAAAGATGCTGTGTGGATAGTGGACATCAATTGAAACACCAGAGATAAAAAAATGTGCCTGCACCCATCAGGAGAAATTCTCAGCAATAAGTAGGAAAATAGTGTATAGGAGACGGCCTTGCATCTGTATTTGTATTAGAGGGGCTGTTGATGCCTTGCAGATCTGGTGAACTTCAAGGAAGTCACAGGGTAAATAGATTCAGAAAAAAACTATATAAGTCATTCAGGATCTGAAAAATGGATCTGATAGTGAAGCTGCTTACTCTGTCTATGGGGAAACTAGAGAGGGATTTAAACAGTGTCTGCATGGTAGAGCTGGCCTGTCTCACCCTGGGCTTTTGCCAGGTGTCCCCTGTCAGACTTCCATGCCTGTAGCCAGTGTTGGGAAGCCCTGAGATCTACCCAGAAGGTTCAGAAGTTGCCCTGAGCTCCAACATGTGACATGGGCAATGGCTTCTGAGCTCACACCCAGCCTGGGAAGTGACTCTCCACTGCTTTGCTTCTTTCAGCTGCCTTTTCCCAGCTGTGGTTCCTGATGGGGAATGGTGCTGATGGTTAAGCTGGGTTACAATCACACACTCCTCCCTACAGGCAGGAGTAAGGTGGGAAAGGCTTTCATGCAGAGAAGCACCAGGAACTCCCCTGTTCTTCATCTGAAACTAGAGCCTGACTCTGCAGTTTGTGCCTCTGTGCACAGTTTTGGGATATTTCTGTCAGCTGGTCTGGCTGCAGACTGGTCTCACACAAAGGCAGCATCTGCTGATGATTGCTGTGTCCCTGTGAGCCAATGCCACCTGCCTCTCAGCTGACATCTGTGCACTCTTAGGATAACAGGTCAGATCAAATGTTTTCTGAGATGAAATTTAGGAGCCACAGCCCCAACCATGGTCTGCAGGTACCACTCAGGACGAGCACATCCCATCACAAAGTATCTTCTAAAGTTATGGCAAACTAGAATGTCTTGAATTGGGACTTGAAAGTGTTCTAGGCAAAAACTTGGCACATCTTTTAGGGGTGGGATTCACCCATTAAGTCTGTGTGCCCAAGGCTGTGATGGCTCCTGCAGAATTGGATGCTTGGGTGATTTCCCAAAGTGTTTTCCAGTTCCCATACAAAATGGACAAATCACTGCATGAAATTCTATGGTCTGTGGTGTCCAGCAATCTAAATAAATTGTCCAAAAGGCTCATTCCCTCTGGTCTTCAAAACTGTCACTAGTCTAAAAATAAAAAGCCTTGAATTTTCCCCGTTTCCATTCTGCAGTGGATGCTTGGAAGGGGGAAGGAGACTGGATCTGATTTGGATCCAGAGGACAGGTTAGAAACAAAATAATAAGAAGCATTAAAGTGAAAATGAAGAGTAGCCAGATCACTGAATTTTAAAAGAAAAACAAACACACAATAAAGTGATACCTCCGCTCCTCGGCCCAGCTCCTACTCCAAACCACCTATCACATCTCATTAGAACAATGTTGAGCTCTTTGGAAAAGAGGTGCCTGCCTAGGATCCACTTTCAAAGAAAACTGCTGGGAGTTTACTTAGAGATGAAGAAAAAAAATTTAAAGCTTTTATAAGAACCAGAGAGAGTAGAATTCCTCACTCCAAAGCAATTGTTATATTTTAAATATTCTATTAAAGAGTCCATTTTCTTCTCTTTCCTTAAATGGCTGGGGATAGGTTTCAATGTACATCTTGAATTGGGCTTCGCAGCGTTAGGATTTCCAGTGGCATTTGGTTTTGATAAACCTCCTTTTTTTTTTTCTTTTGCCTTGAAGCAGTTTGTTCTCTTGGCAAGAATACAGAGACTGGCAATTGTAACGCACTTCTTGTTGCCAGCAGAAAGGAAAACTTGAGGTCCTCTTTTTCAGCTGTAGCACATTTGGATGTTTGGAACTAGAGCAGTGAATAGAGGGGGAAAGAGGAGGGAGAAGGAGGGTAAAGAAAAAAAAAAAAAAAAGGACCCTAAATCTGTTCTTTTCTCTACTGTAAATTACAACCCTGCTTTTTTAATTTCCTTTCCCAGCACAATGTTATTCATTCACCTCCAAAATAAACAGGGGGCTTAGAGAGTGAACAGTTTGGGAGACCAAACTGTCCTCTTTTCACAGTCTTTACCTGTCAAGAGCCTGATTAAACACATATATGCTGATGCAAGTGTGGCATTGTGGCCTTTGGGAAGCTTCTGCAACTCAAGGCTTGACACAAGGCTGATCCTGAAGTTCTGAGGTCTTCAGAGAACTGATGGGTTCTTGTGCAGCTGAGCTACTGAATGAGGCTAGAAATAATTTTTTTTTCTGTAAGGGCTCTGGTTTTCAAACACAAAACCTTTGAGACCAGCTTGGAAGAGATTGTGAAGAAAGACTTCCCAGTTGTTAAGCTTTTTGAAATTGCTGATTTGGGATGATAGACATTTTCCTTCATGGAAGCTGAATTGGGAGTTAGTAGTGCTTTACTAAACCCCAGTCCATTCAAATTCTGTAACTGAGTGTTTACTGTTTCTGTTTGGCACAACAGGCCAGTCCTCTCCACCACAACTTCATGGATCTTCCAGAGTGGCCCTCTGGAGGGATGTGATTACATGTTTCCTGATGAGGAAGTCAGATGTTCCTGCTTCATAGTTTTTATTTCCTCAGTAGATTTCCAGCATTTCCTTTAAGGAGTCTCTGTGGTCTGGACTAAAGCTAAAAGCTTTAGTAAAGGTAAAACTCATTTCCCATAGGTCTTTTCCCATCCAGTACCTGGCCCATCTCCCACTCATCCAACCTTCTCCAAATTCATCTCATGGTTGCTAATTACAATTAGCCACCAGACTTACAGGGCAGGCTGAGGTGGAGGTCATCAGCTCTGTTTGTGACTCCACTGCTGAGCAGTTTATTGACCTCTTTCACCATCTTGACATGAAAATGCATCGCAGAGCTGGGCTACTGGAGCTCTCCCTAAGCCTGTTTCTCCAGCAGCAACCTCACTGCTGGTGGTGGAAGATTTGGGAGAGACCCACAGGAGGCAAGAGAGAGCTGAGAGCCAGAGTAAGATGCCCAGACAAATACATTTTCACTTGACAGAGGAAAAAAAAATAGAGGGAAAGTCCACCTAGTTTTTCTCTGTTTACTGTGTACACTGGGTGCACCTAACATTTTGAGGTAATTTTCTGGAGTTTTCTTACTTCCTTGCATGTAAGTGAAAGGTTCTAGGAAAAACTTTTAGATGTTTCCTGTTTATATAAGAGTGGTATTGTTGTTGTTGATGGTGTTGTTGTTGTGTGTTTCTTTTTTGAGTTTATGTTTATATATAAATAATGATGGAACACAAAATAATGACTGGTTTGTGGAAAAACCATCGGGAAGTTTCTCTGCATCCAATCCCATAAAGCAAGAACCAGAGGAGCTTGCCGGGTCCTTTTCACAGGCAACAAAGTCAAAATGGATACAAAGAAATATTTCTGTTTAAAGCACATAACCACCCTAAGGATTTCCGTGCCACAGGAAATAATTGAGGTAGCGTTGAGGAAGGTCAGAGAAGTATTTTTAAAGGCTTGAATGTTCATGTGAAGAAGCAACACATGTTGCACACTTTTTCTCACTGGCCAGGAAGATTGATATATGATGGGAATTCAAAATATATGGCCACCATGCCAAACCTGTAGTGTAGAAAGGTAACCATTTTCACACTGTGGTTCACTATGCAGCATTTAAAAAAGAGCTGGCAGCCTAATCAATGTGTATTAATATCTAGAAACATACATTTTGAAGATCAACAAGTTCCAGAGTGATACAATGCCACTTTAGAGTCATGCCAAGGCATGTAAGAATTTTTAGTATCTTCTCAAGAGATTTAACCTGAACTTTTCTCACTTGTTTTACTATATTGTTATGAAACAATATACTCATTTCTTTCTCCTTTGTGGAATACCATCTTAACCTGTTAGAGGTCACACCATGCAGGTATGGTACCATAGCCACTCATTCTGTATCTGAAAACTGCAAAAAATTTGGAGGCAGGCCTGTAGCTGGGGTTTTCAAGGGTGCTCTTGAGTGTTGCAGTTTGCTGAGGCCAAACCCAACACGTTTCCCAGGCATCCAAACTCAGACCACTGAGCACATGTTCCCTGAAAATTGGCTCCTCTGCTTTATCTCCAGCACAGCCCCTAGAAATGATGCTCTAAAAAGGAACTCATCACTTCAGGAAAGTCCTGTTTCCTCAAGTAGGGTTTTCTGCAGGAGTGATTTGCTTTGTGTCTTGGGTTGCAATGCAGGATGTGACTGGAGGTGTGTATTCTATCACCATCCGTGGAAACCAGGTGAGGCAGTGATCCTTATCTCTCTGTGAGATATTCTCTGTTAATGGGCCGTCTGTTAAAACCAGCTGGGGCAGTGTTCTTTATCTTCTCCACAACCCATCCTTTCTCCAGGAGATATCTTCTGTTAATGGGGCATTGAGTGCCACTGCATGACTGATAAAATTACATCATCCCATTGGGAGATGCTCCACCCAGGGAGAGGAGCCAAGCATTTCCTACCCAGATGAAAACTGAGATCTGGAACACTACAGCAGCCTTTTTCCACTGGATTCCAGAGGAAAAATGGGACCCTTCCACATCATCACTGAAGCTTTTGAGGAAAACTGTACCTTCTACAGGAGCACTGCTCCAACTGAACCACATCTGTCACTGCAGGAGGATGCAGCCACCATTTAATGGCACTGCTACCAACACCCTGACTGACTGACGGGGTGTCAGGTTGTATTCTGACTCTGTCAGTGTTTTGAGTTTGTTTATTGTAATACTGTATTTCTATTTTAATTTTCCTAGTAAAGAACTATTATTCTTATTCCCATATCTTTGCCTGAGAGCCTCTTAATTTGAAAATTATAATAATTTGAAGGGAGGGGGTTTACATTCTCCATTTTAAGAAAAGGCTCCTGCCTTTCTTGGCAGATACCTGTCTTTCAAACCAAGATACTTTGATTTTTATTAGGGCAATATGGAGAATGCAGGGTGGGTATACCCCACCACAGCCTGGTATCCCAAGGGTACCAGCCATCCAAAAGGCGCCTGGGAGTGCAATCATCACTGCACTTCTGGAACTCACCCTGCCTGCTTTTGGTTGGGGCCAATGACAGTGTCCAGTGTCCTATGGCCTGGAATCAGAACCTTGCAGGCATGATTCCAACAGACAAGCATCCCTTTGAGATGATTGAGAGGTCATGCTACAGGCAGGTCAACATCTGTCAGCCTGGCCAGGGTTTAGATTAGACAGGATATTGGGAAGAAATTCTTCCCTGTGAGGGTGGGGCGGCCCTGGTACAGGGTGCCCAGAGAAGCTGTGAGTGCCCCAGAATCCCTGGAAGTGTCCAAGGCCCGGTTGGATGGGGCTTGGAGCAACCTGGGATAGTGGAAGGTGTCTCTGTCCATGGCAAGGGAGTGGAACAAGATGATCCTTAAGATTACTTCTAACCCAAACAGTTCCATGATTCCGTGATTCTATTCTCATCCATCATTTAATAGCAGAAATGGGGCACAGTAGGCTCAAGGCTTGGATGCAACATCTCATGTCCTTCAACCATGTGCCCAGCTTGCTTTAATAGTGCAAACTTGCCATGAGAAGAGAAATGAGAGATTTGGGATGTCGCTCTGGTGAGGGATGTTGTGGAGGTAAAGAGTTAGAGAGGACTCAGTCACCCCCCCCCAAGTCTTGCAGCACACAGATAGTGACAAACATCTCACCTTATTCACAACTTTCAAGGGAAGACAACAGCTCTTTTTATGGCCTGATGGAACAGAACTTAAGACAAAGTAAGTTAAAAAACTTATCTTTCAGACAAGGGCTTTTAACTGTTGCCAAGATAGAGAAATGACTTTTTCAAAAGTCTCAATTAAGTCTGGACAAGAGGTTTTGAAGTAAAAATTAACTCTCCTTGTCTTTTGTTCCTCTCAGTTCTGATCTGCTGTCATTTGGGTGTTTTTCATTCTGGCCAGCAATGCCAGCAGAAGGCTGAAGAACAAATAGACTTCAATTTTACGACCTCCTTCCTCATAAATAAAGAAAAAAAAAAGGAGAAAGATATCATACGTCTATAACTGGGAGATCTATGATCAACAACTGCTCAGTGCCTGTCCCTAAGAATTCCTATGAATCACTTGAAAGAAATACTGAACTTACACTGGGGCAGAAGGGGTCTAAGCACCGTTATGAACCTGCTGCCACCCATTACCTCTCTTCCTAGGCAACCTCATACCCATAATGGTTGAACATTCTGGTGGTTGTGAGTTATTTGTTTGAATACTGAATGTTTGATCTCACTGCTGCTCCCACCAGGGGCAGCACAAGTGGGTATTTCAACAAAGCCCAGCAGAGGAAGACTCAGACTGGAGTCAATTAAAGACTGCAGTGGACTGGAGCCACCAGACGTCATTCTCCATCACCACATTTTTACTGGTACTTTACATTTCAGGAATTAATTTAGGAAACCCAAACAATAGTATTCTCTTTAAGGATAAGTTGGCTGCAGCCCTGCATATCTTGTGGGCTGACCCCAAAGCGTGGCCTACAGCCCATATGATGTCTCATCCTCTTGGTCTGTGCCTGAATCAACTTCCCCACATGAAAGCATTTGCAAAGGAGACTGCACCTCTGGCTTTATGGTAGGGGATGTCCTTGGAGGATGAGAAGCAACTGCAGAAGACTCACAATGAACCATTCAAGTATTGAACAGCTCAGCTGATGACTTGAACTCATCCCACTGCCAGTGGATCAGGTTGGCTGTTCAGTCTCAGTCACTAAAGCTTCACAGGAGGACACAACCCTCCCTCTTACACTTTGTTGGCGGTGTAATAATTGCTGTGCCATGAAATGCCTACTCAAATTCACCAGAATCAAAAGATTCTCTGAACAAGCCTGGTTAGAATACTAAAATCAGAGAATTACAATATGGTTAGGGTTGGAAGGGACTTTAAAAA
This sequence comes from Rhabdornis inornatus, assembly GCA_013397075.1. Lineage (NCBI taxonomy): Eukaryota > Metazoa > Chordata > Aves > Passeriformes > Rhabdornithidae > Rhabdornis > Rhabdornis inornatus. The sequence continues at coordinate 284,557 of VWZS01003297.1, read as the reverse complement.
TCATCTTGTTCCATCCCCCGTGCCATAAGCATGGACACATTCCACTATCCCAGGTTGCTCCAAGCCCTGTCTAACCTGTCCTGGAACACTTCCAGGGATGAGGCAGCCACAGCTGCTCTGGGCAACCTGTGCCAGAGCCTCACTAACCTCAGAGGGAAGAATTTCTTCCTCATTTCTTCTTCTGTAATCTATACCTATTCTTTTTCAGTTTAAAACCAGTCCCTGAATGTTTCCAGTTCAGCAGTTTTTTTGTGGGAGCAAAGAGCAAAGTCAGGTCTTCTAGAATTTTGGAAAATTGTTCAAACCTCACTGAACTGATAAGACAAAGTGCAAGACCATCAAGACTTTTCAGAAGTCCAGAAAGATAACATTTATAGTCCTTCCCTCGTCCACTGATGTAGTCAGTACTCCTCTCCATTAAAAATCTTCCTTCCATATGTCTAGGGGTCTGATGAGGCTCATGAGTTCAAGTTCAACCATTCTGAGTTTTTTATTTCAAACAGTGGGATTTTCCCAATCTTTTGGTATAGCGCAGCAATTAACTTGTCCTAAATTTACGAGCTATTAAATTTACAATTCTTTCTTTCTTGTGTCCTTATGGTAAGGATTGGGCATCTCTAAAATAGGATGAGGGAAAGAGCAACATCAGAATGACATTAGAGATTAACCAGAGTCCTGCCTCTGGAGGTTTTCAATCAATTGGGAGTGACATTTATTTAACCAAGACAAAAGTCCTGTGGCTCTGATTTCATTGTCATACAGCAGCACAGATCTGGAAAAACTAAGCAAGGCGCTGTTTAAACTCAGACTATAACAGGTCCTTTTTTCTTGTCCCTTTGGAACAATAAATTGACTTAAAATACAAGACGATACCAAATGCTTGTTACTCCTGTGGAGAATTAATGAACCATGGCATCCAAACTATCGAGTGGTCAGACCATATGTTATTAGAAATGGTGGATGCTCTGTATTGGTTAGGGATGTTATGCATTTGTGATTAAGGCTATGAAACTTAACCAATAAACACAGCTGAGAAATGAGCATAAACAGTCAATCCATATGAGGGAAACTGCTCACGTGAAGTAAATGTAGCAAAATGCAATTTAATGAGCCTTGCAGAGAAGACTTGCTACATCCAAGAAACTTTCCCACAAACTAATATTGGCTGAGACCATCTGCTTATCAAAATAATCCTTGGTCTTACTAGACAGGGGTTCTATACACAGGGAGTGTAAGAGATGTCTGACAGTAATAAACTTATCACCCTTGGGATTTTTGCTGCTGGCTATAGGGATCTTCCCTGTATAACTTGTAGGGCCAGGCAGCAGGGATCAACTGCAAAAAGATTATGGTGCAAGTCCAGCCTCTTGAGTGGCACCAGCAAGCCCAGCCACTGTTCCGTGCCTCAGTTTACCCATCACTCTAATGAGATGCTAATACATACAGCTTCCTGGGTTTAATTTACATGTTAATGAATATCTCAGCAGTTCATCTCATGCATTCCCTCATTGTCTTGAACATTATTTAGCAGGTAATCAGAACAAAGCTTCTCATCACAGTGAACACCTTGGGGTCCTGGATGAAATACCTCTGAGTGCTTACAAAATTTTGGTGGAGTTCCACCAAATATGAGTAGAATCATAGAATCACGGAATGGTTTGAATTGGAAAAGACCTTAAAGACTATCTAATTCCAACCTCCTGTGATGGGCAGGGACATATTCCAGGTTGCTCCAAGCCCTGTCCAGCCTGGCCTTGAGCACTTCCAGGGATGCGACATCCACAGATTCTCTGGGCAACCTGTGCCTCACTACCCATACAAGGAAGAATTTCTTCCTAGTATCTAACCCTGTCAGTTTGAAGCCATTTCCCCTTGTCCTGCCAGTTTGAAGTCCCTGTCCCAAGTCATTCTCCAGCTCTCTTGGAGCTCTTTTAGGCACTGGAAGGGGCTCTGAGGTCTCCCTGGAGCTTTCTCTTCTACAGGTGAACACCCCTATCTCTCCCAGCCTGTTTCCAGAGCAGAGGGGCTCCAGCCCCTGGAAGATCTTTGTGGCCTCCTCTGGATTTCCTCCAACAGATCCTTCCCATTCTGGGGATCCCAGAGTTGGATTTGGTACTCCAGGCATGTTCTCAGGAGAATGTAATAGATAGGGAGAAACCTCTCCTCAACCTGCTGGCCTTTGGATGCAGCACAGAATAAATGGCTGCCATTTAAATTCAGCACTGGGTAAAGCTGAGAATCAAGCATGTCCCCAGGGTATGGCTCAGCACTGTCCCCAAGCCATCATGGTCCCAAAGGAGCACACCTCATCTAATGCCAGCCCAGCATCACTGTCCCTAAGCAGAGACTGAGCCTTCCACTCCCCAGGGAGCAGTGTCAGTTTCACTGACAGACCTGCCTGAGATAGCTGGTGCACTGATTTCCCTGAGTATCCTGATTTTTTCAGGATTTTCTCAGGATGTTTCCATGGGTGGTAAAAAAAAAAAAATTATGCAGTTAGAAGTTGAAAGTTGAGTTGAAAGGGATCTCTAAGGGACAGCTAGTCCAACCCCCCTGAAAAAGAGCAGGGACATTTTCAACCAGACCAGGTTGTCCACAGCCCCCTCCAACATGACCTTAAACATTTGCAGTTCTTTGTGGGAACAAATAGCGTGATGTGTGCTATGTTCTGTTAAAACACCTTTCAAAAATTACATCTGAGAATTTTGGAAAATTGTTCAAAACTCGCTGGACTGAGAAGAAATGAGCTGTAAGTGTAAGGCTGTCATGAAAGGCCTGCTGAAACCCTGGTGGCAGCAAAGCTGAATTCCTGTTATATACACCAGGTTCCTTCCGACCCCTTCCAGCCTCCACTTGTTTATTATTCTTCCCTGGTTTACAAGCTCCAAAGAGACTTGACATAGATTATTATACACAAGAAGGCCCAATGCATCTTGAGATGGATTATTTCCTTCCTTCAGAGCTACGAGAAGGCTGGAGTTGCTCATGATTTGGTATCTTTTGACGTTTCACTGCTTTCAGCACAGTGAGGCTGCAGTGTGGTGGAGTCTGACCAACACAGGCCCATTTACCTGCTGGTGTCTCCAGCACTTGGGTCCATAATGGGGTTTGCTGTTGCTGTCATGCCTTACATCTGTTTTTGCTGTTTAGAAAGTGCTAATTTTGACCTACAAGAGCACTGAGAGTTGTTATAATGTCCATTCCTGTGAGGTGGCCTCATTTTGCACAAGAACCACATGATGAAGAATAAGGAGTAAGAGGAAAGAGTAAAAAAAGTAACTGGAAAAGGCAAGCAAAAAACTGTTGAGTTGTTTGACATGGTTTATTTATTTGTTTGCTAAAGTAAATATTTTCTGGGTTATTCAATCAGTGAGCATTTGGAGGTTTGGAATATTTAGGCTCATGGATGTCTGAGCCATTTTTTGAGACCTTCAGGGCTCAGACCTGCTGGACAAATGGATTTGTCTGAGTCTGTCTGTATTGCATGTACGAAGTGGGGAAGATGCAGTTTTCCAAAATGAAAACTCTCATTTTGATTATCAGAATTGAAGAAAATTGGTAGTGACTCAAAGATGATCTCGTATCAGATGGAAAATAAAAACTTCACCAGGGAAGATTTGTTATTAGCATTTATTACTAATTTAATAAGTGTGTCATGGCTGAGACAGCCCAACGAGGAGAGGCAACACCACAGACAAAGCCATTAGTATTGAGTCAGGAGCACACATGTCACATTTAAGTTATCCAGCCACCAAAAGGAATTGGATCCTGCTTAAAAAACAGGTTTTGGTAAGATTATCTTGATCTGCAAAATGATGTTCTTGAAAACTGCATCTGAGTCTTAGTGCACTGTTCTTGAAAACTGCATCAGAGTCCAAGCAGATTGTTCTCCAGTGGTGCTGAGGTATTTTATGTACATATTCTGATTAAAACCATCAAGCAGGACTCATTGCAAATTAACATTTCCAGTGTACCATACAGAACTCAGCCTTCTGGATTATTCCATTTTCCAGTGAAGTACAGATTATAATATAGCATGTGTTCTGTTTTTAAAGCAATTATGCTTAAATATACTTGTTCTTCAGTTTAATTTTCCTTCTGAAAGCACAGCAATCGTCTTCTATCAACAAATCCATTCCAGAATGTTTTGCTAGCAACTGTTACCAGGGCTTTTTTCATCCAAATTGGAAGCTTGAGAGGGATATGATCAAATCTTGAGCATGGCTAGAGACATTTGCCAGTAGCTAAAATACACAGTGAGCAAAATATCTGCTCTTTGGAAGTTTTTAGAACAAGGAAAAGCCATCATAGCTTTAGGACATGAACTTCATCTGCTTCTCATCCTGGAAAAGCAGGAGTCATTCTAGTCTAGCAATACTTTCAGACAGGAAGGAACAGTTCTCTGGTCCAAGCAATCAATGACCATAGGGCAGGAATGACTGGAAGAAACCCCACTATTGGCATTATGTGACAGAACTGTGGTGTGGATTCCAAAAATGCAATTATAGAAGGTTTCTTCACAAAACAGAGGTGCACATTTGGTGTCTTCTCCTGCATCCCCAGTGCTGCCCTGGAAGATGTCAGGTGTGACCTGGGGACAGTTTGGCTGTGGATGCCTTGTAGCCCTGGGTGTGTACTCAGAAACAAAAGCAAACTGTTCAAGAGAGTAGCAAATCAGACACCTAGCCCCTAATGTTGAGACAAGGCACCATTTCATTTTGATTAAATTGTTTTACCTTTAATTGTTTTACCAGTCACTGGAAAACACTTGTTTTTTCCATTGTCTTTTTTTTTTGTTTGTTTGTTTTGTTTTGTTTTGTTTTGTTTTGTTTTCATTTTATCCTCATCCCATTGCAGGGGGTCAAGCAGAATAAACAAGACTGTTCATGGCTGGTTGCCAAAATTTTGTGCTTGTCACCCAACCAGTGGTTGACACTGTTTCCTAATCAGTTAAAAGCAATAATGATTGTTACTAGTCAGCATTTTACAGCATTTTAGCACGGCCCACTCTCTCTGTGCACACACGTCTACATGATTCATGAGGTCTGGATTGCTTCTGAGGTCTGCTCCAAGAGCTGTTTCAGGTGGCTCTGATGTTATCAGGAGTAGCTGGAGAAACAAAGGCCTTTCTACAGAAAAATTGGCAGGTAAGGAAATAAGGAAATTATTTCCAACTCATTTGTTTTAAGGTATATTTATCACACTCAAATCTAAACATATTGATTTATATTATGGCTTTGGCATCATAAACATTTGATAGGATTATTTATTAACATTGAGCTGTTCTTTTTTGGCTTTCCAAAACAAACTTCTGAGGAAATATTTAAACACATGCACACTACACAATTGGCTGACTCCAGCTCACCTCCTCAACACAACTGGATTGTTTGAATATCCACATCTTCCATAAAGCAATCCAGCAGTCAGAGGTGCAGACAGATCACAGAATCAGGCTTCTGAGCTAAAGCTACACAAGGACCTGAGTGCTATTTCCAGCTTGGTATTTTACAGGGATCCTTCAAATTCCTGTGGCTGAGGGCTATGAACATTCACATTAGTGCTGGCAAAGCCCCGTGCGCCTCGAGTCTCCACCAGAGAAACTACACCAGCCTTGAAGCTGTCATCCTGCTGAGCCCCCTGTGCCACATCTGAGGCAAAGCAGAGCTCTCAGGCTGCTCCTTCCTCGAGGACCTGCTCCAGGGAATGCTGTACTTTCATTGTGCTTCTCTGAGCACAGTTGTTATGCTTGGCTTTTCCCCAGCCAGAAGGTAGTAATGGAATTTCTAGTAATTTCCAATGCTGCCGCGTGTGCCCCACCATATCCCACAGGCCAGTGACTGAACTGGACAGGATTCCTGCTCTTTTGCCTACCCCACTGAAGAGGTGCTAAAAAAAGTACCCCAAAAGTCAAGTTGTGGATTTAAGTTCCTTAAAGGAGTGTAAGGGATGTCCTAGAAGACAACTCTCCACGCTCCTCTTTCACTGTCAAAAACCAATTTGTGGTCCCACAGGTTTCCATAAAATTGGGCTAGGGTGACATAGGTACTAAACTAGAAAAATACTGAGAGCTGAAAATCCCAGCTAAAGACTCCCAGATAGCCATAGAACCATAGAATCACAGAATCATTAAGGCTGGAAAAGACCTCCAAGGCCAGCAAGTCCAACCTTCAACCAAATCCCACCAGGACCACTAAACCATATCTTGAAATGCTGCACCTAAATTTTATATATTTTTTTGAACACTTAACTTTTGAACACCATGTCTTCCTTCATCCACGACCAGGAATCCTGGAGTCCTGAGTCTTGCCCATCTTCCTATTTTCTACCAGTTTCCCAGGTATTTTTAAGCTCTTCTCTGTTTTGGGCTAATCCTATCCATTCGTGTAATCTGTTTACAGAGATCCTGAGTGCCTGATGCCTGGAACAGCCCGAGTCTGCACACAGATCTAGTTTTAAGTGACTTTTCCAAGAGTAGGAAGAAAGTGAATGCAAGAGCCAGGAATGGAAGCCAAGTTTCTTGTTTCATAAACTCCCGAGTTAACCACTTCTGCTCACAAGAATGAAGCACAAAAAGAACACAACTAAAGGGAGTGAGAAGGAAAGCTTTCAAAGAACCAAGCCCAACATCACCCATTCAGATTTCTTGAATGACTCATGTTGCCAAACATTTATGGCTTTAAGCACTTTTGGTATTCTCTAAGCTGGTGGATAATTTTCCCCACAAATTTTGTTACTGTAGAATTTGATTCTGTTGCCACTATGCATCTCAGTCAGCTCCACTTTTAGCCCCCAAGGCTGAAATAAGCTCTTAAGCTCTAAGGGGACAGAAGGCTGCCAAGTGCAGAAACTTTTATTTTGTTTCCTTTTCCTTGAAAATAAAAGGAAATGAGCAGATGAAATGCACATTGCTCCCTGAGTTTTTTCTTTTTAATGAAATTTTCCTTCCCTTGAGATGCTCACTCTTCCTTGCTGTACTACCCAGGATGAGGTAACACTGACTATGAACCAGATCCAGTGAGAAATTCTCCCCCCAGATCATTTTCCTGCTAGGAAACGCAGGTTTGCTCGCATCTGAATGGCTCCTGGAGGTGGTTTGGTTTTGGCAAATCCTGCAGGAGACCTAAACAAGAAATTGCACTTGAAATGTGTGTATTTTCTTTTGGCTCAGAAGGATGCTTCTGACTTTTCAGTTGCAGATTTAAGAAGGCTTGATGAGGACCGTGGTGCTCAGTGACCACAGTCTGTGGGTCTTTCAGAAAGGAAATCTGGTGGCAAATAGGACTGGGTCTATCTTTGATGAGGTTCTTTGAGGTAAAAAAGAAAATGAGAGGATATCAAGATGGGCTTTTTTACTACAATTTAATATGCATGAAAGTAGTTTCCACAGCAGTTGCTACAATGAGATTCTACACATTTTTAAACAACCATCCACTCTATTTCTTGGTGAAGGAAAAACACCTAAATGAATAAAACCAACAGCAGTGAAGAAGTAGTATCCTGGCTTCTGATCAGCTAATGGGAAAAGAGATATATAAAAAAAGATGGCTCCTGTAAAACACAGGGGAGAAGGAAACTCCAGTAAACAAGACAAAACAGATGTAATTGGAAACAGCCCCCCCAGCAGCATTCTGGATTGGAAGGCAAGTGGAGAGAATGGGAGAGCTGCAGAGGAGATTGGAAGAACTGGAAAACTCAAAGAAAACCAAGGGGAATTGAATAAAAACAACAGTCTGCTTATAAAAGTAAACAGAGGGGGAAGGGAGAGCATGCAAAGGGAAAACAGATGCACAGTGAGACAGTGCTCAAGAGACAGAGGGAGATGAAAGCTGTCTAAAACAAGAGGGGAACTCAGAGGGGAAAAAAAGGAACAACCAAAAACTCCAACAGAAATATTAGCAGCAATGCCTTGGTGACCTTCACACAGCAAGATGCCTCTGTTTGTACAGGCCCTGGGGAGGCTGGTGACATTTTATTGACACAGAAGGGTTTACCATGAGGAGCACACTGAGGAACCAAAAATACAGTAATGCTGTCTTACTCAGGATTGGTTTTAAAGTCTCTTCCCTTCTTTGTCTCAATCTTATAGATCTGAGATGGAACAGATGAGGAGAAACTCTGAAACTGGGTCAGGATATCCCTCTGAGGTCTGGCTTCCACCTAGAGGATCCAAAGAGGGTCCCATTCACCATCAGAAGCTGAGCATCCTCTTCCAGTGGGCTCTGGGTGCACAAAAATCCCCTAGACTTGAAGCCAGAAGGTCTACAAAATCATGATTTTCACACATAGGTTAGGTTATTTGTGGGAGTGTGTCTTTTCTGATAAATAGATGCGCAAAAATAACATGCCAAGGAAACACTCTGCTCTCTGGCTTCTGTGGAAGCTGTTGGAAACCCACCGTGGTTCTGAGTACTGCAAACAAGAGCAGAAGGTGTTCTGATGTGAGAAGTTACTCTCTGCTTTAAATCAAAAGGATTTGGGTCTTACAAGGTTATTCTGGGGAGCTGTGCAAGGAGGTTTAAAATATTGCTCTTCCAGCTGTCTGTCCTTTTTTCTCAGGCAGCTCATTTTGATGAGTCAGTACAAACTGACTCACTTTTACACAGATTGTATAGGACAAGGGGGAATGGTTTTAAAGTAAAAGAGGAGAGATTTAGATTAAATGTTAGGAAGAAATTGTTCCCAGGGTGGGAGGCCCTGGCACAGGTTGCCCAGAGAAGCTGTGGCTGCCCCTGGATCCCTGGAAGTGTCCAAGGCCAGGTCAGACAGGGCTTGGAGCAACCTGGGATAGTGGAAGGTGGCCTTGCCCATGGCAGAGGGTGGAATGAGATGATCTTTCAGATCCCTTCCAGCTGAAACCATTCCATGATTCTGATCCCATGATTCCATGATTCCACGACTCCATGATTCCATGGCTCTGTGATCATAACAAGGCATGATAGATAGAAGAGATCTGTGCCTCTTTTGCCAGACTCTGTGGCACATGTTTGACTTTTTCCCTTTTGGAATTTAGTGATTTCCAGAGCTTTGGATAAGTCTCATTGACAGCATTGGCAAAAAAGAGCAAATGACTGTGAGCCAAAGGTGTTCTCAGAGGGAAAACTCAACATATTGCTCAGAATTATGATTTTGGGTTAGTGCTATAGCATTAAGTGAGGCTGCTGTGTTACTCCCATGTAGTAAAAAAGCAGAGGATTTATAGATCAGACTTTTATCTTCTTCCAGCCTTCAGCTCTCCAATTTGTCTCATTTACCTCAAAGGTTACGTCTCTATTAATAAAACAAACACTGCCAGGATTCATTCCTGTGCTTGGAAACTGACACTCTGGTTACCTCCACCCTATTAATTCTATCACCTTTAAAACTGCATCCAGGCATCTCCTGGAAGTGGTCCCAGGACTGTGCCTGTTCCTGCACCATCCTTGGGAGCAGTGGGAGAGACAGGGCAGCCTGGCAAGGGCCACTCTGACAGGGAGCACCATCGGGGATATCTGTACAAGGACCTGGTTGTCCCTAAGGTGACCAAGATAAAGAGCAAAATGTCCTGTGACTGCTCATCCCTCTCCATTAGTTCTCACTCTGCTGATATCAAGACCAAGAGAAAATGGCTGTACCTGTCAAAAATACACCCCAACCCTGGTACAATGTCCTTAATTTAAAAAAAATAAAGAAACTTTTAAGAGAAATCCCCAAAGACATATATGATTTCCTCACCTTGTAAAATTTCTTTGGTTTTCCCCAAACTGTGGTGTTTGCCAGGAGAATTTTGTGATAAAATTAAATCTCTGTCCAAACACAAAAGGGGTAAAATTCCAGTTTCTCCTTTCAGTTTTGTTTAGAGAAAGTCATGAGCTTTTTGTCAAAACCAAATTCCCTCATAGCCTGTCTCCTAAAAATTAATTTTTGGACCGCTTTTGTTAAAAGGAACAAACTCCAAATCCAACAACTTTTGGATTTAGGACTTAGGTGTGGGCCTGTTAACAAGTTAAGAATGCAGATGATACTAGGTTGAAGATCCAGACTTGCCTAAATGTTCAGTGAGTGATCAGATCTGTGGTTTTGGTTCAGCTCCATCCCTGGTTTAGAGGGAGGGAAGTAGTTTGGACTTTGCTGATAAAAGAAACTCACACTTGCATCATTTTATACTGGTAATATGCTAAATACACCACAGCAGATTCATAGGGCAAGGAAGCATTTCAAGCATTGCGGTGAGTTAACTGAAAGGAACCATAGGAAATATATACCAGAAGTTAATTTTTTCCAGTTCTTTTCCAGCTCTGCACCCTGCCTGCATTAGTTCTTGTGCATGGTGGCTTATTTTCACTCAGAGCTGTTTTGGAATCATTATAAAACACAACTGGTGTGCCACGAGGACGTGGGGAGTCTCTCAGCTTATATTTTGCAGATGTCCATGATTTAACTGGACCAGCAGGTGACCAGGATTCCAAAGTCACCTTCTGGTGGTGATCAGCTCATGAACATGGGCAGCTTACAGTAACACATCGAGCCCTGCCCTTGGCCGCTTTCCATCAAGCTTGCCATGCATATTAGATGTTCTCTGCCTGAAATCTGTCCCTTGAGGTTGAAGTTCAAAATCTAACAGTGCCTCCTGGCCCTAAAAATATGTGTCAATCCATTTAGGCAGTGGTTTTGCTTAAAGGTAAAGCAATCCAGGGAGTTTTCAGGTCTGGATGCAACAATTGGTGATTATCTTGACATTTATTAGTTGTTAATGGCAGTGCTTCCAGAGAGCAAAGCACATTCCAGGCAGCCACACAGCATCCTTGGGCTAGTTTAAGAACATGCAAATACTAAAGGAAACAGCAACTATAAAAAAGGTGTTTTTAAAGCTGGGAGTTTTCCTTTTGTCATTAAAGGTCATTTGAGTCACTGCTTGTCAGAGAGCGGCAGTTTCTCAGAGGTGGAAATATCCATAGGGAAGGGAGCTGCAGGATGACCTAGGTGAGCATGGTGAGGTCAGCTGGAGCCTGGGCTTGGCAGGTGTAGGGACTGCCATAACCAACAAGGTTTTTTCTATAATCTGGGCAAAAAACCCTACTGCTTGGGCAAAGAGCATTGGTGACAGTGACAGAAGTTGTGATCAAGAAGGATCAACACCAGTGGTGCGGGGACCATCTGTGATGGCTGGTGCTCTTGAAACCATGGGAATACAGCAGCTCCTTTTCCAGTCCTGAAAGGCTGACATCCTTTTGGATGCTCCTGCCCATCAGTGCTTGGTGCTGTCCTGGAACCAAGGATGGAGGAAGGATTTGGATGTCTCTTTGCTCTGGCCAGTCTGACAAATCATAGAAACATGGAATCCTAGAATCTCTTGGGCTGGAAGGAACTGTAGAGATCATCTCATCCCAGACCCCTGCCATGGCCAGGGACACCTTCCACTACACCAGATTGCTCAGGGCTGCATCCAACCTGAAATCTCAAATGACATCCCGAGACAAATGAGCATTACATGGCAAAGTGAAGTCACTGAAAGTCAGTTCTGGCTTCTCCAGCATGAACTGAGTCATTTCTGAGCAGAGCTTTTCACTCACCAAACTATTCTTTTGCCTATTCCCTTGGGGGCTGCCATGTGACATGACAAAGCCTTTTCTCTTCTTCCAAAAGAAAAGTTTATTCCAGCAGATAAGAGAAACTTCTCATTGCAGTGACTGTCTATGGCAGAGACATAGTGAGATGGATGGCATGGGGAAAAGATCAGGCAGCCAGACATATCACTTTAGTCTTTCAATACACATTTATTGATTTGGGGGTCCTAAATCCAGAACCTGGAATGCAACTCTGAACTCTTCATCTACCTGACTTGGGTGGGCCTTTTGACCTGTCAGAGCTTTTCCATTTGTAAAGTATGAGTAACAATACCAGGTAGCCTCAGTAAATGTAGAAAATGCCCCCTGAAGTAATGTGCAGATCAGAGGGAACAATATCAGTGTCCAGAGATTGCAAAGGACTGTGTAGAAATGGTTTTAAATTATGATGTATTATTTTCTTGGCATAATCCCATATTTCAGAATTGTCTCACGACACACCCTGTGCTTCCTCAGAATAAAGCAGTGACACTGGAAACAAAACCCAGATCAGATTCTGATACACAGATCTCTGCCATTTCCAGTAAACTTTTTAAATTATTTGAATTATTTATACACATTTATTTACAATAAATGTCACTGCTACCAGTGCACATCCTCTAATAGACCCCCAAACACTGAATTTCTCAACGTAAAGACAAACTCCTTTTAACAAAATTCATAGTAACTATAGAGGCTTAACCACCTGTGGCTGCTCTGAGTGTGTACAATAGCACAGGTGTGCTGAAAGGGGCCCTGGATAAGCCCTTCTCCAAAGGTGAACCTCTCTGCTTCCCTGGGTCAAGGCAGCAGCCACTGCTGCTCAGAAATATTGCTCCAGGCTGCACCCAAACTGCCAAAGACATTGGTTTTGTCTCTATCTACTCCTTTTATTTGCAGCCATAAAGAGTAACAGATAATCACAGATGTGTCAGCCCAGACCCAGCATCACCTTCTGGGTCCTAAATCCAGTTAAGAAGAGGAACCTAAAGAGGCTGCTGAGTCTGGGTTGGAGCACTCCCACTGAACAGGGCAGCAGCCCCCAAAGGGTGGAAATGGCTCGGCTTGAAAGTTTTACAAGTGCTTGGGAGGAATGAGGGCTTGTGAGAGCCAGACAAGATGCCTGGGAGCTTAAACAATGCTGAGTGTGGCTCCAAAAGCCTCCCTGTGGACAGCCCATCCTTTCAGCACGGCCAGAGTTTGCCCACACGTCTTTAGAACCCGTCGCACGCCCCACGTTGCACTGATTGTGCACAGCAGCTGAGAGCTGAACAAACAAGCAGCTTCTGCTGTGCTGGATGGGGGAGCATCCTGGTGCTGCTATGACATTCCTTGTCAAGTTTTCAGGCTCAAATGGATCCCACATGGGGGGAGTGCATCAGGCTCTGTTGGCAGGCGGGAGATTTGGAGGCTGGAGCACTCTCCATCTCCTGCTCATGGAAACAAAGCATCTTTTATGATTCCTTGCAGCCAGGACAAGGGGCTGGAATAAATCATCAAGTGACCAGCCACTCCCCTGCTATTATAACAAGCAGCTGGAGGGCCACCAAACCCGGGCACCATGCTCGTCAAACAGGCACTTTCCTGCTTGCCTTTTATTGGGATCCACTGGTGGCACTCTGGGGGTTTGTCGCTTCTTTCTTTGCCTCCTACTGTCCAGAGACACTACCAGTAAAACCCCAAGGCGATATTAAAAAGGGGAGGCTGGGCTGGCAGCCAGCTGTTGCTACCAGATGTGCCTGTGAGCATCGCAGAAAAAGCCAATTTAGCCAATCCAGCCCCCTCGAAAAGTGGAGCCCATTGTTCAATGGGGCACAACAAGCAACTGCAGGAGGTTAAATAAATCCCAGGGAACAACTATTTCAGGCTGGGGAAAGCTTCCAGAAAGGTGCTTATTGCTGCAAAGAGAGGCTGGGGAGCTCTCCAAGCAAATAGTAGGTGCTCAAACACCAGTGCTATGGCCACAAAAATAAACTTTTGCAGTTTTAAGCTGACTTGGAAGATCATGGGTGTGAAAAGTGCATTTAAGGGATCAAAGTGAAGTTGCCCATGTGTCCATGCTGGATGGGGTTGACTGAAAAATCATAGAATTATAGAATGGTTTGGGTTGGAAGGGGCATTTAAAAATCATCTAGTCCAACCTCCTGCAATGAGCAGGGACATTTTCAGTGAGATCAGGTTGCTCAGGGCCCAGTCCAACCTGGCCTTTCCAGGGATGGGACAACTGCCACCCCTCTGGTGCCAGGACTTAGATGACCTTGAGGATGAAGCAGGTCTAGGGTGGAGTCAAAAGTAGATGCCCAAGCCTTTTTCTGATGTTTCAAAGCCCCCCTCCTACCTCCATCCTTCCCTTGTCTGGAGTCTGTGCTGCCCTACACAGAGGTGATGCCCACTGCAGCCCACAGGCACTCTTCTATCTCCAGCCACAGCCTCAAGGAACAGCAAAGAGATGAATGTGGTGATGCCCTGTGAACCAGCTGCTTTTCTGGGCCTGCTGCCTCTTCTCCTGGAAAAGGGGAGGCACAGCTGGGGGGAGGAGGCTCCAGCTGGGAAGGTGGGGAGGGTGAGAGGAAAACCATGAGGGAAGTGCCTGAGCAATTTCACAGCAGAGGCAGCATATGAAGTTGCCTCGGTTCGTGGTCTGCACTCTGGGGTCTGTCTGTGGGAAGCCTGCAGGGGTGTTGCAACCTGCCAGTGCCAATAAACATCACCACAAGACCAGAGGAGCTCAGTGCCTGCAATATGAAAGGCAAAGAGAGGAAAATTAGAAGCAAAAATATGAAGTTAATAAAAATCCTTTATCCAATCAGACTCTAAAGGGAGTGCAGCCATGGGCTGGAAGGAGCAGCCGGGCGCTCCGAGCCCTCACTTTGCTTAATTACCTAATAGCTTGCAGAGCTCCTCCAGCTTTATGAGTTGCACATTTATGTGCAGCTGTCCTGCCTTGCAGGAGCTGTGGTAGCTGCTGGGGGGTGTCTCTGCCCCTGCCCCCTGCCTGCTTGCAGGGCAATGGGGCTCCATGGCCCAGATGCTCCACATCTCGAGGTTTGAAATACGTAAATCCCTTTAGGTAAATGATCTTTCTTATAAACTATGCAATTTTCCTACTAAGGGGAAGAAGTTCACCCTCCCTGCTGTTTGCACAGCAGGTCCTCTGGGTGGTTTATCTGAGCCCCGATTCCCAGGACACAGGGTTGATGATTTCATGAAGATCAGGAATTTTGCCTGTGGCTTGCTGGGGGCTGGCACAGGCTCTGCTTTGGTTTTCCTGCTGCAAGAAAACTCCTTCCCAGCTCAGCTCCTGTGTCCTGCTGGGAGCAGCTCCCAGAGCAGGAGGCAGATGGGATGCTTGGATGGGGCTCTGAGCAACCTGGCCCAGCTGAAGATGTCCCTGCTTGCTGCAGGGGGATTGGACTGGGTGACCTTTAAAAGTCCCTTACAACACAAAGCATTCTCTTATTCTATGCTGGAAAATTTTTCCCCAGTGATGGGTGCACTTTGCAGGAGTGGAGGACAAGGACAAGGTTGGAACACATATTCCCAGGAGGAAGGCAGTACCCTGGACCCTGATAAATAATGGGTTTGAGCACAGTAAATGTTTATTTAGTTCCAGGTCAGGCTGAGGCAGATCTAGTGAAGTTTTTCTCCAAGTTGGACTGCTGAGGTGTGTTGTCTTCCCTGTGTTGTGGGATCCCTGCTGCATCCTGGGCATTTTGTCTGCAGGCTCCAGCCCAGCATCTCAGTTTTGCCAGAGCAATCCCTCTGTGTCCCCATGCAGTGACTGAGCTGCAGGCTCAGGCATTTCAGGACTCCTGTGCTGGCACCCTGGCACCAGGCTGTGCTGATGGCCAGGACAGCTCTGTGCAGCCAGAGAAAGCCAAGCCCTGCCTTCAGCAGATGGTGAGGTGCCAGGAAGAGTTCCCTGTGCTGAGAAAGGACTGCCTGGTACCTGCTGTCTCAGCATTCCTAGGAATAAGCAATGGATGAAGACATCTCTGATCAACAAGAAATCCTTTGCAAGATGCCCATGACTGCAGCACTTGGACTTTAACACCTCACTTAGCAGGGCAAAACATAAAGGAACCACATGCAGCAGTGCTTGTCCAGAAGTCATTACCCCTGGACTTTGGTCCCAGCCCTTTTCTGGGGCAGGATGTCTGCCCAGGCAGCCAAGGAAAACTCTGATGGCTTTTTCAGGGCTCTTAAACCCAGAGGCCAGAAGTTACAGGCATGGTTGGCATGCAGAGATGAACACTGACCATCTAAAAGGAGCTGGGGGATTACTGCTGCAGCTGAGCACTATTAACTCACCTGATCATTAATGCCCAGGACACTGAGTCATATCACAGAACTGGAGGATAAATGGGCTGAGGGGATCTTGTGGGATCATCTTATCTGACCCTCTGCCATGTGACAACACCAGGGAGCCTTTGCTCCAACACCTTTTGGTGTTGCAAGCTACAAATGAGGAAGGAGAGGGAAAGGAGGAGAAAATACAAAGTGCTTAACAAAAGCTGCAGTTGTACTGACTCAGTGCATGCCCTGTTGTTGCTCCCTCAGCTGGCAGTCAGGTAAAGGCATAACACATGTGGGACCATGAAAATGCTCCAAGGGCTGGAGCTTCTCTGCTCTGGAGACAGGCTGGGACAGCCAGGGGTGGTCACCTGGAGAAGAGAAGGCTCTGAGGAGATCTTAGAGTACCTTCTGCCTAAATGGGCTAAAGAGAGATGGAGAAGGAATTTTATCAAAGGCATGGGGTGACAGGACAAGGGGGAAGGGTTTCAAACCAAATGAGAAGATATTTAGATTAGATATTAGGGAAAAATTCTTCTCTGTGAGCGTGGTGAGACTCTGGCTCAGGTTTCCCAGAGAACCTGCAGATGCTCCATCCCTGGCAGTGTCCACGGCCAGGCTGGACAGGGCTTGGAGCAGCCTGGGATAGTGGAAGGTGTCCCTGCACATGGCAGGGGGTGGAAGTAAATGATCTTTCAGGTTCCTTCCAACCCAAAACATTTATAACTGATTCTATGATATCTGAAGGGGGAATATTTCTTACGGCACAAATCGTCTCAGTGAAAGATTTGTGTTGAACATCTGAGTTTTTCGTTAGGAAGATCTTTCTGCTTTCTTGTTCTACTTGAAGTAAATACAGCAAAATTTCAAATCAATATTGTGCCTTTAGGGGGTGTGTGAAAAAAGGTCACACAGATGTGTCTTTTTCTGAATTTTGCAGCTCCATTTTCCAAATTTGGGCTTATTGAGAAATCATTTCATCACACTTGGAAAATATAAGTAAAACAAACATTTTTTCATACTCATTGATATTTTTGAACTAGAAACTCTAAGGCTTCCATTAAATCCCAGTCAGTTTTACAAGTAATGTAGATAAGTAAAAATGTTCAGAATTCAGAAGGAAATTTTATATCACTTGAGAATAAAATCAAATCAAATAAAATATTCCATTCTGTAAATATTAAACAGAGAGAAAAAGACTATCTAATTTCCCCCAAACTATTCTGTGCAGGAAACTTAATGTCATGATGTCTTTTCATGGAAAGAAAAGATCATGCATGACTTCTTATGTTGCAGAGAAGAAAGATGGTAGATACTTGCTTAATTGAATATATGAAAATATATGAATAATTTTTTCATAGAAAGACTTTTTATTAAGTCCAAATGTATAATCTCAGGCTGCAACTGATAAAGGATGTGTAAATCTGGATTTTCATACCCTAAGTTCATGATTTAATTCTAATTCCCCTTTTCCAAAACATCTCTAAGTCCCACACTGGGCACTTTGGAAAATCTGCCCATTGTCTGAGTGACCTCCCCTCAGCAACTGAGCTCTTTTGAAAACAGAACTTCAGTTGGGAGAGCTGACCACATCTGTAAATCTGAAACAGCTTTTCAAAGAGAATTAGATGTCAAGTTTTGAAAACACTGGTAGGCATTTAAATACTAGGATAGAAACAAATACTTATATATTTAACCTGTTCCAGTGGCTCATCAGCCTCTGAGTAAAGATTTTTTTCCTAATATCTAATCTAACCCTGCCCTCTGTCACTTTGAAACCTTTCCCCATTGTCCTGTCCTTCCATCCCTGGTCTCAAATCCTTCTCCAGCTCTCCTGGAGCCCCTTTAGGGACAGGAAGGGGCTCTGAGTTCTCCCTGGAGCCTTCTCTTCTCCAGGCTGAAAAATCCCAGCTCTCCCAGCCTGGCTCCACAGGAGAGGAGCTCCAGCCCCCTGAACAGCTTAGTGGCCTCCTCTGGACTTGTTCCAACAGTTCCATGTCTTTCTGGATTTGAGGGCCCCAGACCTGGATGCAGAACTGCAGGTGGGGTTTACAGGACATGGGTTAGTGGTAGATTGGCAGTTCTGGGTTAACAGTTGAATTTCATGATCCTAAGGGTCTCTTCCCACTAAAATAATTCTATAAACTGATTTTTAATCTTAAGTTGTCCTATTATCCTGTTTTTAAGGTTTTAGTTCAGGCAATAAGGCAGCAGGTATAACTTGTGCTCCCTGCTCAGAGTAAGGAAAACTTGCAGAGTGAGTTAGGTGTGAGTTTGGTGGCTACACAGCCTGAAACCAGCTTTAATATCAGATCTGACACTCGTGGCTTTGGTAGAGATGCATGGATGAGCTACAAGCGAATATTTTCTCGTCCTGCCCTGCATCTCAGTCCCTAAACCCATCCTGCCAGCACGTGGTGCAGTGAGTGCTAGGTCTGGCTCCTTTGCGAGCTCTTCATATGTGAGGATTTCTGGAGACAGGGGGGATTTGTGAGCCCCAGACACTTCTCAGTGGCTGCAGAGGGCAGGTCCATCTGCTGCATGGTGTTCACTTATGTGGAGTCAGAGGAGCTGGCTGCCAGCTCCCAGCAGACACATCAAACCAGCAGAAAAAGGGATTAGTATCTGAAGACCGGATGGAATTCCCTGACGTTACCCCTTAAAAGTTTCAGGTGGAGGATAAAGAAAAATCTTGTAACCCGAAACCTTCTGATGTCCAAATTGTTATGTTACATAGGAAATCTCCTTCTCTCTTACAGCCCCTGGTGGACTTTCACTGATGAGTGAGTGGGCCATCTGTTTAATTTCACGATTAACGTGTGTGTCATGCAGCTACAAACACTTTCCTCCCTGCGCTGTCCGGCTGCCCGTATCTGAAGTGTAGCTGACTTTGGTCCAAAAACCACAGCAGGGTGTGTAATTAATAAGGGTAATGTTGTGATATGATAAGTGCTGCAGTGTAGTGTGTGGTTGGGTCCATTGTTAACCCCAGAGCTGTTAATTTCAGGGCAATGTTTTAAGCTGATTTACATGAGAGATAAGCAAATTCATCTGTATTACAGCAATAACACTATTTAGCACTTATCCAGCTGCAGATCTTAAAGCAATTTGCAAACATTAATGAATTAAACTCCTGTTCAATCAAGCAGCAAACAAGCTAACAGTGTTATAGCCCCATTTCTAGAAAGAAATCCAGAAGAGTGGGAGAGAAATCCCTGTTTTACCAGCCCAAACTGAGAGAAGCTGCCCGCAGTTTTTATCAGAAGTTATAAAAGGCCTATTGTGTGGTTCTGTCCTTCTTTGGACACCTGGGACAAAACTCCCTTTAACTTTGATGTCTACTCAATGCTAGGTTTCCCCTTACAACTTAATAGTGAAACATCCCTTTACCAAAATGGTGTTCAAAACACGCCACTGAAAATGAAGGAGGAGTGGGTGAGTTTTTCCCGTGGTGTTCTGATCTATTCTAGAAAAAAAAAAAAAGTCTTTTATGCCCAGTTTATCTGTGTCTTCTCTGTCTCTACTCAAAAACGAAATGAGAAAAGTCTACATTTTTCAGCAGTCAGTTGGGGGCTGTTCCCAGCTCTGTGTAATCATTTAAAAGAGTCCTCATGCTTTGCAATGGCTCCAGCTCAGACCCTGGGGACAAAAGCTCCTTCTTTTTAGTTACTTTAAAGTCAGGTAGCTCTGCAGTAAGCTGGCCAAACTCACCCAGCGAGCTGAGGATGTTTTAGCTGCCCAACAAAAAAGCCCTCATTAATTAAGCAGGACTTGCTTCCATAGGTTTGCAGGATGAGGCTGTGCCCTGCAGGCATTATCCCTGGTGGGATGGGAAGGGCTTGGTAAGGCAGCTGAAATGGTTGTTATAGAGTTTCACAGCAGGAATACAGACTCGACTGGATGTGATCCTGATTGCTTGTGCCAGGAGTTTACTACTCAGTTGAAAGAGTAAATAGGGACTGCAAAACCTCATCAACCTGCAAATCAAATATATCCACAGCTGGAGAGAGACTGTGCACAGCAGAGGATGGGAGGGGATGGGCAAGATCAACCTGAGCACAAGTCTGATGAGGAGCAGCTGAGGGAGCTGGGAAAGGGGCTCAGCCTGGAGAAAAGGAGACTCAGGGGGACCTTGTGGCTCTGCACAACTCCCTGACAAGAGGGGACAGCCAGGTGGGGTCAGGGTCTGCTCCCAGGGAACAAGGAACAGGATGAAGTGGCCTGAAGTTGTGACAGGCAAGATTTAGACTGGATATTATGAAAAATTTCTTCACTGGAAGGTTGTTTAGGCATTGGAACAGGCCATTCAGGGAAGTGGTGGAATCACCATCCCTGGAAGTGTGGATGTGGCACCAGGGACTTAACAGTGATTTAACAGTGGCAGTGCTGAGCCAGACCTGATGATCTTAAAGGTCTTTTCCAATCTTAATGATCCAATAATTCTGTGATTCTAAGAGAAGAGCTGTGGGCATCCCCGCTGCACATGGATAAAGGGTCAGAGGAACAGCCAGCCAGATTTGCCATGAGCTCCACAGCCTGCACAAGTGGCATTCACCCTTCAAGTGTTCCTATAAATGGCCATGTTTTCGGAAGACTTGGTGACCTGAGGTGGCCATCTCTGGCCACCAGTGTCACAAAAAGATGATTCTCAGGTGCTCTGCTCACCCTTACAAATCAGAGCAGGGTCATGATCTCCATTTCAGCTCAATGATCTTTGAGGTCTTTGCCAACTTTAATGATTCTGTGTTTTCATCCCTGGCAAGCTCCGAGGACAGGTCCTGCTGCATGGGGCATCCCACAGTTGTTGTCTGAGATTCTTGTGGTTATCCCCTGCGATTTGCAGTTTTGCAGCAAGATTCGCAGTTTTGTGTCAGAAAAAAAGTGTGAGGTGCTTCCAGCTGCAGGTTTTTAACTGCTGGTGTCACCAAAAAGAATGTCTTCTGGGTCTTTGTAAAGCCTAGGGAGAGATAGGGACCCACAGGGAAGAGGAAAGCTGCATTTATCTAGTTGGCATTCCCTGATGTATGAGCTGGGACGCTCATTGTAAGCACTTTGCTCACAGACAGGAAAATAATCACTAACAGGAACTTTTCCCCTTCAGCTCATCTGAGAAAAAAAAAAAAAAAAAAAAGTGTGCCAAGAAAACTCCTATCCAGGGCCTCCTCCTAGACACTTTCGCAGTGCCAGAGGATGATCTTTGAACATCTGTTACAGCTCTGCACATGAAAGGCTCACAGGCACATTAGTTTGCATGTCCAGCCATCCTATCTCCAAGGGGGATGTGCTCATCGCTGACTGGAGCTATCTGCAGGATGTGATTGCTCATGCTGCACCCAGGTACTTGGCAAGTGAGGGGGGTGACGACGTTCTTGGCATCACACCTGCCCCGCGTGAGGAGCCACGGGCGGGATTTCCGCATCGCTGCCTCCCCTGCCCGGGGTGAGAGCGGCTGCGAGCTCACAGCTGGAGCTGGCTGAGCCCAGCAGCTCAGCAGGGAGGATTTTGTCTCTCCTTTCAAGGCAGACTTGTGAAAAGACTTGCACTTGAAGGGTTTTTCCTCTCCAGCTAGACTGAAGGTGCTCAGTGAACTTGGTGGTCTTTGGTCTTTGCTTCAGCCTCTAAGGGTTTTTAGGTAAAGGGTTCTCCTTCCCTTGGGGTGACTTGCAGGAGGTAACACAGCACCCTGATCCCTAAAATGCAGCTGGAGCTTTCCTGTTGGTTTCAGAGCAGCCCCAAAATCACCAAGGCACTGTCAGGAGCTGGGTCCAGCTGTTCTCAACTCCTGTTGATTTGCTTTGACTACGGAACCCACCTTCACCAAAGCAGCATCCTCGCCTCCCTGTCTGCCAGCAGGATACCAGTTCAGATTGCTGTGAGTTTTACAACCCTGATTTTGTGCCAAACTGGCTAGAAATCATCCCAGAAGGGTCAGTTGTCTGGAATGCCTTGTGCTTCTTGTTATTTTCCCAGTCAGAACTGCTCACAGTAAGCAATGCTCCCCAGGGCAGCTCTTTCAAGTGAGTCAGGCAGGGTCATGATGCTTTGGTCATCTGCTTCTGCTTCTCTTTCTTATCTTTTCTACATATTTATTTCAGAGAAAGTGTTTGGGCTGTTCTTAGGGCAAAGTTCAGTTCAATTCCCTGCTATATCTTAGAGTCACAGACTCATGAAGGTTGGAAAAGCCCACTAAAACCACTCAGCCCAACCATTACCCCAGCACTGCCATGTTCCCCACTAAACAATGTCCCCAGGAACCACATCCACATTTGTTTTGAACAATTCCAGGGATGGTGGTTCCACCACTTCTCAGGGCAGCCTCACCTGCAAGTGCCTGACCACTCTTTCAGTGAATAAATTTTTCCCAATATCCAATCTAAACCTCCCCTTGCACAACTTAGGATGTTTGCTGTTTTCCTATCACATATTACCTGGAAGAATAGAATGATCCAGCAGTGTATTATCCAGCTTCTACTTAGATTTAAGAATTTTTACATGGTGTAAGCAATGCAGATAGCAAGACCTGGTTTCACACAGAAAATGCCACACCAGTGACAGCTTTTGGTCACCAGAGGTAGGGGCTGGGGTTATATCTCATTGCTGGGAGATAAAACATTTTTTCCTTGGCCAAATGCTGATCTGTGTGGTTGTGGGACTGCCTCCTTCAGAACAAGGAGACACAGAGATGGGGCAAAACTGCATCCTAAATCTTACCAGAGCATCTCTCTCTCTCTTTATCTCAGCTTCACCCCATTTAATTCAACTCTTACTTTCCAATTTGCAACAGTGTGTTATTTTTGTCTCTGCAGACACAAATCCAAATCCTGATCTCATTAATGTTAGTGGCAAAACTTCCAATAACTTCAACTGCACCAGGACTTGGCTCACGGTGAAGAAAATGTTTTTCTGAAGGCAATATGTACTGCCACAAGGCTTCAGACATCCATAAATCCATCAGACCAATGAGTATTTCCATCTGCTATCCAGCATTTGGAGTCGTGTGTGTTAACAATATGAGCTAGAGAGTGAAAGTTACCAGCAAATGCATTTCTGCAACTATTTCTCCCCTCCTTATTGATGAGGCTTTTGTATTTACTGGCAGAAGGATAAAGAACTGCTTCCACAGCACAGTAGTTTCTGTGTAGGTTGGCTCTTGGATGTCAGTGTGATGGACACCTTGAAAATGTTGTAGCAAGACCTAAAAAGGTTGGTTTGGTTCTAGGAAAGCTGAGCTTATTTCCCAGCTCTGCCACCAACCTCCTGTGTGTCCCAGGGCAAACCACTTGATCTCGCTGTGCCTCAGTCCCTCTGCTACAGCATTCCTAACTCCTATCCTTTGCCTATGCAAAATTACAGGCAAGGCTGTAATACAAATAATAATAATAATGATGATGATGAAAATCTGGTCTATACACTGCATCAAATCTCTGCCACCTGCATCTGGCCAGCTACATTCTGGCAGGACTCTCACAGCTGAGCAGCACACACGGGAACCCTTTAGCTGGGGAAGAAAAAAATCTTTCCCTTTCCTGGTGAATAGTTTTAGGGCTAGACTGGTAGCAAAGCCAGAGTGCAACCTGGAGGCAATTTCGCTGGCGTTCTGAAATGAGTTTTATTTAAGTCCATAAATGTTTTTGAAAAGTCTGTTTTAACAGAGGCCAGAGTGCCCTGGGGTGACTCTCTTTAAAGAGCTTTGTTTGGTTAATAATGATTTGTAAATGCTGTCTGTAGGAAGTGCCGCTGCCACTACCTTGGAAAAGTCTCTGCAGGGAAACACAGGTACCTTGTGTTTGCTGAGGTGCTTTGAGTGTTTTCCTTTCCAATAGTGCCTGTCAGTGCCCTGACTCTGTGTGGCCACAGTGAAATGATGCTCATCTGGATGGCCATGGTCTTGTGCTGCATCCACACATCCATTTCTTCAGGGGCATATGAGATGTCACCATGGGGAGCAGATGGCATTGCCCTGGGATTTGGGCAGATGAACACCTTGGGGAACTCACCAGATCATTTCTGAGCAAGGACAACCCCTGGCAGATCCCTGC
The DNA here is from genome assembly GCA_013397075.1 of Rhabdornis inornatus. NCBI lineage: Eukaryota > Metazoa > Chordata > Aves > Passeriformes > Rhabdornithidae > Rhabdornis > Rhabdornis inornatus. Next base: position 260,643 of record VWZS01003297.1, on the reverse strand, counting down.
TGCAACTGCAGCTGGATGTGCTATGATGTGAATAAAGGACACATCTCACCTGTCAGAGGGAAGACCCAATTCATGGCATAGAGAGGGTCCTGTTGGCATGGTGAATAGTTGTCATGGAGATGCCCTGAATCAGGAGCCAAAGCCACAGATCCCAGCATTAACTGTCAGAGAAAGGAAAAAGATCAGTCATTTCAATCTCTATATTTGTATTTAGTGGAAATTAGGACTTCTAAATGACCTTGAGAAATACTCGGAATTGTACTTCCTGCTACTATCTCTCCAAGCATGGACTGTGTGAAAACATGATGCCTGCTATTTCTGCTAAAATCCCACAGTTTGGTTTCTCTGCAATGACTGCTTCAAGCCTCTGGGTCCTTTCAGAGGACCCAGCTCCATCTTGCAGGGATCAGCAGCACTATTTCCACCCCTCAAATCTACTCCAGCAGCATCAGTTTCAGTAAAATTACAGCAGCCATCAATCCAGTGCTCGTACTCCAGAGCTGACACCAATCACCACTGAGGGGAAGGAAGCAATTTTCTTCACACTTTATTACTGTGCAGCTCCATACTTACAGATCTCAGTGCTGCTCTTTATTTTACATCTTTGAGGAGTATCCATCACCATCCAGTGATGGAAGGGCTGACAGAATACCAGGCTGGACAGAGCACTGCACTGCCCAGGCAGGATTCACCTGACCTAACCATGGCTGCCTGCAAGCTTGGCTGATGCCAAATACCTTTTTCTAGTTGGTGGAGACACTGGGAGAGGGTCAGGGGATGATTCATCCCATGCTAGGAGAGGTGTCTGAGGCAGCTAGGATAAATCACCCTTCGGGGGCCCAGCTCTGTAGGTGGAGCCCATACAATTCAGCCCTGTGAGATTCCAAATTTCTTGATGGCTGTAGTGGAGAGAGGTGTTCCCCACCTCTCCTGGCCATGGGTGCTGTATTCCTGACCCTCTGCAGCAGTTCTTCAGCTGAATGAAATTCCAGAAGACTTACTTTTGCTTAATACAAAATTGCCCCAAGCATGCTGCCTCTTAGCAGGTTGATGCAGGACACTAGAGCAATATGGATGTGCCATGATGATGATGATGATGATGATGATGATAATAATAATAATAATAATAATAAGTGCTGATTTGGAAAAGGGAAATATGACAGCTGAAACTCAGCAGAAGGGGCCAGTGAGAAGTCCTGTTCCAAAATGATTGTGCACTGAGATGAGGTGGAAGAGGAGGGGGACTTTTATTAATTATCGTACTTAAACCTGAGTGCAACGGCAAACATTGCTGCTTTTAAAACTTCCCAGCTGTTCCTTCCTTTGTTCTGGTGACTGCTTGGAAGTTTGAGCAGTGATAAAAGCAAGGGCTCTTAAAGCAGTTTGCAAAGTTGTAGGAGACTTTAAACAGCTGGTATGATAAAACACCCACATTTCCCCTGACAAATGTAAGCTCCACCGGTAGCTTTTAGTACAGGGATCTGTACCAGAGCCATAAAAGAAATCAAATGGTTAAGTGTGGAGGTGAGGTCCCGGGCTTTCCCAGCTCAGTAAAGATATATCCAACCAGCCATTATCACACAGGTGCACGTATATCATTCAACATCAGACGTCAAGGAAAAATAATCGCCTGGAGCGAGAGAGTAAAGTTCAATGAAAGTTTGAAAGCGTTACACACCAGCACTCCTGGAAGGATAATCAGACACACGCACACACACAAAAAAAATTACTCCCATGCTTTTGCTTGGTTGATGAGTTTGGGTTTTCTGGCTGCATCAAATGAGATCTACAAATCCGTCTTCATTAGACTTCTTCTAAAAACAATTGTACACTTCCTGGAAGCTCATTAACAGAGGAGCATTGCCAGGCTCTTATTCATAATGACCCTGATTCAACAAAGTAGTTAAACATGTGCTCTGGGACTGATGATTTATAATAGAAAGTATTAAAGGAACACAGATTTTTTCTAAGTTTTAGAAAAAACTAAGCCCAGATTTCATTTGCATTTTTAGTGAAAATTCTGGTCAATCTCTCTTTTCTTTGATCTGATTTGTTTTAAATAATATGTCCAATATCTACTTACCTATTATTTCATCATTATCTATCATTTCATCAAATTCATGTTGAGCTCAAAATACTTGATGCCTCCACCTGAGCATCTTCTGATTCCTCCTTCTCTCTTCTGAAATACTTCAAATACTCCAGAGGCTGGGAGAGCAGCAGCTGTTACATGTTGAGCCCAAGGACAGAGAATCATGAGGGATTTGGGCTGGGACAGGCTGGAAGGTTAATCTAGTCCAATCCCCTGCCATGGCAGGGACACCTTCCACTAGACCAGGTTGCTCCAAGCCCTGCCCAACCTGGTTTTGAACAATTCCAAGGATGGGGTAGCAACAGATTCTCTGGGAAATCTGTGCCAGGGCCTGACCAGCCTCTGAGTAAAAAATTTCTTCCTAACATCTAATATAAATCTACTCTTCTACATCTTAAAGCCATGTAGGTAAATGTCTTTCATGTAGGCTTAAATTTATTTTTAATAGTTCAAATATCTTTTCCTATTGCAGTTTCCTCATGGAATAGATTCCCAGTTCCCAGCTGAACTGTGATCCAGCTTTGGTCCTTATTCCAACCACCTCCAAGGCATCAGCATCTACTGCTGCTTTGCCCAATTTATTGCTACTTCACCGTTCCTGTTCCCGTAGGATGATAGCCCCAACAGTGATTAATCCCTTACTACATCCTAAATTCTGTGCAAACATATAGTCAGAGATTAACATCCCTCTGAGAAGCCTATAATCTAAATAGAAGAAATAAATTAGGAGATGAAGCGATTTGCCAGGAGGAAAAGCTGATTTTTGGATTTGCACCTGGTGGCGCCAGGTCTCGGTGCCTGGTCATTAATCCCCCATTCCCCAGGGGACCATGTGTGTTACCTGCTGGAAGTCCACAGCTGGAAAACGTTCCAGCTACAGCTTTCCTGTTGCAGTTCTGCTGGAGACAGATCACTCCTTGCTTGACACACGGAGCTGTATGAAGTCTCATTACAGAAAATGTTTTATGCTGTCGATCTTCCAAAGTGTCGTCGCTGCCAGCAGGGCACTGGCTTCAGAATGGGTGGATTGTGCTTCCAAAACCTAATTAAAATCATTAGTGGCTCCCTCAGATCAGTTGCCAGAAGCTATCCTTCATGACAGCAACCTCACATTCCCCTCATCTGCTTGGGTACATTTAAGAGTTATTCTGAAGTTTATTATCTACCTTTTTAAAAATAATTCATGGTTATTTTATGGTAAGGGGGAGACATCTTAAAATGATTATGTATACCCAGATAAGCAATAAAAATCACAGAGGTCAAGAAAGAGAGGGCCTGTTTCGAATGTTACAAGTGTTCTGTATCTGCTGCTGGGTTCAAGGCCAGAACCTTTGCCAAATCCCCCGAAGTCAGATATTTTTGCACTCTCTGCCTGTTACAAATGGAAGCTACAAAGCTGCTCAATGGGAAGGGGATGGAAAGATTAAAGGGGACTTCTCAACCAGGAAATAGTCATGAGACAATATTACCACTTAGGATTTCTTTTTCTTTGCCCTGAATTTCTATTTCCCTCATCCTCCACCATTCCCAGGCTAGTATCCTTTGGAAATGGAGAGAAACAGGAGTTTCATGCAAGCAAGCCTATGTCTGTAATATGGATAAAAACTTTGACCAGGATTTATACCACTTACCTGAATACCAAAGAGAAGAGCTGCATTAAGTCCCTGGACTGAGAAGGGTACTGAATTCAGTTCACTGAATACAGGCTGTGACCCTCAATAAATCGAAGTAATACAGCTCTCCTCTGAACCCTTTCTTGTCCTGTCTGTTTCAAGTATATTTTATTTGCCTTCCCCGGTTGGTATGGTGGATTCTCCAGGTGCTGACACAAGACATTCTGAGATTTGTAAGCCACATTACAACTGCAAAGTGCCTGGTGACAGCTGTGAGAGGTGCATTTCTTCCAGCACTGCTCAGAGCTGCTGGCTACAGCCATTTGTATGGAATAGCTTTGAGCTGTAGTTATGTAGATTCCTCATCTCTGGCAATGTTCAAAGCCAGGTTGGATGAGGCTTTAAGCAACCTAGGATAGTGAAAGGTGCTCCTACCCATGGCAGGGGATTGGAAATGGATGATCTTTAAAGTCCCTTCCAACCCAAATCATTCTATGATTTTGGCAGGGAAATTGAGTGCCTAAAACAAAGGATTTGAGGCTACTGGGAGCAGTTCTTTGTGTGGCGGATTGCTTTCATGGACATGGAAACTCATGCTGGAAACATGGTTCTAATAATTAAATTCATTTGGATATTTTATGTAGAGTGTCAGTTTAGCTTTGTAATAATAAATTCCAGTCTTTCTTCTGTTTGCAGCAATTTAACTCTTACTGGAAGAATCACTTCTGTTCTGCTTCTGCTTCCCACTCACTGATTAGCTCTAGTACCATGGATTTATCCCCCTACATGGTTTTTAAAAAGCACAGGATCACCTGTAAGATGGGGCTGCCCATTGTATCTCTGCTCAGGGCTGCCAGTGGTTCCAGCACAGCAATGAGCAGCTCTGAGTGGTTTTGTACAAAAAAAGAAGATGGAAAGAATGTCCTCTGTGCCTGCTTCCTACAGTGAGCATCTTCCATGGTGATGAAAAGTCCTGGTCCACTTCCTGCCTCTCCCACCTGGAAAGGCTATGTAACAAGAATAACATTCCCTGGCTTTAACAGTGTTGCTGCTTAGTCAGGATTTGCTAAAATTCACTGAAATAGCCATTGAAACCCAAATACAAGCAGAAGTTTCTGCAAGTCTGGTTTCTGCCATGCAGAAAGGCTGTACCTGTGGCAGCTGAGCCACTCTGCTCAGTGACAGCCACCTCTGCAGCCATCCTGCAGGGAAACAGCAATCCAGCCACATTCATCAGTTCATAGTGGATGGTCACAGTTGCTCTATGCATCCCTCACCTAATGACAGGCTGCCTTCAAAAGTTTTACAGCTTTTTTTTTGCCTTTTTGGTTTTTTTTTTGGTAGTAGGAAGCATCCTTTCCAGTGAACATAAGACCATTTGATGTTACAATAAACCATTCTGCTGGCTCAAATCAAAGATGAGGCACCGAGGTGTTGTAAAAATCTTTGAGTCAACGAAAGACAGCTGGTTGAATCATTTCCCAGATTTTCATATGACTCATAAATTTGTTACATAGTGAGGAAATTCCCTGAAAGCTTCTTGGCAGGCACCACCAGTCTGACCAGTAGCTAAGAAACACATAACCTTCCAGTTATAGGGAGGGAGCAGTGTGGGGAGGAAACAAAGAACACTCTGCCTTCAGGTTTGAGCCTAGGATCAGTTGGAAATGCATTTCTGCCACCAAAGCCACAATCCTGCACAAGGGGACAGGACATTGAAGTGACAGCACTGGGTGGTTATGACAATGTCCAGAAGAGTCTTGTCTGCTCCTCTCTCTCATTCCACTCCACTGCACTCGTGCACAGAAACACACATGTCCAGACTCCACAGGGGTGACCTGGTGTGCAGATACCTGTATCAGCCAAATACATAAAATTAGACCTTATCCATGTTAACCAAGAGCCATAAATTCATAAATGGTTTGGATTGAAGGAACTGGAAATATCAACTCATTCCAACCCTCTTGCATGGGCAGAGACCCCTTCCACTGCCTCAGGTTGCTCCAAGCCCCATCCAACCCGGCCTTAAACACTTCCAGGGATGTGGCAGCCACAGCTTCTCTGAGCAACATGTGCCAGTGTCTCACCATGCTCTGAGGGCTAGTAAAGCACTGGAGTGACACAGGGAGCCCAAATCCTGTCTTATTTGGGCACCTAACTAATGACAAAATTTGAGATGTTTCTGCCATCGTGACCCACATTTCTTTGGGTAGTTAATGGGGAGCACCTCAGAGAGCCTCTAAAGGGAAAAGCCTGCCTACTGTGAGCAGGTAGGTTGGGTACTTGTGTTCCCCAAAAAACTTTCAAAGCTGTGTTTGGTTTTTTTACTCTCACCACTGATTGTATGTGGACTGAAAGGTCTTGCTTCAAGGGAACCAATCAATTAGACACCTAAGCACAGACGGATGCACAGTGATGTGGACCCCAAATTAAGCTGTGTGAACAAATACCAGTGACCTTCTTGTGCTTGTGTTGACACAAGCACTAGGCCACAGTCTTGCCTGATACCTCAGACAACATTTGAGCCTGCAGTTGTCTCCATTACCCCAGCAAAACGGAGTTTAAACACAAAACTCCTCCAGCTTCAGAGGTTGCTGGTGCAGACAAATGCACCTGAATTTCTCAGTGATCCCTTCTTTGTGGCCAGAGGAAAGGAAGAACAGGTTCCTCTTATCCCAAGCTATTGAAGCTCCATGTGACCTCAGGTATCATGCAGATAATCTCACAATAATTTTCTTTCATGTCCTTGTGATAAATAGAGAATAAACCCAGGACACGCTCTTGAAAGCCGGGGTGTAGAATCATTAGTATCTCTAGAATAGTAAAACTCAACAATGCAGCATTTGGTTGTTCTCTTGGGTCTCTATGCTGTGCACCTTGTTGTCTTTTGAGGAACCCCCAAGGGATCTGCAGGGGCTGTGCACGTGTCAGGCTGTAGCACAGCATCTGAGGTGCTTTGGGCTGTTGGCAGACAGGTCAGCTCAGGGTTTTTCCCAGCCACTGGTACCAAACCCACAAAGCCACAAACCACAAGGAGTAATTGACTCCAACGTGTTGGGTTGGGTGATGGAAGTGAGACTGTCCGGGTTAGAGAGTGTGAAGGTGACGGGGACCACCTTGCAGAGGCTTGGGGACCACCAGAGAGGCGTGGGCTCCTGTTTGGAGCCCACCAGTGCCAATAATTTAACTAGTGCTTAAGCAGAAGCTGTGTGACCTGGCAATTCGCCCCACAGAGTTTTCACACATTTAATTAATTCATCAGGTAATTCAACAGCCGTGGATGATCAGGGATAAAAGTACCACTGAAGTCCCAGTGCATGAGCACACACAGGCCCAGGCACACCTAACGGAACGCGGCTCCCAGCTCCCCAAAATCCCGCCGTGCTTAAAATGGCCAAAGGAAACACAAATGACATTTTGTTTCTTCCCTGTGTAAAACACTTGCAAAACCCTGACCAGCAAGAATGGATTGCATTTCAGGGACTTGTTTATTCATCCGAAGCTCAAAAGATTTAAGAGTTTAAATAAAATGTCTGAATGAGGCTCCGGGTATGTGAGGCTCTGAAATGCTCTTTTTAAGAGACAGACGCCTGACGCCTTGGAGGAGCTCCTCGGTGGCAGAGAGGGGTTTAGCGGCTTCAGTTGGCTGCAATTAAAGCTGATCAGGGCTTTGAGCTGGTTGACAACACAGAAAATCATGCCCAGTTCAGCCCTCCAAAATGCCTCCCTGTGTCACATATTTGTCACAGCTTTAGCTTCAAATTGCAGCGTGAAATACACAGCCCATCGCCGGGTTAGGGGTAAAAATGTTCCTAGGAATTCAGAAACTTTACCAAACCGTTATTCTGACTACTTTCCAGATTAAGCCTTTTTTTTTTTCCTGCTTTTTCTTTTGGTTGCTTTAATTTACTAGAGGAAGCAAAGGCAAATAGTTTAATCATAACCATCCCTAGGGGCAATTTAGAATCATTTTCTCATTAGTGTCTATAATACGCAGTATAAGTAATGTTCAATTAGATGGTGGCTACAAAGGCCTGTGCAGACAGTGAAATGAAATGCACTCCAAAGCCAGGAATAGCTGAATGAGAATAATCTTGTCTTTTTTATCTTGCTCCTTTGCTGGTGGGTGAACAGGATTTTTTTCCCCCCCTTTATTCACTTTCTGGTTTGGGGGGGATGAATCAAACTTTCTCCTAAATAGTAAAATCAAGTTATAGAAGTGGAGAGATTCCAAGACTATTAAAGCTCCAGGGAGTTCAGTCACAGACAGCCAAAGGCAGGAAGCATTTGAAAGGGGAGAAGAAAATAAAAACATGAGGGAGCAGGAAATACGTGCTCCATAAAGACGACTTAAGCGGGAGACATGTGTCACACATCCAATAAGGAGAGTCCTACAGGAGCACCTGAGGGTATTTTGGGAGAGACAGTAGCTTCAAAGGCCTCTTCTTCCCCAGAAGATTCTCAGCCTGAGGTGAAATTATCCCCATCCCCAATTTCATCATACCACCTCGTGTGGGTCAGGGTTGAAGTCGGATCGTGAAAATGACTCCCGTTAAAAAACAAACTATGAAGATTCAAAATGGTGGGACAGGAAGTTCTTGCACCATCTCTCCTGCCAAAGTTGGCACACAGGGGATTACTCCCCCGAGTGTAGATGGGTAAATAAGCAGAAGTAAAATGCTCATTACTTGGATGGCCACCAGCTCAGTGCCTCAGTTGCTCTCTTGCTCCTGTCAGGTGGGACGTGCTGCTCAGTGACAGCTACACCACTTAAATGGGATCTCATGGATCATCCTGACCATGATGGGGAGCCCTAAGAGCACTGCCTGTGATTCCAGCACAAGCTGGGAGCTGAGGAAGGTAAATTCTTTCCACTTTCCAGGGAAATAATCCGTAAGACCCTTAATTGTGTTCCTCTCCATATTTCTCAGGAGGCTCTTGGCTTGCTCAGGGTGGTACCTACTGGTTTTGATAGACCTTGCTGGGAGAAGGGCAGATTCTGGGATTTCCTGCTTTCAGCTGGCCCAGGGTGATGATTTGGATTGGATATTGTCTCTTGAATAGCTAAGTCTTTACATTAAAAAAAAAAAAGTGGCTTCACTTGTCTGTTCTTTATAGGTTGGAAGAGACACTGGTGCTGCTCCCAGCATCCACAGAGATCAAAGGTATGAAATTGGACTCCATAGCAAGGGGTTTTGCAGATCATTTTTCAGGATCATTCAATGAGGGTTTGAACCTCCCAAGTTTCACTTAATTCTTCATAACTGAATAAAACCAAAAATTCAAAGTGAAACTCAACCCAGAAATCCACATTCAGCTTGGTTTTGGATGGAAACCAAAGGAAATCATTTAATCCCAACATGGTTCCTACCAGAAGCTCTGCTTTGGTCTGGGTTTGGTTGTAGCTCAGCTCTTGCTTCCCTTTGCTGAACAGTTCATGTAAACGATGGGATAAGAAGAAACAAATTCAGGAAATACTTGTGTATTTTCCTTTAACGTTTCAAAACTATCCCCTGAATTCTATCAAACACACCAGTTCCATGAAACTCCAGAAAATACATCAGTCCAAACTCTCTGAAAATTGGAAAGAAGAGAAATTTGTCACTGTTTATCTTCAACACAAATGCAGATACCCCAGCACTGGAAGAAATTGGATATGTAGCCTGCATTTTTTTCCCATAGGTGGGGAAAAAAGACAGCTTCAGAAAAGATTATTTGATTTGGTAAACAAAACCAAAATGCTTAATTAATGCCATAAACAAGCTTTCGTCTGACTTTTACAGAGTCTGAAGGAAGCAAAAGCAGCACATTTGCTGCTACAAGAGACTTGGAGGATTTTTTCCCTGAGATCTCAAAAATGATGGTATTATACAAATGTCCTATTGGGCAACAAGCTTTGAGTGATTAAGGACAAGCCTAATTATGGTCTTATCTCATGGATCATGGCAAGAAAACTCTATTAAATAGGAGGATGGCAAGACTGTTCAGATAGTACTTGACTAATGAGTAATGGGTATGGAAAATGGATATTTCTTATTTCAGAATGTGTTTGTGTAAGTTTGTGTAAGGCTTGTCTGGCTCGTATCCTCTTGACCATGAGAATGTGGAGTTTCATAGGAAGGGATAAGAAACCATAATTTACACTTATGGGATGAGCAGTTTTTTAGGTCAGCCAACAATTAGGGGCAGCCTGAACTCAGAAGATGAAGTACTTGCTCCTTTGAGCTCAAAGATGAATTGGGGTCTGTAGATCTGGATTATTCAAAGCTGGGTTGGTCACGGCTTGGAGCAACCTGGGATAGTAGAAGGTGTCCCTGCCCATGGCAGGGGTTGGAATGAGATATCTTTAAGGTCCCTTCCAGCTGAAAACATTCTGTGATTCTGTGATACTACTGTAAAGTGGTATTCCCCCTTAGGCATTCTGGGTGGCAAAAATACTTGTTTACAGAGTTTGGGGTATGATTGTTACTCCTCAGGGAGTGCTGGGCATCTTCAAACTGTGTGCTTGGCAAACTCACACCCTGGAGATATTTCGTGGAAATTCCACTCACTGGTTTTTTGGTTGTTTCTCCACAAATTCCTCGTTAATACATTCTCCACTAATAAATCTTTTCATTGCTCAACCAGCTCTGCAGAAAACAAAAAGTACTGTTGGAGGAGCATTTGATTGCAACATTTCTTTCTACAGAAATAATTATCATCCAATAAAGTTGGAAGGAGCTTGGCAGAGTAAAATCTTCCACTGGGATTGGATCCCATTGAAAAGACTCAAATTAATTTTGCCGTTGCCATGATTTGATTAGATCTTGTTTCACATGTGGTTGAGCTTCAAAACAGAGATTTATATCTGTGCAGCTAACCTGTGCAACAGCACTTGTTGCTCCTTTTAACTTCATTTAATGTATTGAATGCAATATATAAGCATATTTTAAAGCACGTAAAAAGGCAAAGCTAAGGAAAATATTTAAAATACTGACTCAAACACATGATGTTTTTGTGCTTCTCTTCTTACACTGTCTGCAAAAACATCATGTGTTTTGGCCAGGCCATTGTCAGAATAGACAGAGATTAATTACTGCAGCCATTTGTTCTGTTACAGAAAAGATAAAAATAACTCATCAGTCATGACAACAGTGAACACTGTGGAGCCAAATCCTGCATCCTATTTGCCATTCTCTTGCCCCAGCATAGAAGAAGAGATGTGATTCTGAGAAATGACCTGGCGCTATCTTTAGTCCTTCTGTGGTGTTTGCACAGCCAGGGAAGCCAATGCCCGGCACTGCCCTTAGGGACGTGCAGACATGGTCCAGAGGAGGTGTCTGCTGCAGGCTGTGGAGTGAGGCCACACCTCAAACCCTGGGTCCAGTTCTGGAGCCCACAGTTCAGGAAGGACATTGAGGGGCTGGAGCGTGTCCAGGGAAGGGAACAGAGCTGCGGGGGGGTCTGGAGCACAAGGATGATGAGGAGCAGCTGAGGGAGCTGGGAAAGGGGCTCAGCCTGGAGAAAAGGAGGCTCAGGGGGAACCTTCTCACCCTCTACAACTCCCTGACAGCCAGGTGGGGGTCAGGCTCTGCTCCCAGGGAACAAGGGACAGGACAAGAGGAAATGGCCTCAAGTTGCACCACAACAGGTTTAGATTAGACCTTTGGAAAAACTTCTTCATAGAAAGGGTGGTCAAACACTGGAACAGGCTGCCCAGAGCAGTGGTGTAGCCACCATCCCTGGAAGTGCTCAGAAATTGTGTGGAAGTGGCACTGTGGGACATGGTTTAGTGGTGAACATGATTGTGGTGCTGGGTTGATGGTTAGACTTGATGACCTTAGAGGTTTTTTCCAACCTTAAAGATCCACTGATTCTATAAAAAATCCACAGGATGTGCTATAAAAAGCATGAAACACATAAACATGACATACATGTGTCACCAGTGTGCTGGACCCAGGGTCTGTGTTGTGTGCTCCCTTTGCAGCATGGATTCCTATGCTTTCCTCAGATGTTAGCAGAGGCCTGGGAAAATTTCAGACAGAGTTATCATCCCGGAAAATAATTTTAATAAGGTCATGGACATAATCCATGCAAGAGGCAGGGATAGGTGTGGCACAGATCATAGAATTGTAGAATCATAGAATCATAGAATTACAGAATATCCTGAGTGCGAAGGGGCCCACAAGGACCGTTGAGTCCAGCTTTTGTCCCTGCACAGGACAAACCCAACAATCCCACCCTGTGCCTGAGACCATTGTCCAAATGCTCCTTGAGCTCTGTCAGGTTTGGTGCTGTGACCCCTGCCCTGGGGAGCCTGATCAGCCACCCTCTGGGTGAGAACTTTCTCCTGATATCCAACCTAAACTTCCCCTGACACAACTTCAGGCCATTCCCCTGGGTCCTGTCACTGGTCACCACAGAGCAGAGATCGGTGCCTGCCCCTCCTCTTCCCCTCATGAGGAAATTGTAACTGCAATGAGATCTCCCCTCAGTCTCCTCTTCTCAGGGCTGAACAGACCAAGTGACCTCAGCTGTTCCAGATGTGGCCATGCCCTGCACAGAGCTCTCTGTGACCTCAGAGAGACAGCCTGCAAGCAGGGAGCAGCTCTGGACTCCATACCCAGGCCCAAGGACTGCTCAGATATTTTTCATTTAACAGTGACTGGATGTAATAAACAAAGAAATCTGACTGAAGTCTCCCAGCCTCTTCCTTAAAGTGCTCTTGTCTGTCTGGCCTGGGAAGGGGTGGAGTTGAGTGCCTCGTTGCTACAGTGCAAAATTGAGCAGCTCCTGGTCCAGGCACTGCTCAGCAGCAGAGTTACTGAGCAGAGAGTTATGGTGATGATGATTCTCTTCCAGTTGTGCCTATCTCTTCCCTTGTTTTTTATTGGGCCAAATTCTCTGTTGAGGAGCTTGAGCCAGAGATGGCCAAAGACCAAACACGTCACCTGAGTCCCATCATCTCTGTGAGTGTGGTGATGCCAGACAGAAGGCATCTGAGGTCAGCCCTGCACGTGTTACATGAGCAGAGAAGTATCAGGACTCTTTTATTTTATTTTTTTTTTAATTTTGCTGGCACACATCTTGCGTGTCAGGTCGTTCCTTCACACATGCATATGTGTGCACTTCATTACAGCTTCTTGTCTCCCTCCCTTCCTATGCCTTGCCCTGCTTCCCTGCAGTATCCTCCTTCCACCCTGGGGCTTGGAAGCTGTGCTCAGCCTCTGCAGGAAAACTGCTTCCAGCTGTGTGCTGTGACAGGCTCTTAGCCGCTGTGCAGCTGTTCCCGGGCTCCTGCTTCCCAAACCAAGGGGATGGGTGGGGAAAGGCTGATCCATGCTGCTGACTGCCTTCTGAAGCAGTTGCCTGAGTCTGGGTTTGGAGCCCACCCTGTGCCTGAGAGCATTGTCCAAATGCTCCTTGATCTCTGTCAGGTTTGGTGCTGTGACCATTTCCCTGGGGAACCTGTTCAGTGCCCAGCCACCCTCTGAGTGAGGAACCTTCCCCTAATATCCAACCTAAACCTCCCCTGACACAACTTCAGGCCATTCCCTCGGGTCTTGTCACTGGTCACCAGTGAGGAGACCAGTGCCTGCCCGTCCTCTTCCTGTCCTGAGGAAGATGAAAACCACTGTCCTCGTAGGTAGCAAGGTGCCTCCCACCCAGCTGACGTCTCTCAACCTCTCCTGGCCACACTACTATGTGACTACTGTGGTCACTTTCTGCTTGGTGCTTCCAAGGACATGAGTCTGCCTTGCTCAAGTTCCTCTGTGAACCCTTGTCCTTCTGGCTGATTCAGCAGTTTATACAATTACAGTCACAGCCACATGGGCTTGGCTGTGCTCCTGCTGGAAGAAGTGGAGGCAGGCAGACGTTTGTGCATTCTCTGGTGATGCACAATCCCTGTCCTGTGGTCACCGGGTAACTGTAAAATTAAATCAGATCCTTGCTGTTAACCAAAAGGCATCTGCAATGAAAGGAAGCTAAGTGCAGAGCTGGAGGGGTTGTTTTGCTGCTAACAACACATTACAGGACCTGCTAGGAAATCATATTCACTGTTCTATCCTCGCCCACATGATTAAATTCACCCCCAGCTTAATGTGATTTAGGATTAGGTGGGATATTTTATATTGATTGTAGGTTCAAGAACCACCCCTTTTTTCTCCCTGGGCTTTGGTAACCTTCCCATTATTAAGAATGACAGAATAAAATGGCCTCAAATTGCAACAGGGGAGGTTTAGAATAGACGTTTGGAAAAATTTCTTCATAGAAAGAGCAGTCAAACACTGGAACAGGCTGCCCAGGGCAGTGGTGGAGTCACCATCCCTGGAAGTGTTCAAAAATTGTGTGGATGTGGCACTTTGGGACACTTTGGGACACTTACGGTTTAGTGGTGAACATGATTGTGATGCAGGGTTGACGGTTGGACTTGATGATCTTAGAGGTTTTTTCCCAACCTTAATGATTCTATGATTCTATAAAATACACAGGATGTGCTATAGCAAGCATGAAATACATAAAATAATTTTTTCCCTGCTGCATAATCCTTCCACGAGGCAGAAAGTGGCCAGATACTCCCATCTTCCTCTCTAGGCACCAGGTAGGAAGCCAGAGACAAAAAAATTCTGCCTTCACTGGAATTTGAGGGCTTGCCAGGCAACACAGTGATGCTGGAGGGTTGATCTCTGGGACTGGCAAGTGTGACCAAAGTTCCAGACCTTCCAATCCATGACAGGGCTGAAAGTTTGGCATCTCCCCCAGAAAGGCACTTTGTCTTAGTGAAATGACACAATTGTGTGACTAAACATCTGCTGCAATGGGGACAGAAACTGCTCAGGGCCCTCTAAGGCAATGACCAACCATTTATTATGTGGGGTGAAAACACCTCATGGGTGTTCCCACAAAACTGCTGCTCCTGGTTTTGTCTTGTTTCCCTCTAAACTTGAAGCGAGATGACCAGCACTGTCTCTTTTCAACTAAAGCACCAGAAAAATGGGGAACAAAACTCTTGAAGTCATTGTTGGAGCTAGGATGAGCTAAGGATGTAGAAGCAGCAGTTTGAAGGGAGAATATCTTTGAATAAACCAGCTGGAATAGGGAGGTGAGTTTCAGAGTTCAGGACTTTGTAAATATCTGTGTTCTCCACCTATATGGTCTAATGAAAGGCCCTACCTCTTCCCAGACCTTGGAAGCGCGTGGCAGGATAATAGATCAAGGAGGATAAGCCTGTTCTGTGCTAGAGATTGATTTGGTTGAGTCAGAATTAAGAAAAAAAGTGGGGGAAGACAATCTAAGGAAAAATTTAACTTGTATTTATAGTTATTTTATGGTCTGCCATGGAGCTTAATTAATGTGGTCAGTAAACTCACTCTTTTTTTTAAGACCCAGTTACAGTGATTGTCCTGCCCAAGCCCTAAGATAATTCATGAACAATTATAGATAAGAGAGAGACAGCTTTGAAATCAATGTTTTACACAAGAGCCAGATATTACAAAGATCAATGCAATAATTAGGTTTTCAAAAAAATAAATATATCATACAGTTGAATTACTCCAGGGGTGCCTTTGTGTCTGAGGTTCAACCAGTGGATTCTTTTAATCAGAATTAGTTCTGGAATAGATTTTGCTGGCTATAGAGCTAAAAACGTAATCCTGGCTGGCTCATTCAGCTTTATTAAGCATTCATGACTATTTTTCAAAAGACGATCTCTTTCTTCTCCTGGCAGAAAGGCTCATCAAATACAGACAGGAGAGGAGAGAAAAGGAAATCCCAACTCCACTGAGGCTGAAGCCAAATCTCCCATTGAATTCACTGGGGCCACAGTCTCACCTAAGCTGCATAACACACTTAAAAATGCTACTGGCCTGATAATTATACAAAATAGACCCCACATTTCTGTCCTGAGAGGGGAGAGGCAGCAGGAGGAGAAGAGGTAAAGCTAACACACACATCTGTCTGATACTGTAAGGCATTTGCCTCACAGTAGCATGTACTTGGCAAAAGATGTGATGTATGAAGTGAATAAATAATAAAATAGTCTGTGTTTCCTTGTGTCGCAATTCGTAAGTGCTTTCAATGCGCATAAACGATCCTAAAAGACGCACTTGCATTTCCTTTGAGGATTCCTTGAGGAATCCAAACACATCAGCACCACGGCTGTGACTTGGAAACCTGAAAGTCATCGAATGAGGCAGAACCTGTCTAATCTGATCTGTGAAAAACCTTTGAGCTGAAAGCAAGACTTTTCTAACCCTGACACTAAAGCATCTCTCAATAAATTACAGAAAACCCAGACAACACCCCCCAACAACTGGCAAACAATCAAACCCGCTGTGAGTAGTCACACCAGTAGCAGAAGTGATGCTGTAAAACACTGCTTATACCCACTTCCTTACCTTTTCACCTACTGTGTGCATCACAGTCATGCCTGAGGCAGACAGGAATTGGTTAAAGCCACCTCATTTAAATACGTAAAAAGCTAATGAGGCTTGCTGGAGGGCAGATGACTCACCTAAAGGCCTACATGCAACCAAAAAAGTGAAGCTCCTCTTTTTTCATCCACAGCTACTCCCCTTTGCTTCAAAATTATTGAAGTCTCAAAAGTGCTTAGTGTGGAACTTTCAAAGGGTGAGACAATTATGTGTACCTAGTGGAGATACAGGGCTGCATTGGCTTAGATATGTGTCAAATGTGTCTTCTGAAGTCTTTTTCAGGGTCTGATCTCACTCCTAATGTCAGTGCAAGTCTTCAAGATCAGCAGAACCAGGTATTTTTTGTTGGTAAGGAAAGGTAGAAACTGGAGCCCTGGAAAGGCAGAGCACACAGGTCTGGAATCAGTTACAGGGACACTTTGCCTTGAGATGAGTATCTGGCTATTTTTCAATGTGCTTTTCACTCAGCTAGGAAAATGGGGGAAATGCTATTTGATACTCCACTTTTAAATCCTGCTTAGGAGACAGGTGTTGCTTTGAACCCACATTATGGAAGATAACTGCAAGCTGGATTCCAGAGATGAATGGGAGGCAGATTAAGTCCAGACCACAATAATCTCTCTTCTCCAGCAACATCATTGACCGAGGATACTGAAGGCAAGCCAAAGTTCACACACTGGTCTATGATACTGTTAGCAAGTCTGCAGCCAAAACAAAAGTTCAAACATGGGTTTTGATGCATTTTATTTAGAAATCTGTGTTCAGGCCATCATGACAAAAAACAATGAATTCCCAGTGTTTTCATCAGGGGCACAGATCCAGCTGAGTCTGTCAGAGGACCTAATTGTGGGTAGTTACCTCATGTCAGCTACTGGCCTTGGAGCACCACAGCCCATGTTTCACACTCACTTTAGGCAGACAATGAAGTGGGACATCCTCTGACAGAGGCAATCACAGAATCATTAAGGTCGGAAAAGCTCTCTAAGATAATCAAGTCCAAACATTAACCCAGCACTGCCAAGCCCAACACTAAACTAGGTCTCTGAGCACCACATCTACATGGTTTTTGAACACCTCCAGAGGTGGTGGCTTCACCACTTCCCTGTGCAGCCCGTTCCAATGCTTGGTCACCCTTTTAATGAAGAAAATTTTTCCAACATCCAATTCAGCCCTCCTTGGTGTAATTTGAAGCTATTTCCTCTTGCCCTATCACTGGTTAGCACGGAGTAGAGCCTTACCCTCACCTGGCTGTCCCCTCCTGCCAGGGAGTTGTGCAGAGCCAAAAGGTCCCCCCAGGCCTCCTTTTCTCCAGGCTGAGCACCCCCAGCTCCTTCAGCTGCTCCCTTGTGTTCCAGACCCTTCCCCAGCTCCACTGCTCCTCTTTGGAAACTATTCTGCTCCACTTCCACCTTCACTTGCACTTCCTACCTGGAAATGTGGCTCAACTCACATCTGCTCTGTACATGGGACTGGACAATCAAGCTGGATTAACATATTTTAACCCAAACGTGATGCCCCAATGCCTGTCCCAGCAAACAAGGATGCAAAATGCAAACAAGCAGCAACAGGCAAAGACAAGATGCTCGTGTTGGCGCTGGAAGTGTCTTTTTAAGGCAGCCAGAGAACTCTGGTGTGTCTTGGCCACTGCTGGCTGCTGTGACTAATTACAGTGTTACACAGAACTTATTTCTCTGGATATTTGCCATGTTTGGAAGAGCTGGCTTCTGCTCTGTTGGATTTCTCACAGGGAGCCTCCTGTGCCTCAAAGGAGTCTCCCCCTTACCTCAAGCTCATGATCTCTGTTATCTGCTGAGTATGGATGAGACACCCAGCTGTTATAATTTAGTCCCCTCGGCTTTCCCAGGTACTTGAATCCAACTCAATTGAAGCAAATGACAGCCTTATCAACTCCACAGACTTTGAAGCAGGCTCCAGCTATGGGATTGATCCAATAACTAAATGCCAAGTCTGATTCCAGGAAGGGAGGAAAATCATCAGCTGAAATTATTTAAAGGCTTGCAGATATATCTTGGCATGCTGGATGGAAATGAAGGAATTTCTCAGGGAGAATGTTAAATAATTCTCAAAATAATTGTTAACACACACAGCACAACCCCCATCCCACCTCTGTCAGTCAGGTTAGAGTTTCCCTACTGTAGTGAAGTGTTCACAAGTAGGCATTGTTTATAGTTATACTTACTATCATTCTTGGAAAGAAACATCAAATCAGTGGCTGGCTGCAGAATTTTAAAATAAAAGTTTGCTGTCAAGGTGTGCTGGTCACTCTTGTCTCCACCAAACATCTGCATTTAGCTACAAAGCCATTTAGAAAGAGATTCAGGGAGCACTGTTCAGCACATAAACTGGGCCTAAGCTCAAGAAATAGACCTGGCAAGCCCGAGCTCCATCATCACCTGCAGCTGGAAGCACTGACGTCTACCAGCATCCAAATTTGCCTGGACAGATTTCCTAAGCACTCCAGTTTAAGATCCCACACCTGAATATCTCAGGATGTTTTAGCCAGGGTCTGCTGCTCCATTCACAGCATTTTGGGACCAACAAATGCACAGAGCACTCTGTGTGAAGTTTTTGAGATAATTTCAGCAGACCTATGACTGGCTGCCCTAGAGCAGGAGCTGAGGGCTGTAAAAAGCTAAAGCAGGGCACATCCAAGCTCTAAGTAAAGAAAGAGACTTTATTAGTTTTCTTTCATTATTGAGACAGAAACTTCAGGACAAAAACTCTGACTAAAGACAGGGAAAACTGTGAACTTGCTTAAGTGTTGTGTGAACAAACTGTACTGCAGAAACACTGAACAAACCTCCTGCAGGTACTTCTCAAATAGAACCACCTCGTGCCTGCTGCAATTAATGACTGGTTAATTGCATGCATTTCAAGAAAGAACAGCCTTATGTGATTGATCAGTCCTTCTGAATTTATCATTTAAACAATTTAAGGCAGTGTTTGAATACCTGTCTAGCTCCAAAGCTGTCAAAAATACAGGGCACATCAAAGAGGCTCTGCTGTAGCCCTAAAAAGAAAGGAAACAATTGTAGTTGTGGTACTGGTAAACCTACAAGGGTTTCTCTGTTAATATCTCCAGCTACCACACAACCACATGAACCGACATGATATGCCATGATTTTTCCTTTTGGGTAAAACCATCCAAGCTAAAATACCCCATATGCTACAAGATTGATGCTTAATACTTCGTTCCAGATGTGTTCTGGCTTAGTTAAATATTTAACACATTTCTAGAAGAATGTAGTCTATAACTGCATTAATACTTCAGAAGAATGAGGTCCTGGTGAGTAAAGAGAAAGATATTCCAAGGCTGGCTGTGTCCCTACTCCTGTCAGTGATCAGCAGGACTCACCCAGGTTATATTTAAAAAAAAATCTGGTAATCACTGATCTCCATGGATGGCATTGACAGACCTACACAGGCACAGCCCTGACAGTGTTCCCCAGTAACATTTCCAAGGCCCAAGCAAAGCGACACTGTAATCTGGTAAAATTCCAGACAGCAAAATCCCCATTTAAACTGTAAATATATTCAAGCAAAATTGCATGATGCATGTTACTGAATGAATTTAATTGCTGAATTTTTTGCTGTTAACAACAGTTTTGCCTTTTTCCCTTTGCCTTTCCACAAGCCACAGCTCAAAAGACCCAAAGTGCCAAAGACCCAAAGTGTAGGCACATTCCCACCTTTCCCTAATTCTATCCTTACCCTTCAAGACAAAGCAATGAGACAATTAAATCCTGTTGAGATGTGGTGAAAGGAGGAGAAAACACAGAGCTTCATTCCTTTCCCACACCATGGGAACAAAGCAGATGATTTATAAAAATTAATACTTAGAAAATTTAACAGCATATTTTCTGCTGAAATCTATGGTTCCATTAGCCAATAGACCATGCTGGGTGTCTTTACAAAATTTATCCCTACCATGGTTCCAGGATGGGGAGATTATGACAGTATGACCATTAGAGCACCTTGATAAAGCTGGGAGTGTTTATTCACAGGCACAGAGAAGAGTTGGGAACATGGTATTTATTATCTGGACAACAACTATCCTGCACAGGTAGTTCCTATTACAAATTAGTCATGGAAAATAAAGGTAGCAGCAGGGGAAAGGGAACAGCAGAAACACAAAAGAGGGCTGGGATATGTGAAGATGCAATTTTTGTTAAAAGACAGACATTATTACTTAACTGTTTTTTAACATTCCAGGTTTATTAAAAAGACATTATTCTGCATGTATCTTACAGGTCTTAAGACTGGTAAAACACTAGCAATAACGTGATAACCCTAGCAAATGATGGCATGGCTAAAATCATACCAGAGTGATTTTTCTTTTCTTTCAATAAAATTGTGGACATTTCAATCCCATTTTTAACACTGGCCAGAGCTATTCATACCTAGAGCATTTGGAATAGTCCACTGAAAGAACAAAACTTGACAAGATGGAAACAGCAGACTACTACACCTGATTTCTGCAACTGCTGGCAAAAGCTGCTGGAGAAGTATCTGCACACTTTAGAAATGTTACATCAATGACAGATGGAATTTTGTGCTTTAATACTTGGCTTGAAAAGTCTCTTTATCCAACATGAAATCAGCAAATCTCTGCTGGAGCTCCTTTTCTCTCTCCTGCTGTCGCTGCACATCTTCCTTCAGACACTGTAAGGAAAACATCATTAAACAACCAATCAGTTTTCCACCAGTCACACCCATGAAGATTATTACCAAAGGTTGTATTTTAGTCCCTCAAGAGGAAGAGCTCAGAATTAAGACAGAACATTGCTGAAATTACTTACTTTAAATATAAATGTAAAACAGAGCAGTGGATGTAAAGTATCAAGAATCAGTGATCTTACTTCAAATGTCAGGTAGCTCACCCTGTTCTTGACAGCAGCTAAGATCAAATACTTCAAAAGGAGAGATTTCAAATTGGAACCTTGCCACTTAGCAAAAACAGCTGCTATTAGCAGCTATCAAATGATTTAATATGTTTTAACTGTTATCTTTCACTAAATCAATTAATCACTTCTGAGTCTGTAAACACATCTATCAGCATTTCTAAATCATCTTCACAAAATCACTTTTAAGAACTGATGCATTTTGTCTTTTTTGTAGCAAGTGGTTGAGAATATCTAAGCCTCAATGGAAGCCTCTGTTCTGGAGGAAAACCACATAACAATAAAAATTGTGCTCAGGTGAACACTTATTCCTTGGAAAGAAAGGCTGGCACTCGTTCAAACACAGGACTGAGTCTTCACTAAGGATTGTCTCATTAGCTGAATAGAAGGAGAATACCCTGGAAATCCTTCAACTAAGAAAAGTGGCTCTAAGGCAGTGATTTCAGCTATATACCAGAACTTAGTCCACTGACTTTTAAGGAAGAAGATTTTAGGTAAGTTTTACTTCCACCCGAAGTTCTAATAGTAATTAAAAGTGAAATAAACCAAATCAAGAGAGAGATGGAATTTGTGCTGATACACATTGCAAAAGACTTGTAAAATAAACCACACAAGGAAATAAAAACCCCCCAAAGTTAGAGAACACACTGCCAGATTAGTCCCAGCCTCTAATATGTGTATCACAGAATCTTTGATACTGAAGTAAAAGGCAGATGAATCTGGCAACAGCCAAAAGTATTATTTTAAGAGAACATTAAAAACTTGACACCAACTCAGGCTGTGAAGCTCATGCCTTGTAAAAACATCTTTTCCACGAGGTGCCTGTGTCTGACCTCAGGTACTGGATTTTGGAATCTCACCTCCAGTCTCCGAGGGATGGCAGCATCCTCGTGCTTCTTCAGCTCCTCAAAGGTGCGCAGCTCCAGGTGGGCCTGCTCGATCTGGTCCCACAGATCATTCAGCTGCTTGATGAGCCCCATGGCTCGGGACTGGTAACCACCAAGAAGGATCTTCAGCTTCTTCTCCATCTTGGCAGCCCTCTTGGCTTCGGTGGTCATGTGGCCTCTGTTGATCTGCCAGAAGGAACCCAAGAGTTGTTTTAGCTATCCAGAACTCAAAAGTCAAGAGGAAAATAAAAAAAGTAAAAATGTATCTGCGGAATTGTGTTGAGTTGATCAAGTTCTTTGATTTCTATTAAAATAATCATACTGCACATTTTACAACAACCTAGACTCCTGGATTAAAATATTTATAATAGACATGATACATCTCTAAGATCGTAATCCAGATATAATCCATAAACAGACAAGTGACACAAATTACAAAATTCCATGAACTGGAACACAACACAAATAATTGAACATATTTGTGTTAACACGTTATAAATGTTGTATAAAACATTTATAAATAGCAAAAGTAACAGAAGTCTTTGTGTATTTTTGCACCTGGGGTAAAATTAAATGAGCACTAAAAGAATTAAATAGCCATCAGAATTTTTAAAGGCATCAAAGAAACCTGTAACACTGAATCCCAATCACAAATGGTCTAAAGATGAAGATTAGGTTACATAAAATATTTGGAAGAAATTGTTCCCTGTGAGGGTGGGGAGGCCCTGGCACAGGATGCCCAGAGAAGCTGTGGCTGCCCCATCCCTGGAAGTGCTCAAGGCCAGGCTGGACAGGGCTTGGAGCAACCTGCGATAGTGGAAGGCATCCCTGCTCATAGCAGGGGGTGGGATGAGATGAGATTTACAGTCCCTTCCGGCACAACTGTGGAGAGGTGCAACAGCTCACATCTCTGAACAGGGACATAAGGTTCCTTGTTGAGGCTTTTTTAATGCTACTTCCTTAAAAAATACAAAAACAAAAACAAACCCACCAAAACAAAATCCTTTTTATTTTAGAAAGGACTGTGTGAAGAATGCCAAGGTCAAGAAAAGAGGAATCAAACTTCTCAGATTTTGATTTTTGCGACACATAACGATGTATTAGTGCATGACATTAAATATTACACGGAAGTTTCTCAAATGTTAAAATATAAAAGACTAATTCAGAACCACAGCGTCTGAGTCACCAATCCTTGACTTGTTTCTATAGAAATCAAAGCTTTGCTGGTGAACGTTCTCACATACAAAGAAATTACCAAAAATCAACCAAAATGTAGCACCTTTTCATTGCTACAATTACCCAATATATCATTTGTTACCAATGAAACAGAACTCCTTTGTGACGGAACGACTGAAGAAGGATCTGCCCTTCAAACTGGAGTCAGCCATCACAGTCTTACACACCAAGCTACCTCAAAGTGCATTTCATCAGCCTTCCAGCCCTCCAACTGTACTGAAGTACCCTCTGTTACACAGCTGCAGGTTTCTGTAACATGCCCTCCTACTCCTTAACAATTTATTCACTCATTTAGAACAGTTTTAGTTGGTGGTACAGAGATAAACAGAGTGAATGGTCAAGGGAGCAAACTGTTAATGGGTGAGTGAAAGAGAAATTTGACTTTCTGAGCTGTCTAGTTTGCTCCTGGGGAGAGCAATGCAGACTGGTACGCTTTTCAAACTCTGTTTGCAATGTAGACTTAAGCTATGCCCAAGGTGCTTTAAGCATACAGAAAGGCGCCTCTTTTTCAATATTTATATAAATCTAGAGAAAATTAAATAAATAGATTAGGGATTTGTGAGGATACTCTCTGATGGAAAAGTATGAAAGCTTTAAATGTCTTCATTGGTAAATAATATGCTATTACTGCAACGACAAATACAGCTGTGCGGTCAATGAACTATTTTCCAATTACTGTTTCTTGGATGAAAAATGTGTGTTGAGGGCCACTGACATTTAGAGATCATGGAATAGATGGATGCACAGGTAAACAGAATTTCCTTTGCAACAGAGGCCTAATGTCACAAAGATCAATTGTCCATGTTGCTCCCAGCATTACGACGTAGAGTATGCCTGGTGTGAAATGAAACCCCCATCACAATGTCACTCTTCACAGCTGGCTAAAAAAGACCATTTAGAGAAGTTCCACTGTTCTGTCATCCTGAGTGAAGATCTTATTCTTTACCGTGAGGATGGTGAGGCCCTGGCACAGGCTGCCCAGAGATGTGGCTGTCTCATCCCTGGAAGTGTCCAAGGCCAGGCTGGATGGAGCTCTGGGCAACCTGGTCTGGTGGAAGATGCCCGTGCCCATGGCAGGGGGTTGGAACGAGCTGAGCTTGAAGATCCCTTCAAGCCAAACCATTCTGTGATTCCACAATCTCTCAACAACCTAATTTTCTAATAAAATGTTAAACACTGAGTACCTGAGGACATAAATACAGTTATCAGCACTATCCCCACCATACAGGAAAGGGACTGGATCAGGGCACTGTGGTCACAAGCCCTGAATAATCCCCATGTTCCAAGTATCACCAGCAGCAGTGGCAGTACTGGCTGGGTCTGGCGCTTTTACACTCTTCAGCTGGGATTCACTTTGCTTGGCTTCAGACATCAACATCTGAGTTTATCACAGGAGATGCTTCTGTCATCAGAAGAGAAACTGGCAACTCCAGGACATGGCTCAGCTGATCCAGGGCCTTGGGACAAGATTAAACACTTCAGTGAAGGGCTCTTCACTGACAGTGATGGGAGCACAAACTCTTTTGTTCAGACACTGTTATCCAAGACCAGGTAGATCAATCCCACTCTGTGTACTGTCTTAAGGTGTTAGATATAATAAAGCATTTTTAAATTTAAAGCTTTTAACAAAGCCAGTTCAAGTCTAATACTTATTACAGTGTCAGACCCTGATTATTTAAGCACTCCTGAAATTTTCAGACAATGATAACTGGACTTGTTATTTCTGCATTGGTCTGGATACTGGGCTCTTAACTACTACAGCTCCTTAGATCATACGCTGCTATATTGCTTTTTTACTCTGCTCCTTGTCCATCTTGGATTATCATAGGCCTCACTGCTGTAAGAAGAAAAAAGCAAGAAAAATAACAGAAAAAAGCCTCCCAAGTATCTAAAACCAGAAATAACAGCCCTTTCTTCCTTCTCTGCTTAGGAAGAAATGTGAACACTCACCACCTTTTCCCCTCCCTCCCAACTACAAAATTTTAGGACCTACTATGGAAAGGTCAAAAGGAGGTCTCAGCTTTTATAACAAATACTATTTATTAAAAATTGCTGACTGCTGCATTAGTGCCAACAACTGCATATAATTTCAGTTCAAGCTTCATAAAATTTTAAGGCTCAGATACCAAGCTAAAAATTCCAAGCAGTTATGAAGAGGTGTGTTTAAACAGTAGTCTACATTATTTGCTTAAAGCAAAGAAATAGATTTGAGTAAAATCTGACAACTATTTCCCCCTGAACCTAACAGAAAGAATAAAGACATTTGAAAGATTTCTCCACTTATTTATTTTGTACTGTTCCTTGGCCAGCTTTGGTTCTGCTGACTTTTATACCAGCTACAGCAAAATGAGAACAGCATGTACAGACGGGGGTAAGATGATCTATGATGTTAAGGCAAGTGTGAGAGCCTCATCCCATCCCAAATCTCTGATGCCTTCCCTCATGACTCGTAAAGTGGTGTTCAGTTTTCAGTACTGCACTAGAGAACCAAAGAAGAGAAAACAAAACAAGCAGCAGACAAAAGAGCCAAAAGAGCAACAGAAATAACCAGAAGTTTATAAAACATGATCTAGAAACGGGAGACTGACTGGAAAACCAGACTTTGTTTGGTTTGTTTTTTCCTCTGCCTAACAAAAAAAGAGAAAAAGACACAACACCTGCTTTAAATATCACAAAGTTCATTGTGAAAAATGCATCTGTTCTTACGGCTACTGAGAAAGGAAAAAGGACTTAAAGTTGGGAAGGAAATTTTAGATGTTTGTTGTACGGTTTAACTAAGGACAACGAAGGACAGGGAAGGACTTCTTATGACAACAAACATCCACTGGGAAAGATTTAAGAAAAACTGACCCTGAGGAAGGAAGAGCTCAATTGCCTTAAAACCTGCATTTTCAGAATTCTCATCTCACCAGGTCTACTGAGGACAACCCTCTCCAGTTCCAAGGGTTTTTTCGCTGTACTGACTGGTTTGTTTTCCTTCCCTTTAATGTGGAGCTTCTGGTAATCCCTGAACAGCATTAAGCTCTCTTGTCTTTTAATTGATCTTGCTAATCATGCTGGATGGATTAAACAAACATGGAAGAAAAACTGCTGCATGTTCAGAGCAGAGCTACAGTCAAAGTAAACCAACCTGTTCCGTGACCTTGGAGAATATCAACATCATCACAAAGCTGCCTCGCTTGTGCAGAGAAATCCTCTGCCAGCTTCAGCTACGCCGGCTGAGCACAGTACTCTTGGAACATACATAGGAGTACTCTAACCCTTACTGTAACTTCCTTCCTCACCTCAGACCTACACACAGCCCTCCCAAATTCAGTTCTGCTGGCAGGAGATGGATTGACTTAATTGGAATGGCAGGTTTGTGAGCTTGGCTCATGCTGGCTCAGCCGCAGTGTCTGGGGTGAGAGCGCTCCGCTGGACAGCAGCTTGTGCTCCAGGCCAGGCATTTCCAATGACTCCAGGAACAACGAGGACCCCCACACTACAGAATCCTCTGGCCATGCTGGGGTCATCTGCCTTTACAAGCTTATGGTGCACTCAATAATAGCAGGTTTAAAAAAAAAGTAATTTCTCTACTTGAAAATGCTTTTTCAGTTCCAAGGTCTTGGACAGAATTATCCATTTTTGTCTTGAAACACTGTTATATCTGTCTAGAGTTTGACCAGGCAAAACTCTTTGTAGAGCCCTGCCTGAGTTATCCCCAAGTTAGTAAAAGATAAGTCAACTCTGGTGGAAACTGAGGCTTGGAGTTAGTATCAAACCAAAACTGCATGTCCAATGTAGAACAATGTGGCCTCAATCTATTAAACATTAACTCAGATCATGGGCTGAAACCACTCCATGGGCCTGACACCATTTCACATTTCTGCTGTGACACAAAAGATCACACAACCAGAGAATGGGTTGGGTTGGGTTGGAAGGGACCTGAAAGATCAAATCATTCCAACCCTCCAGCCATGGGCAGGAACACCTTTCACTAGACCAGGTAGCTCCAAGCCCAAGTCCAACCTGGCTTTGAACACCTCACCTCCAATAAGGTGCTTTACTGTAATGTATGAGGGACAATGAGGATAATGAATAGGAATCTGAATAGGATCAGAGCAGCCAAAGAGGGACGGAGCCATGTAGCTGTTAAGACATGAAAAAGCAGAAATTAATTCTAACTGACTGGAATCACACCAAGTTTTTTATGGAAAGAGTCACTTTAAAAAATCCTCAATTTAAGGCATTGCTGGTAAGCAACTGCAAATTCCCAACTGAAACTAGACCAGATGTTCAGAGCCTGCATAGCAATATAAAGCTGCCTTTTCCCAGTTTAATAGGGGAGACCCTGATAAACTCCTATACTGTACTTTGTCACGTAGATCATGTACTATTATGACTTACTGATATCTGCAGAACACTATTCTCTCTACTCACAGACAAATCTAACGACCCAAGAGCATGCTCCCCCTGAAGTAAGTTCCAGAAATTATAATGACTTGTCTTCAAACACCATGAGTCTGTGTGACTGTTGAGTAAAGACAATACAGGGTATATGAAAAGCAAGTGTTCCTACAGGGGTTCACAGCATTCAACGACCCAGAACTAGAATAATCTAGAAAGGTTACTGTGTAAGTCAGCAGTCATTGCTGATCTACAGCCATGACATTAAAGTCCACTTTGAAGATTTTTATCTGGGAACTGCTTCTAAGACCAGAAGTTTTATGAGTGATACCCATATATGCTCCCTACAAAGAAAGTAGGTTGTACTGAGACGGGTCTCATGACAGGATGAGAGGAAGTGGCTTCAAATTGCATCAGGGATGGTTTACACTGGATAGTAGGAAAAAATTTTGTTATGGAAGGGGTTGCCAAGCATTGGAACAGGCTGCACAGGGGAATGGTGAAATCACCATCCCTATCCAAAAAATGTGTGGATATGGCACTGGAGGACATGGTTTAGAGGTGAACAAGATGGTGTAATAAGGCTGATGGCTGGTCTTGGTGATCTTAGAGGTCTTTTCCAAATTTAATGATTCAAGGAGCCTATCTCAATCACAGCAGAAACATATCTAGAAGAGAGTAGTTTATGATGAAAAACGAGTAATTTATTTTTACTAAACTTTTTTGGAAATTCTCTACCAGTCATTGGGAAAGAAAAACCTTGCATTAAAATCACAGACAGCAACACCCACCAGAGGCCAAGACTTTGATTAACCACAAGCAAACACGGGTTACTGCTGTGTCTGATGAAGTCACAGGGCAGCCAGCACAGAGTAATTACCTTCAAACACTACCCCTGCACACCCAGAGTGCCTGCACTGGCCTCTTCCAGAGGCTCACAAGGGTGTGAAAGCTCAGGCAATAAAGGAGCTGGCAAAAAGCCTGGCTCCCTCTCAATACAGCAGAAGCCCAGTGGTGATCCTGCAGCAGTCAGTTCTGAACAGTGAGGGTGTGCAAAGGCCTTTGCAATGAGAGCTTTGTCAATGCTGAACTTCATTTCTAAGCACGTGAAGTTACCAGATTCTGAACAATCTAACAGTGAAGATCCCTGATACCTCCCTGCTGTGATCCTTTGGTGCCAACTACATTTCCAACAGACCTTACTAAAAGAAGTGTATTCCACAAATGCAAGATATTAGCACAAAATAAAACATGCGACCATATAAGCAGAGCAACTCAGGATTTTCACAGTATTTTAGGTTTGTGAGTTATTTCTCTGTTCCTAGTCTGATAAAACCTCTTATTTTCTTCAGGTGCTTTCTGAGTACCAGCACACGTGAAAATGCAAAAGAAACTGCAAACTTTAGCACATAAACTAGAGAGAAAATAAAAGACAATCTCCAATAAACTAAGTTATGCACCCTGCAGCAGAATGTACCATGTAGCCTATAAAACTCCAACTAAGCAAGTTGTTTTTAATCTGAATTAATTCAGAGGACTTGGGCTGCAATTAAAAGCAAATATCAACACTTTGGTAAATCATCACCTTGATGTATCTTGGATACTGCAAAGAATAGATAATTTACTATATTTTGCATATACAGCGTAGCTTGAACTTTTCCCCTGGAGGCTTCCAATAGAACTTATAATTTAGTAATCAACTGAAATGATAATGTTAACTACCACAATTTTAATAAAAGTATTTGTATTCTGCAAGCCAACGTTATTAACTGTCTTCAAAGGAAAAGCAAAGATGGCAGGAAGTTTCTATGTTGTGAACTACAAAGGGAAGCAACTAGGTTGTTAAATAGATGCATTTACTATCTCATTTCATCTTATAACATTCCCATTTAACGTATGTTAGTAGGAATGCTTTTCTTTATAAATGTATTGTTTGGAACAGAAGGCGGAAAAAAGTATTGCAGAGAACTGAAGCAGTTACTCAACACAACTGCAAGCATCAGAAAACTTCAATTTCTGAAATCACTTGCTCTGCTGTATAGCCTAGCCTTAGAAAAATATTCTGGATTTCTAGAAGCTAGTGGAAAGATCAGAAAATTCCACAAATCTAAGGTGTACCAGAAGACACAGGGATTCATTTGCATAGACCTAAAACTCCCCATCTGCAAGAAATAATAATGCAAGAAAGTTCACATGCTAATCATCTAACACGCTTAACCCACATTAAGTAACACATTCAAGGCGTCCAAAACCCTGAAAACAAAGCAATGAGGAGTATTACTAATACACAGCAGTACACTCCAACATCAGAAGTACTGAGGAGCTGTGCATTACTGATGATGCCTGGACAGGACACCCAGCCAAACAGAAGCTCTCCACAACGGCTCCACTTTGCCTCCTCAAGTTCATCAATAACAGCACAAATCTGTTTGTGATATCAGCATCCATTTGAGAAAGATAAATGTCATGTCAACATAGGCTGCCACGACTAAACCACTCAGGCAGTGAGAACAGGACAATTAGAGGAAGATGAGAGTGTGTCCACGCCATCAATCCAGCCAGGAATCTCAGAGAGATGAAGACAGACCCAGAAATAGTTTGGTTTTTTTGCACAGGATCTGCAGGGTGTCAGCAGTCCCATATGGAAGTATTAGACTGTGACTTCCCCATGTGCAGCTGTGCCAAATATTACTACACTCTTGCGGTTTTTTCCCTAACAATCTTAGTGCACTATAAAGGGAAGAGGCAGCCCCCAAAACTGACCCATCAGTTGCTGTTGATGGCAAACTCTGTTTTACAGTTTCTACTCTTCTCTCAAAGAAAGCTAAGAGTACAAGCAAGTGTCTTGTGGTACTGAAAGCTGAGCTAATATCCCTGCTTTTCATTAAGCTTGTCTGATATTTCCCATTAAAATATCTATTTCAACTGATATTGCTTTCAGACAATTTTCCTTGGAAAAACATTAACATGAAAGTGGGTTTTGTCATTGCTGAGAATAGGATAGGAAAAAAAAAATCTGTGCTTTTTTATTACATATTCATTTGTTCTGCTATGCTTTTTTATTTAATGTTTAAAAAATGATCCAGCAGGTGAGCTATGCTTAAAAAACCTGTATATGTATATCTTCCTTTTAGGAAGGGCCTTTTTGGGTCAGGCCACAGAGCTGCACTAAACTGCACTTTGCACACACTTGGGAGAGATTTTCAGGTCAAATTTAACTTTGCAGAGAGTCCACCTGCATTCAACAACAGTGAGTTGAGAGGAAGCACAGTGCTCACTGCACCTGCAGGCACAGGGATCTGCTGGCCCCAGTGCCTGCCTGGACTGGGGGTGGTATTTTGGAACACAGGAAAATGGGAGAGCAGGATTGTGTGTGTAATTGCACCAAATTCATCCAGCAGCGCTCTGAGCTCCTGGGGATTGAGCTACATTAGCCAGAGTCTCATGACTGCAGTGACTGCTAACAGACACAGAACGGGTCAGGTTAGAAGGGATCACAGTGGCTTGTCTGGTCCCTCCCCCCTGCTCAAGTAGGGTCATCCCAGAGCTCAGGGCACAGGCTTGTGTCCAGACAGTTCTAGAATATCTCCAGTGAGGGAGACTCCACCCCCTCTCTGGACAGTCTGTTCAGTGCTCAGTCACTGCACGGTAAAGAAGTTCTGCCTCCTGTCCAGGTGGAACTCGCTGGGATCAGTTCCTGCCCGTTCCTCTGGTGCCACTGCTGGGCCCCTGGAGCAGAGCCTGGGCCCTGCTCTGACCCTCCCTGCACACAGGGACACACAGGGATGAGGTTCCCTCTCAGGATCTCCTCTCCAGGCTGAACAGCCCCAGCTCCCTCAGCCTTTCCTGGGCAGGGAGATGTTCCAGTCCCTCCAGCATCTTTGCCACCCAGCACTGGACATACTCCAGGAGCTCCATGTCTCTCTTGTCCTGAGGAGCCCAGAACAGGACACAGCACTCCAGATGTGCCTCCCAGGGCTGAGCAGAGGGGCAAGGATCACCTTCCTTAGCCTGATGGGATACAGCTAACAGGATTTTGTTAAGTGCCTTTCACAGAGTCCCATGCAATGTTGGTAGCAAATAAAACTCTTCTATTTTCTTTTTTTTTTTTGCAAGATCTCTGACTTGTATTTTGCTTCCTGGGTGACTGTCTTGTGACTGCAGAGCAAAGACTATTTGGAACAAACACACACGCGTTTGATAAATGATAAACTTGACCTTACTTTGCTTCAGTATCCTTAATAAGCATTCCACCACCAACTACTCATTCAAATACTGGGAAGGACAGAAATCAACAGCACAAGAAAGCCCACACAGAAGTAACCAATTTAGACTGCAGAAACAGTGCACAGGATAAAGGCACAGGGCCACACACCAAACAATTAAGAGAAAACAAAATATTCAAGAGCTACTCATTAAGCAAGTACCATCCACCCTGTGCAGTAAACGAGTCTGTGGAAAAACTAGGCTGCAATCATGAAATTAAAGACTGTCTCAAAAAAGCATATGCATAGGCAAATTAAGGCTGTTCATGCATTCCCTAACTTGGACTGTTTGACTTTGCAGCTTTAATAATGCCCTTCTAATGTCGTTTTGGACCTAAGATATTTAAATTTCAAAAGCATTTGTACACAAATTAGACGCAGCCCTCCGACTGCTGGCGTGCTGCCTGCCCGGCCCCGCTGCCATGCATGGCCAGGCTGCTGCTGAGCTCCCACACGGGTTTGGGAAAGCAGAGCAAGTGAGAGCCTGTCAGGCAGCGCTGGCAGGGCAATGGTGCTCTCTGCTGGCTGAGCAGCAGCACGACAGGGGCTCTGGAGTTCTACTAAACCCCTACTACCAGGCTACGTGCAGGTGAACTGCTCCTGGCCCGGAGCCGGGCTAACAACTGCGGGATCTGTACCCGGACAACGCTCTTGACTGACAGACTTTACAAAACACACACCCACGGTGTATTTCACGTGTATGAATCAAGTGAAAACTCAGCCTTTCTGGCCTCTCTCCCTATTTCTGGGGTAGCAGCTTTTTGGAGAGGTTTACTTCTAGCAACAGTAGCTATGTTAATGTTAAATACAGAAAAACTTTTTTTTCAAAGTTTCCTTTTACCATGGGAAAAAATAATCTGATGCCTGCATAATTTAGAGAGACTTTAAGGCTAAAATGGTATTTTAGAAAACATTTAGTGACTTACTGCAAGTCAGAACAAGTCAGTTCTGTGGGAAGAAACTGTTTCAGACCAGTTTACTCGTTATCATGAACGTTGTCTATTTTTGGTTTTCTGTATGGAGAGTTTGGGTGAAAATATAGAGTGGACTGGGCAAGGAAAATCAGTGTCAAAGAGTCTGATAAAGAAAATGAAATGGGATCACAAACATGAATTGTTTTTGGTTTTTTTTTCGGAGGGAATCTCTCGAAGTGGAAAAAGATGCCAGCCTGGCATGGATTCAGGACTATCTAACCTTCATGTATGTAACCGTCAGTCAGAAACCAAGTGGTAAGCTGGAAAGAGAACTTGAGAGGAACTTTGGGACAGAGATAGTTTATTAAAGCATCTTTCTCTGAGATTCCTCATACTGGCCACAATCAAGTGCAAACTGAGAAAGATCAGATCCACCCACAGCAGAGATTAAAAAAACATCAAAAAATCCACATGAAATTAAGAGACAGCAGAACCTGACCTTCTCTCCAGTAGAGAATGGAGTGGATGAGCTGTGTTACAGCTAATAGTGCAGAGAGAAACTTTGTGTGGGAATACTCAGTGTGGGGATAATTTAAGGAGGAAGATGAGAGAAGGTGATTTAAGCACTTCAAGAACATCTATAAACACCGTAGGAAAATTCCTCACCAAGCAACCTTTTCAAATGAATCCCTTCAAAAGACCCGACTGAGCTCCTACAGAGGAAAAAACAACAACAAAACAAAACAACGCCAAAAAACCACACAAGGAAGCTAAAAAAAAGGAGGTGCAAAAGGCAGAAAAAAGTAACACTGACCTCGAGTCTCTTTTCAAGTGACTCTATTCTGTCTTTTTTGCTGGCCAAGTTAGCCCTTGTGTAGCGGCTCTGTCCAGGCAGGTACAACACTTGGCTGTAACATTCTTCCCACACCTGGTTATAAGCTTCACTTGACAGCTCTCCATGCCCCATTCCTTGCTTTACCACCTCCATCTCTTGTGCCAGTAGATCCTGTGCCTGTTGGAAAGGATGAGAGAAATTGCAGTTACAACACACAGGATACAAGGAAATTTTTCTTCTTTTCAAACCTTCAGTGTGCAATTCATGGGGGCAGCTTTTCTTTTCATACTCAAAGCTCACCATCAGGTTAAGCTAACTATGAAATTGAACACAGATGCTGTGGATTACAAATGAAACTCAGGCTAGAAGACTCCTCACAGCACAACTATCCCTCATTTTATATAATTTGGCCAAACCTGACATCACCCTGGCGTGGCTAATGAAAGCTGTGGCACAGTGAGATACTTCATCTTGCTGCACAAGAACGGAGATAAAAGCAGGGACCTTGAGGTACAGACAGAAGCAGCTGTCCTATGAAACAAAAATCACTTTTCATTTCCTTTTGCTTGCCCTTCTCCACACAACCTGGAAAGTCAAGCCTAAACATTCCCGAGCAAGCTGTGTAAGCTCCACTGCAGGAAATACAACTCTGAGTGTAACTAACATATTCTGTAGCTGAAGAACTGGTGAGATATGAGCACTCTGGTGCTTCCAGTTTCGTTTACAAAGTTTGCAATGAACTGAAAAGATTCTTGTTGGTCTCACAACTCTTAATATTTCTGACAAAGAGCCTGGCCTGCAAAACTACACAGGCACCCAGGTCCTTCTGATT
The DNA here is from genome assembly GCA_013397075.1 of Rhabdornis inornatus. Lineage (NCBI taxonomy): Eukaryota > Metazoa > Chordata > Aves > Passeriformes > Rhabdornithidae > Rhabdornis > Rhabdornis inornatus. Next base: position 226,248 of record VWZS01003297.1, on the reverse strand, counting down.
TTATTAATAACTAAAAACTAAAATATCTTTGCCAGTCTAGACTTCATTGGTTATAAGTGCATGTCCATGTCCTCTATTTCAACAGCATTTACAGGCGCAGCACAAATTTCCCTATCAGCAGTAGATATCTTACTGCAAGCAGATGTTATGTTTTGTAACTGCACACTGACCAGGTAGAAATTCAGGTATCACCAGATTAGATGATTCCACAGATACTGGGGAAAGGAAAATTAATTACTTGTTCTTGATGGTCAAGACAGATAAAATAGGAGTAACACAACCACACCTGACAAAGCTAAATGTTATACATTTCAATTAGCCAAGATTAGTACACTGTGAGGAACTACTTGAAGGTGCATTTACTTGTGGCACCCAGCTCCAGGAGCTCAGCACACCGTGCCCAACACCACTGCTAATCCTTCCCAAAAGAGAACTGCACATCAGGAAAAGAAAGGAGTATTTTATGATAGAGTTTTAGGATGAAGATGTTCTAAAAACAAATGAAGTAAAGCAAAATAAAAAAGCACCAGGTGAGATCACAGATATAGGAAAATTTTCTGGTTTGAACTGGATTTTAGACAAAGAGGGAATATTGTGCTGGATGTTAAGAGAGCAAGCAGGAGCAGGGATGCAAAAAAACTTCTGCTCATCAGTTAGAAGACAAAACTTCCAGGGACTTTGAAGAAGAGTTTCCAGACAAAAACTAGTGGACCGTGTAATAGTCTCTAAGGGAAGTGATAGCAAACCTGATTCTTGCTGCACTTCAAAACAACCAGAGAAAGCACTTGGAGAACATTCCTAAGGGAACAATCTGACACTGGCAGGGCAGTGAAATTCATGATCTAACTGTATTTTCCATCTTTAACATCTCCTGGTAAGAGATCTTCAAGTATAATTTTTCATTTAACAGCAAATTGGAAGTACACACTGTTCAGTGTTTCTCCTTTTAGGCTCTACATGATTGGTCGGTTATGGTCAAGGATTTAAAATCTGTTTGTGTATCTTTAGAGTTACCTTAAAGGAGTAGGGGATTTAGGTGCACAGATACAACAGGTATTGTCAGAGGACAACTCTAGAGAGATAGGCAACTTGGTGGCATGTGATTTTGTTATTTTCACTCATTTTTATTCCTGTAGGCATTTGGTCAAAGGTTACTGGCACAGCTTCACAGGTGAAGCTCTTTGAAAGAGCTAAACCACAGAATTGCCTATCTGTCACTTGGCAGCAAAAGGCAACATCTGTAGCTGCTTAAATAAATGAACACCCTGAACTGGAACCCTGATCCAGAGCTGCTGTTTAACTTGGGATTACAATGCAAAATAGGATACAGTGCCCAGGCCGCCCACTCAATGCAGCCAGCCATGGCCCAATCTGCCTGTTCAGCACTTCTGGACCAGGTAGAGCTGTAAGATCAGCTGCCATGGACCAGCAGGCTCTGCACCACCACAGCTTGCCTGGATCAAGCTTGACAAGCATAATTAAACAACGTGATTTGCTGCTCCAAGGTACAAGCTAACAATCACTGTCCTACTTGGTCTGCACTGCTTTGAAGAAAATGCTTTGTAATTCTGGATTAATAGAATTCAGAGGCAGCAGAAGGTGGGTAACACACCCTGCAAATGCCTCAATGATTTAACAGCAATTTACAGAAACAGCAAAGTAGATTTTGGTAACTGTCGGGGCATTATGGCTCTTACCCTTATTTAAAACTATGAGCAATCACAACACATTCAAATTTTTATCTCAGTGACAATGTCTATGGGCAAATACAGCATCCTCATCATTCTGCTGAAAGCCCAGATTAACATCAGATCACAGAAAGGAGAATGTGCACTTAAATCATCCTTACTTATTAACTTATCCTTACTTAATGCTTGGCAGTGCTGGGTTAACCTTCAAACCTTATTGTTGCAGAGGTCTTTTTCAACCACAACAACTCCATGATTACAGCTCTTCATTCAACCCTCTGGAGACCTGCCAGCTGAACTCTGGGCAGGCTTTTCCCCCCAATATTACAGAACTATGCCCTAAGGAGACGTTGGGTCTCCTTAGGCCACACAATTCTCACCTTCTTCAGATCCTCTTTGGAGAACTTCTCATAAGGATTTTGCTCCAAGTAAGCCATGTGCTCTGCATTGTTGCTTCCAAATCCTGGGCCTTTCCCTTTCTTACCAGTAAACTGTTCTCCAAATGGATGGTGTAAAAGATCAAAATGAAGCATGGTAATCATCTCTTTCTTTATGAGTTCTTCACTTTTCTGCAAGTCTGTTAGAGGTGGTTCCACATTTAAGGGTCTCAGTATTGTTTCATTAACCTGCCCAGGAATAAAAAAAAGTCTGTAAATACCATAAACACCAAAGATAACATTAAATTCATGTATCTCCACTCAAGTATGAATTTTATGTACCAGCTAAACCCCACAGAGCAGGTGCCAAAATCCCTTGTGGTGGGACACATGCAGTAATCTCAACATCTGTGCAGATGAAGTATCTCATGACAACTCTGCTGGGAAAGTTTCCTGTAAATCAGCATAGTCAAATAAAGATTTCACTCTCTCATGATCTCCTTAGACTGTATTTCCTCCTATAATGGTTAAAGACTTTATTTTTAATTGTTGCTCCTTAACAGTGAATTTTGTTTCCACTTACTTCTGAGGGCCTTGGTAGATTCTTCTGCACAGCTTTGTGCATTCTCTTCAGTTCCTTGGCACGCTCTGCTTCCCGGAGAGCCTACACAAACAAGCCAAGTGTTACTCCAGCCATTGTAACACAATCAGATGCTGCCTAGGAATGTATGTGATATAAAAGCTAATTGATTACTGCAGTAAAGATTCCTTCCAGTATACAGACTTCATGTTGCTAAACCAGAGCTAAATAATGTGATGACAACATAATTTACTGCCTCTAAAGTGAATGGGAAGAACACAGCAGACTATCTCCAAGAGAAAAGAAATCTTCAAAAATCTTTTCCAGGCATCAAATTCTCCTTCCATCTCAACTCCAGCAAGATTTCATTCTTTACACACTTCTCCACGTGTGACAACTGCTCTACTTCTTCAGACATTAAATCCACCAGGAAAATAAAGACTCTTGAATTAGCAGCTATGACTCTTGTTTGTCATCTTCAACAACTTAAAGTACATATTTCACTAAAACAATACTTGTGAAAGTGGAAAAACATGAGAGTTCTCTTTACAATACACTTTCAAGCAAAAACTAACATGAAAAGCCAGTGTTGTCAGGAACTTCAGGAAAAATGATCAACATCTTCCATGTTCTAATCCCAGCATGTCACATCTTCCCTTGAAGGCAGGATGCTCTTCTCTTGTATGATGGTACAACTCAGATTCTTTCCTCTATTCTAAACACATACATTACTTGTATTTATTCAGACTTTTTATTAGGGTATGTATGCACAAGATATACATATACATGTAGAAAACACATTCGTCCCCAAACAGGACACACTAGGAATCAAATTCTGGGAAATGCTTATCCCATTTAAAGATATCAAAGCATAGGATTTTTAAAAATATTTTCAAAATATTAAAATATTATTCAAAATATTTTCAAAATTTTAAATTATTTTAAAATAATTGTTCACTTGTCAAAACACAGCCATCATCAAAAACTTCTCTGGACTCAAAAATCCCATTTATTTTTATAAAAATCATTTGTATTTATATAAGGTATATAACAGAAAGAGATTTGCAATACAAAATTTAGGCTAAGCAATACCTTAAGCAATAGAAAAGGGACTGTTTTTAGAAAGATTTAAAGTGTCTCTGGTTACTGGCCAGTACAGCCATTTAACGGCAGAATTTAGGCCTGTACTTTATCCAGCCTTCCTTGATTCTAAACCAAAACAAAACACCAGAGACACATTCTCAACTTGGCTGTCTGGGTAATTCTCTGGTACAGGGCAAGGGCATCAATTCCCCGCATGGCAGACTTTTATCTGTGTGCTACCAGCCTGCCTGAGTTTGTATACACCTGTTTAACCTTCCACAAACAGCAACTTTCAACCTTGAGAAAATAACCCTAAACTGAAAAAAAACCCAGAGTTCTTATGTGCTTAAAAATCAAGCATGTGCCACTGTAGAAAAAAGCTTTTAAATAAATTTTTATCTTCTGGGGGACAAACACAGGAGGTAGGACATAGGCACTCTTAGGGACTTCATGGTAGAAGATTATATGATACATAACATTAAGAAATTAAGAAAATGGTTTAGAGAGAAAACTGATTTGACCTCTGTGTGTGTATACTCAGCAGCAAAGAAAACAAGTACATTTTACTTTGCTATCCTGTAGAAGAAAGCTGTATCTCTTCCACTGAACAGGTGTGAAACAAGGGGAACCATACAAGCAACACATTTTATTTTACACCAAAGGCACCATCCACATCTCACACACTGACCTGCTTGCGGGCTTCTATATCAGCAGCATCTTCTACAAACGTTTCATCTACTTCATGTTCTTCAAGTTCCTTTTCTGCATTTTCAGGTAGAACAATCTCAAAGTCATTCTTTGGAGCAGGGAGGGCCATGAGCCCCAGGCGCAGGTGCTCCCGAGATTCCCTCTCCTGTGGGAAGAGCAGTGAGATGTGATGCTTCTGCATTCACACCCTGAATGCAGTGTAATACTCTGAGTGCAACACAGTCAGACTCCACTCATCTGCATTAACAGACAAGAACAACACACTAATTATCCCCTGGCCACCTCAGTCTGCTACAAAGCCAGAAAGCACCAGATCTGGAAACCAGTGGAGCCCACCAGGAATTTGAAGCCTCAGTTTCCCTTCTAGCAGTAAAAAATCTTTTTGCTATAAAAAGGCTGAGACAGAACCAAAATATAAATATATCAAATAAACCTTCTTCTTCAAGCTAAGAGCCCTGGAATTTTGAACTTGAAGAGTTATTTTTGTGAGAATATGCCAAATACTTGGAGCAGATATCTTAGCTAGGCCAAAAAGAAAACTGTTGATAGCTCAGGTGGGAGATATTCAAAGCCACAGTCGAAGCTGCAGAATCAGCCACATAAAAGGAGTTCCCAAGGTGCTACCTATTAGGTATATGCCCTTTTATACCAAGCCTAATTGGCAGGGTCCATCTGGCTGAATCTCCAAGAATGGAAACATCTGTCGCCAAAGGTGATCACAGTGTCTGGATGGGACTCAGATTTCTGAATATCTCCAACTCCAGTGCTCCTAATGGCAAAAATTGAACTCCTTTAGCTCAGTGTTGTCAACACGACAGACTGATGAAAAGGTTCTATAGGTAAATCAGGAAGCCAAGATGATGAGGAATTTGAGGATTGTGTAGGATTTCAAGAAAAATGCTCAAGATGCACCTCCTGCTCAGCTTCAAAGACAGAAATAGGATGGAAACTTAACTATGTCTTCTCCAACAAACAGTTTTAGAGTGTGTTTACTGAGCACAATGAAAGCCATTCTAAGCAGCAAGATTTCTGTTCTTTTAAATAAAGATTGTATCTTATTATGTGATGAGGACAGACCTGTAGACAGGTGGAAGAAATAACACTTACTTATTATAAAATAAAATCCTTTTCAGCAGATGACAACCAAAAACCTGAAAAATAATAGAGCACTGATTTCCACTTGTTAAGTACTACTTACCATCTGTTTTGCATAGGATGGGTCACTGTAATCTGCCATTCCCTCTTCTGGGTTGATGTTCAGTTTATCCCGCAGGGGAGTTCTCCCAGGAGTTGTGCCAAGTGCAGGTTTGGGAGTCAGTCCTCCTCGAGGAGTTAAGCTCTCTGACCCCTGAGAGGGTGTTCTAGTGAAGTGCAGTTAGTCATTAGTTCTTTACTATAGAGCTCTACTGACAAAAGTCTGAATGTTGGGAAAAATTACATAAACATAGTCTACACATTCAATCTAGAGTTTTTTCTTAGGAGGCAGTGAAACAGTAAAGTGCAATTACAAGAATGCTAAAAATAAATTGTTGAAACCTGTCAAGGTGTAACCAAGGTCCTGTCAAGCTGAAATCTAGGCACATCATCATTGTAAGAGAAGCTTCAGGAACTCCACCAACATAAACTCCCACTGCTGCTTTTGAGAGAAGAGCTTATCCAGTCACCAGGCATTATTCTGGGATACAGTAACCAGGATTGAATTGCAAGCTCTGACTTCCCCACCACCTGGGCAAGTCATTCACTCCAAAATCATCTGGCCCAACAGCTGTCCCATATTGCAATTGAATGGATCATCCTGAAAATGCCTCTTTGCTTCCACTGACTATTGAAGAAGTAATCACATTATAATAATTACTTCTAAGCATCTATGGTTAGGCAACATGGATTAAGTCTTAGATTTTGTTGGCCCCAATTGCTTCTTCTCTAGACTGGGAAGGAATATTGAACTCCATCCCAATGACCTACTACATGAACAAGGGGCTACTTCATGGATTGCTAATTTTTCCCTCTGCTCAAGGACTTGAATTTTCCCACTGACAGAGCATTTCCGCAAGCAAGCCAAGTTGATCCACAGGTACCATATTTACTTGTGCAAATCTGAACTTCAGAAGCTAAAAAAAAAAACACCATGAAAAATCTCAAACAACAAAATTAGAGTATCTCTACTTCTTAAAATATAAAATAACCCAGATCAACAGCCAGATCACTCCAGGTCAAATTCTACATTCATTTTGCACCACACTGACACAAACAGATCTTCAAAAAAGCACCCATTGCTGGAGCTGCTCTTTTAATTAAAAGATACGGGCTTTTGCACAGGGCTTCTAAACAAAATAAAGCTGCTTTGGAAAAGCTGCCATAAAGGTCCTTTTTATTTCATTCTCCACTTTTCCTACTAACATGATACAAGTAAAATTAGAACCTAAGTGGAAAAAGCTGAAACACAAAATGTACCAATTGTAACATGTTTTAGCTGTATGATACTTGGCATGTGTGGGATGTGTATTTGTTCACTGTAAGAGTTAAACCAGGAATTCTGTACTATTTAGATTGGCAATATAAGAAATATCTTATTTTGGATATATATGGCTTATAAAATATTTACTCCAGCTTTTCAAAAATTCAGTGTGGGTTTGGCTAAGGGACCTCCCACATCTTTGTCTCCAAGGTAATACTTTGGAAAGGCCAGGATCCACATACAGAATGACATTCCAGCTTACTATTTATACTCCTTCATTACTCCAGAATAATTTTTACTGCTCCAGACCACAGACGGCTACATTTTGGATCAAAACTCCAGTGAGCCATACACTGTATGCACACAGATGAAGAGGACATGGCTGAGCTTTCTAAAGACACAGAGAAGCAGAAATTTGTACAACAAGGGCTTGAAACAAAAGTGAGTTAAGATTTCTTTTGCAGCTCTAATCATGATAGTATTTTACACATTAAAATCTGCTCTGTTCACCCTCCTCCAAACAGACACATGCCCACCCAAGCATCCATCACAAAAGGAGTCTGTTTACCTGAAAGGTGTGGAAAGCACAGTATTTGGAGTCTGAACAACCTGTTTCTGTGGTGTTACCCCTGAAAAGTCACTTTCATGCAAGGGAGTATTAAGACCTCCTTTCAGGGGAGTATCCACATTTGTGAGAGCCATCAGATTCTGGGCCTCCTGTGTAACAGACAACACAAGCAGTGCTTCACCAAGACATTCATGGTCACGTTTAACAGATTATGTAGCACCAAGAACAGCCGAAGAGTTATTTGAATATCAGTTTGTGGAAAATGTTTAAAATTTCTTAGCTTTAACACCTTTCACTGGTATTTATAAACCCTAATATTCCACTGAGAGGCATTTGAACTTAATTTCCAGTAAAATATGTTATAAACTGGAGTTGCAAAAATGAGTGGCTTATTGTTTCAGCTTCCTTCAGTTTGCCAGACTCCATAAATCACCAAGATTTGTTAGTGACTGAACACTCAAGTAATCCTAAGAATCCTGATTTTAAGAGGGCAGAGCATACTTGAACTCTGAAACCTGAATTCAATCAACTTTTATCCAAACTGGACTTCAAAGAGAATTTTCCAAAAGAGATGGACACTATTCAGACTTTCAGTCCATGACTCAATTGGGGCTTTTATGAATAGCCCCCTTTTTAATTTCATTTTTCCTTATTACAGTGAGGAATTAAGTCTCTCTGAAAATGAGCTACTTATACTACCGCAAATAGCAAATATATTCCCAGAAGACCACTAATCCACCTAGAGAACTCTGTATATGCATAATACTGTGACATTTATAGTGTCAGAGTCCTCCATCCAAAGGTGAGTGTAACCATCCCTGCAAACACTGCACAGACTCAGGTCATGATCTGCAGAGCCAGGAACTTTCTCTTTTCTCCTATCCTGGAACTGCTGAAATACAGCTCACTGTCTGCTCAGAGGGTTTTTGGGTCTTTTGTTTCGGACTGGAGTTTTGGCATCTTGTTTATTCCTACACACTAGTTGCATTGATTCAATTTACCCATTTCAACACATCAACAAAATGTTACTCAACATTACCAGTTTTTGAAAAATCCAGGCAATCAGAGGTTGTAAAGGCAGGTTTTGGCTAACCTAAGTTTTAAGCCAACAAAATGCTATGAAAACATTCTTGCATTGTTGCAGTTAATTATTAATTGAACATAAAGTACACTGCTTTAAGGAGATGAACTCATACATCTTCAATACTGAGAGAGACACAAGAGAAGGGAAAATTAAGACACCCAGGAGAATGGTTAAAAGTTTCACATAATATATGACTAAAAGAAAAATAATCAGAATGTTTTGAAACATGGTGACAATTGATCAAATAGGAGCAGATCTGCTTCTGTGCCCTTCAGTGTGTCCTGAAGATTGGGATTGCTTCAAATCCCGATATTGCACATTATCTAAGGAGTTTTTTCTCCAGCACATACACCTTCTACTGAGTTGACTCCTGCTCCAAAACTTAAAACCCATCCTATACATTTATACTCTACCTGCAGGATCCTGTCCTGGGCTGCTGGAGTTTTGGGAGTCCTTAGAGCTATGCTGTTGTTGGTTACATTATATTCAGAGAGAAGAGTGCTGGAAGCTGAGTTTGTGATTCCAGATTCCTCAGCAGTCTGCCTTGCAATCTCACTTGCCTGGCCGACTTTCACAACTTCTTCAAGTTCTGTATCAGATATCTTTGAAAGAGAAAATCCCAAGGCAGAGTAAGATACAATGGAACTATGAGATCCAATTGATAAAACAGAAAGCACTGTTTGGTATTGGCCTTACAAGTTTTTTATTATCAGTAAACACCTCACCTGAGGTGCTGGAAGCACCAGCTTACTCCTTTTCTTGGTAAATTCTGACACTCCACTGGTCTGCAGAATAGCTGAGGGCAAGTCTGACTCTTTTTTCCGTTTCATGTGTTGCTTGTCCTTTTTGCGCTCTCTTCCCTCCCTCTCACTGTCATGATGGAAAACAGAATCATTTCAGAACACACAGAGCAGCTACAAAGCAAAGCAAACAAGCCAAGAGCATAAAGGCTGTACCCTTATCCCATGCTGGATATGCTGAAATAGAACATCGCAGGAAGAGCAGAGCACCTTGTGGGTGATTAGACGTGATCTGCAGATCTTGCAGAAGAACCTACTACAGGGCAGTGTAACGCTTTTAAATTATGGAATTAGCCAACAGATTTAGCTTTTAGGCTGAGTAACTACAATCAACAGGGTCACTGGATCAATAAAAAAAGTGTCAGGCCAAGAACTCAGATAGTAAAAATAAGGGAATGTGAATAGTCCCTTTTTTTCTGGCAGCTGCTAAGGAAAGATGTACATTTTCTTTTGTAGAAAATGGGAACCAATTTCTCTTCAGTCTTTAACAACAATAGCATTTCCTTCAAACAGCAATGGAGGCAGTCAGTGAAATCATACGCTTCAGTCTGAAGCTGCTGCCTGACCCTCTGAGAGAAGAGCCATGCAGAAAAATCAGTTAGTAACACCACATGAGTTAATAAACCAAACTGTACGTGGCACTGGACTCTCTCAGTAAAAAGCAGTTTTGGCAGAAGTAGTGGGAAATGCAATTGTACAATTAAATAAGTACCCAAGAGTGGCATTTAACTTCTCAACTACACTTTTAGGGATTTTTTGGGGGGATGGGGAGAAATTAAGCAGTTAAGGACATCAACTTAAGAACAACTCCATCAAAAGTAATACTACAAATCTACTCCTATGAGCCATCTTAATAAGATTATTACTTAAAGGACACTAAATACACAAAAATAAAAACTGCTAAAAAAAAACAACTCCAAAAATTAACATTTCGACTTAAAGAACAAGAACATGTGTGAGAAACTTTAATCTTATACATAAAAGGTGAACTACAGGAAACAAAAAAGATATCATAGATAATAGGTGAACTACACCTTTTGGAAAGATAAAAACACAGAAAACTGAAAAGGAAAAGACCACTTGCACTTGTATCCGTCCTACAGAAAATACAATTCCCACCCACATTATGTTTCCAGGACTTAACACGCATAAATATGGGTTGCTTTTTTTCAAATATGCTGTTCCCTCCTAATTACAACACAAACTTACGATCTTAATTCTCCATCCAGGTCTTGCTGACGCAGTCTCCTGAAATCTGCATCCAGGGACTGATAATTTTCTTCTGATGTATCATAAAAACCAGGGGCAGGCTTCTTTTCAAATGGAATTTCTGCATTGTAATCCACACCCCTCTTCTTTTTTCTTTTCTTCTGGATCTCAATTCCAGCAGCGCGAAGTTCTCTTCTTTTCTGGAGAGCAGCAAGACGTCTAAAGAAACAGTAACACCACATGATTTAAAGTGAAGCATAAAGAAAAGCACTCCCAGGATATGAAAACAAATATAAATTTACCGAGCTTCTTCCAGCTGCTTCTCCCTGGCTTTCCTCTTGGCCTTCTTTCCCTGCGTATTCGCCAGACGTGCTCGAGCCTCAGACAGCATTTCAAGCTCATCTACAATAGAACAGATAAATACAGCAGTGAATCTGCACTGGAAAGATGAGTCAGGAAAAAGGTGTCATTAAGATTAGAAAACCATCTTTAAAGCTGAATCAATCAACCGCAGGCTTTCTGTGTCATCAAGACTTTCAGAAAAAAAGCCTAATGTTGAAAATAGTAAGTATCAACAGCAAATCAAAATATTTACATAAAGAGACAAACTGACCACATTAATGGAAGTGAAACTTCATTTACATCTTTATCAGAGAGTATTATCTTGAGAACTTGCTAACTGTATTTACTTCTAGAGCTGAGAGAGCTGTTTTTGTGAACCTATAACTGTTCAAAACCATCAATGGTTCATGCATGGAATTTTAACAATGTCATTTTTCAGTTTATAACATTGCTTTGTGCAAGGAAAAAAAAAAAGGCAGTCCTGTGCTTCAGCATGGATTCATCTGAGAGTTGTAAGCCGATGGAAAATGATAAAGATACAGAATGCAAACAAGCAGAGCAGTTTTCAAAGCAAAGAACAGCCAGTCATGGTAACAGATGGAGGTGACAGATAAGGAGGCAAAAAAACAAGGAAAGGAAAACGAGAAAAGTGTAACTGACTGGTCAGATACAGAAACAAGACAAAATTTGTAAGTAAATTAATGACCAGGTGGTGGTGGAAAAAAAGAAGAAAACCAAGGTACACTGGCTGTGTAAACAGAAAAATCAAACAGATCAGACTTCTGTCAAAAATTGTAAACACACTCCTAACTCACCTTCATCCATGTCAATGGGATCTGGCCTGGCAGGTTTGGTTTCTGGATTTGGATCGATTTCTCCAGGTTTCAGTTTCCGAGGATCATCAGCAGTTTCTTCCTCATTGTCTCGCTGAGCAGCTTTGTCCCTAAAAACACATTGCAGGTGTCACTACCAGCTCTTTGTTTTCCCCCAGACTCCTAATAACCATCCCTTAAATGTCTCCAAAGCATAAAGCAGTAACCTTGTACTCTGTACATTAAATCTGTTACACAATTCACAAGCATGGTACAGTTCCATAATCTTAAACAAGACAAGGAAAGAAACCAAAACAGTATTACATTACAGCAATAAAATATTATATAAAATACAATACTGATACAGCTAGTAGTAAACAAATCTCCTCAGGTAATCTTTAACAATAAAAACAAGAATTCAAGCAGCGTGATAAAATTAAAAAATCAAGTTTTCTATTATGTTTTTTCTACTCAACCAATCACACCAAAATTAAGAATGCTCACAAGGGAAAACAGCACATTCTTTCTCTTCTCATGGCCTAAAGAAACTCTTTGTAGCAGAGAGATGGTATCTGCACACTCAGCCATTTCAACACGTGTTTTATGTCTCTTTTCTTTCTCACATACACCCTCCTGCTGATCAGCCAGCCAAAAGATGCCCAACCAGCCTAATAAAAGCATAAATCCTGACAGACCCTTAGCCAGAAAGACCAGGAGCAAGAAGAGATACACCTATTTCTATTCAAGCTGCTCTCCAGGTTCCAGCAGCTTCCTTCAAGCTAGACACAAGTGACTGAAAACAATCTTTAAAGATCTGCTTACAAAAGAACTCAGTCAACTTGAAACCACCCTAATTTACCACCATGGGAGAAGGGAATGATACATTGCTACAACTCCACAGATTTTTCGGGTATTCCTGACTAGGTTTTCCTCTAGGCAAGCAGAAACTCACAGCAGAAATTCATAGTGTTCCAAGCACTGTGCAGCAGTTCTCCCAATGATGGGGGCAATGGTTCTCCACTGGGTTGGCATCAGCTTGGCCAAGTGCAACAGTTTCTCCTCCTCTTCCCGGGACCACTCTGTCTTTTTGATGCTCGGGTCCAGCCATTCGTACCTGTAGGAAGGGGAAAAAATTAAGGATGACAGATCCAAGTTATCCATTGATTTGTCTTCAAGAATGTTCTCATGATGTATGTATTTGAGCTTTAAAATGTATTATTTATCCAGCACTTTTCATACAGATACTGCCTCTTCTTCCTTTTCCTGTCTTTATTCTGGCAAAGTAAAGAGTCACAGAATTAATCCTGAAAAAGAAAAGTAAAAATTGCAACTATCAAAGATAAAGAAATGGTAGAATTGTTTGGTTTGGAGTCTTCAACAATTATCTTACTAAGCCTCAAGTGTGCCAGTACTGTTATCTTTACAAGAAATATTCTATTAAATATGTGCAGTTCAGTTCTTGAGAATCTAAGTCTCAAATACATTTATACTGCATCAGTATTTGCACCAGTTTAAAGCTCCTATTTTTTATAAAATACTAATTTTCACAGTGCAATTTCTAAACATTTACTCTCAAGCTAAAATCCCATTACATGAAATTAGAAAATTATATGTAAGAGAGATTAGTATCTTGCAATTTTACTTCCTTGGCAATATCCACCCATTAAAACATGTTTAAATAAAGAGAAAAACTAATGTTTATAATTTAAAGTGATCCTGTATTTGCTAGCACTGCAGTCACTGGCAAACAGAACATCTGGCTACTTTCGTTCAACTACTTTGAAGCAGTAAGAATTTGAAGCTTCCATGATAAAATTAAACAGTGTTAAAACGGTTGTTGCCCTGTGGACATAAATTAAGTCTGTGGTACCATTCTGCCTAAATTTCCACTTACTATGAAGGTCATATTCCCAGGCACAGCACCTCTCACTTACCATCTGGCTTTGCACTGCTTTGCTGATTTCCTGTGCAATAAGGAGGCAATTCGAGACCACTGATTTTTGCCATATTTCATAACAGCTGCTTTGAGAATTTCATCCTTGGAAAAAACATAAATAAATACTCTTATGGACTGCAAAACAGAAAGTCTGAGCTCAAGCAAAGGAGAACATGATAAATTCCATGGGCTGGCCCAGAGGAAACAGCATAACACTGCTACTTCTGTTCCATTTTATTCTCAAGAAAAATCAGGATTTGTATTTCAAAGGCCAATTAATGGATAAATCCATAAAGATTAAATGAAAAAGACACATGATTATTGTTCCAAACTTCATATATCCAACAGAACTTTCCAAATGATTACTTTCAATGCTCTCTAATGCATTAGTGTTTAAATGCTCTCTATGTCTTCCACGAAGGACAGCAGCAGAGGTAAGGAAGTGTTTGGTAATGACAGCACAATTGGAAAAGAAAGTAGAATTGGCAAATATCTCTGGATGCCTTCTTTTAAATAATACCATAAAATTATCTATTTTTCACATTTTAATACAATTGGAATAAAAATGTAATAGATTCAGCTTGGGAGCCATGTTCACGTACAATGAAGTGTGCACTCAGTTTGATCAAAAGCCAGAAGAGCTATCAATTGTCTGTTAATTCATCTATCAATCCCTCTCTCCCTTCCTCAATAGATGGGCTCATTATTTCTGGTTTATTCAGAGAAAGTGGCATTTTAAATGCATTAAAGCTATTCTTGCAGCCCCGTCAATCACAGATGTCCCTCTCCTGTACCCAGTGAGTGTTCAGTGAATCTGACACTATCTCCACTGACACCTCCCAGAGAACAGCTTTAACTGTGAGCTTATGATCAGCTCTTGATCTGGCTTGAGCTGCTACAGGCAAAAATTCATGTAATTACTGTTCCGAAATAAATAATAAATCCCACCTTGCATCTTTTTTTCAAAAAGGACTCACTTGGTGCTCTATGGCACACAGGAGCTGTAGCAGTGACATCAACAGGCTTTTTTTGCAAGTAACCAGTCATTTTATGAATGACCTGGTATCACCAGGTTCCACTTTCCCTGTTTTTAATGCTGTATGCATAATCAATCAAAATATTAATTAAAAAAAAAAAAAAAAAACATCTGTTTTATCCCTGGTACACAAAGCCCAGCAAACTAGGGATATATTTGGCCACTGGAACAGGCTCCTCAGGGCAGTGGCCACAGCCCTAAGGCTGCCAGAGATCAGGCAGCATTTGGACAACGCTCTCAGGCACAGGGTGGGATTCTCAGGGGTGCTCTGTGCAGGAGTTGGACTCGATGGTCCTTATGGGTCCCCTCCAACTCAGCACAATCTGTGATTCCATTTAATGCACTGCTCTTTCTCTTCAACAGTCACCAAAATTTATCAAGTATGGAAGACCCTAAGAATGGGGTGAAGACAACGTGAGTTTCCTGTCCTCTGCTGACCCCAAATTTGGGTGCTTCCTGTCACATCACTGATATATCACAAGTGCTTAAAAGCACACAAAATACATTTTATCTTCTATTAGTTTTTCCTCACTGTTTCCTGGAACCACGTACATGCCTGGTACTCCCAGCATGCAGTGACAGAGCTGTGTTTTACAGTGCCAGGTACATCCTTTTGCTTTAAATATGCATCTAATAAAACTGACATCCTTGATTTCTCATGTTATTAATTTCTTTTCCATGACCACTTGTGGTTCTGAAAGCTTGCAACAGCAAAACTGGAGGGGATCATTCTTTTTTGGAACAATAATTTCTGTGTTCAGAATTCTTGGGGCTGCAGATGAAGAGCCCACACACATTGCCAATAAACAGACTGAAGTTGCACTAGCGGTTTAGATTAGTTATTAGGAATTTTTTCCCCACGGAAGGGGTTGTAAAGCATTGGAACAGGCTGCCCAGGGCAGTAGTGGAGTCACCATTCCTGGAAGTGATAAAAAAACCATGTGGATGTGGCACTTAAGGACACGTTAAATGGTGAACATGGTGGTGGTGCTGGGTTTATGGCTGGACACTTGGTGATCTTAAGTCTTTTGCAATCCTAAAAATTCTATCTCTGCCTTTGACATTTCCACATTTAGAAATATCTTAAAGCGCAAGACATTCCTGCTGCCTCATTTCCCTAGAGCATAAGAAACCTGCCTATGCAGTACAAGCCACACTCTAGCCTGTGACAGGGACATCTCCAAGCACAGCACAGGCCATGCCTCCACTCCAGTGGCAATGGGAACAGTTTCTCTGGGCCAGAAGGACATGACACACACGTGGCTGAGCTTCCCAACCTGCAATCCGAGAGAAAAACACGACCAATGTGACCTTTGCCCACTGAGGCAGCAGAAGGAGGAAGGCACAGGTTGCTGGGGAATGCAGCCCAACAGAGAGCCAAGGAATCACAGAATCAGTTAGGTTGGAAAAGGCCTCTCAGATCACTGAGTTTAATCAATGCCTGAACACCAACATGCCAATGAGACCATGGCACCCAGTGCCACATTCAAGTCTTTCCTTAAACACCTCCAGGGACGATGACTCCATCGCCTCCCCGGGAAGCCCATTCCAATATTTAATCACCCTTTCCTATGAAAAAATTCTTCCTAATGTCCAGTCTAAATCTCTCCTGGTGCAGTCTGAGGCCATGTCCTTTTGTCCTGTCGCTTGTTGCCTAGGTGCAGAGCCCGACCCCCACCTGGCTGTCCCCTCCTGTCAGGGAGTTGTGCAGAGCCACAAGGTCCCCCCTGAGCCTCCTTTTCTCCAGCTGAGCCCTCCCAGCTCCCTCTGCTGCTCCTCATCAGACTTGTGCTCCAGACCCTTCCCCAGCTGCGCTGCCCTTCCCTGCACTCGCTCCTGCAGACCCCAAGCCCTCTGCTGTCCCGGCATAAGGGGCTCCAGCAGACCCCAGCCTGCGCCGGGACACCCCAAAACAGAAACCCCCCGCGCAGGCGCACCACGACACCCACGGCCCTCCCGCGCCTGCGCACAGTGAGGGCCCCCCCCACCCCCCACCTCCCCGGGCCCTCAGGGGGGACGAGGGCTCGAACCCCGCCGAGTCCTACCTCGGTGTTCCGCCACACGCCGCCTTTAATCATAATCCGCGGCATCTTGGCGGCGAAGGGAGGCGGGGACGAGCCCCTGGGGCGAGAGAATGGAAAGGGGACTGGAGCGCGGCTGGCGTCGGCGGGGCCAGCCGAGACCGCGCACGGTCGCCCTCAGCGGCGACGAGTGTCGAGGTGGAGGGAAGCGGGACCGGCTGCTCTGCCAGGAAAGCGGGAAGCGGGCCCGGCTGCTTTCCCAGGGAAATGGGACCAACGGCTATTCCAAGGGAAGTGAGGCCGCTGCTCCTCCAGGAAAGCGGGTCCGGCCGCTCCGCGCATGCGCGGCCCCCCCTCGTGTCCTGAGGCAGCGCCCCGCGCTAGCGCCCCCTGCCGGCCGGAGGAGCGCACGGCGGAAGGGCCCGGCGGGCGTTGAAGGGGGAAACTGGGCGTTCATTAAACTCTTCAAATTTCCCCAAGGCACGTAAATGAGAGAGTAAAGGGATAGCGGAAGGAAATCACATCTCCCCAATGTTCCGTTGAGACGGTATTTTGTTAATTTCAGGAAAAAGCCCCGCGCGTTTATCTGTGGAGTAAATTCTTGGCGGTGAGGGTGGTGAGGCCCTGGCACAGGTTTCCCAGAGAAGCTGTGGCTGCCCCTGGATCCCTGGAAGTGTTCAAGGCCAGGCTCGACAGGGCTTGGAGCAACCTGGGATAGTGGAAGGGGTCCCTGTCCATGGCAGGGGGTGGAACGAGATAATCTTTAAGGTGCCAATGCAAAACTTTTCTATGATTCTACGGGAACAACATTGATGGTGTATTTGCATATTCACACTCTCACACACTCTAAAGGAGTGTACAAGGTACATACCCAAACTTGGGAAATTTTTACAGCTAAGTACTCATGTCACTCTCAACGGGTGCAGGGCTGAGTCTCAAGGAGTAGGGATCTCAGCTTAGGATCTGCAACTGTCACTTAGCTGTGGTCCCCCAGGTATATCCAGCCTGGGAGTTGTGTGGCTCAGAGAGGCCCCACTCAGAGGGAAGTGCTGGTCTCAGCCCACTGCAGTCTGGAGAGCTCAGAGGGTCTCAAATACCACTGCTTAGAGTCACAACAGACTTGCCTTTGCTCATAGCAGTTTTCCACCCTGGCTGCAATTCAGGTTGGTAACTTTGAAAGTTCAAAACTAAAAACGTTGTTCCACCTGGGTGGTTATTCATGTAAGAAAAGTAAGTCCCCAAAGGCTGTTCTGTTAAAACCCAGGGGGCTCCTTAGCCTGCACTGGGAGCAGACAGTGTTTTGCATAAGCTCAAGAAGAGCTTGGCCCAGCTTGTCAAGGCTAAGCCCTAACGAGTCCTGAGACTAACTGGACTAATTGTGAGACTGTTTCTGAGGCGAAGTGTGGCCCAAACAGGAAGATACACCTCCACACCATACAAGTCTGACTCACTATTGTTCATTTTCATCACCTCCTGTTTAACTTGTATTCATTTAATTAGCAGATGCAGAGCAGGTAAAATGACAGCCTTTTGCCCAATTTATCTCGTTATATTTCCCTGTTTTGTCCAAATTTAGGATATGTTAATGGAGAAAATTATGAAACTTTTTTTGTTTAAATAGGAAACTTCATATTATGATTTAGGAAAGGTTTTGATTTTTGTTTAAACTGCAGGAATAAAAAATATTACACTTCTAGCTACCAAAAAAGATACCAACAACAGCCCCTGTCTTATTTGAAACTGAATATGGCTCAACCTTTAAATTTCACTGACTTAGCAGACTGAGAATACCTTTGAAACCCCAAAAATCCAGTGCAGTGCATAAGGAACAGAAAGCAAGGCCAGGAGTCATTGAACTGTTTATTTTTATTAGAGGCAGTGACTAGGAATAATTATTTTTATAAAATTATCAATAATTATTTTTATAAAATCATCCAACTGAAAAGACCTTGTTCTTACTTACAACTTGAAGAAACTTATATTAACAAACTCTTTCAAAAGTTTACTGCAGTTTATTTATCCCCCTAAACCAGGCTTTCTTCATCATCATTGTACACCATACTTTTAAACAAGTGTGCTCTATCAGATTTAGCCTTCCTAGTCTCATCTGTTGTAGAGGCTCAAAATTCCTTCAGTATTTTTGTTTTCTCTTTGTACCTGTTGTTTTCAAATAAATGATCAGAATTGTAATGTAACAAAGGTAAGAACTCCCCCAAGCTTCAGCAACCATTAATATTTCCCAGAAATGCTTTTCTTTCTTCATACAGGATAACATTCTTCTTTCTCAGAACTGAAATTAGGTGGCTCCAAGGTCTAAATCACTCATCTGTAACCACCAGGGTTCAGGCACAGATACTTACTTCTCTGACTTTACTGAAGCTCCAAAGAACTGGATCACTTGAATATCTTCACTGATCTGGCCTTAAATACATGCATCTGTCCAGGAGTTTCAATCCATTACTGGAAAATTGTCTTCCAAATCACAGAATGGCTGCAGGAGTTCTGGAAGACAAGCCCCTGCTCAGGCATGGCCATGCAGAGCCAGTTGTCCAGGATTACATCCAGATGGCTTTTAAACACCTGAAAGGAGAACTCCACTGTCTCTCTGGGCAGCCCATCCCAACCTGTCTCCTATGTTACCACAAAGCCTCTACAAGACATTATCTGTATTTCTACAGAAAGGCAGACATCCAGCAGCAGAAAAAAAAAAAAGCACTTGTAGCTGTGGAGTGGGGTGTTAACCCCTTAGGTGCGGCAGAAATAAGATGCACAGCTACATGGTCATCTCTCATGACAGGAAAGACAGAGAGAGACAAGTTTATTCAGAAACACACTTGTTTTTATAACATGACTCGTAACTCCAAGAGCAGAAAAAGATGATTGGTTCAGAGAGAAGACACCTCGTTCCCAGGGCCTGGTCACGCACACAACAGGTGTTCTATCTTGTTATTAATTCCTCTCTATTTTGGCCAAGTTATCATCCTGGGAGAGATTTTCCCTGGCCTTCAGCTGGACCAGCTTATCAGGCTGGGAACAGAGCTGAGAAGCTCCGGCCTGGAATATTTTTCAGGCTGTAATTTCTTACTTTCTCAGTATGTGTATCCCACAAGCACAGAGTTCCACATTCACATTCTCTAAATTAAACCACAGGTTTGTTCTGCTGCTCCACTGACTGAGCTGTAGCATTGGGGCAGTTTGCACCAGCCCTTTGCTGTTGTCTTTCCTGACACAAGGGGATAACACACTTACTAAAACTACTTACCACACTCAAGACACTCCTGACACTGCCTAACTCCAAAATAAACAAAGATTTGTCTGGATTTGAATACAAATTGGAAGCAGCATGCATCTGGGTTCACCATACCCTGCACCAACTGCTGCACAGTACAATGGTTCTTACATATGGTATTTTAGACTAGGAGTAAATTTCTTAAAATAAATTTAACAGTTTCAAATTCTGCTAAGGTTTTCAATGTAACTAAATAGCATTCACAATTATCAGCAACTGCTCATATTAACAGAAGTTATTTGAAAAGTGTATCATCTATTTTAACAAACAACACAGTAACTACCAACCTGAGAAAAGATAAGGCTAGATTCATACTAGATTAACATTGGACATTCACATAAAATTGAAGATTTAAAGATTCCCAGTGTCATAAAATATGTTTCTGGACATTACCATATCTGGTAATTAATTTCTCAAAAAATTAGCAAAAAACTTGAGACAAGGTAACAGCTTAATAAACATCTTATACATACAGACACAGGTATAACATTTTCATGTCACTATTAGCCAGTGATGACATGGATATCTTGTTTCTGTAATTTGGTGAGATATTAATATTTTTTCCTCTTGTAAGTATTGCAAAAGCACCATGGAGTAAAGGAGGCAACTTTCAGCAGATGGGAGGTAGCATTAAGCCTCCTGATACACTGGTAATTTTTATATGAAAGTTATTACTATAAAATATAACATGCCCTTCCTTCTCTCCCTTTAGACATTCTTTCAGTTAGAAAAAAGAATTTTTTTATTATTAAAATTTTACAAGAAAATAAGTGGTGCAGAATAACTGTTTAAACACCAATGAACACTGGCCAAAATAACTGACCTCTACTGAAGTTACTCAGGGATGAAAAAGTGTCTCCAAGATCTTCAGCAAAGCCTGTGCTAGAATTGATGTTCTCAGAAACACCTGCAGCAAACCAGTACCCCAAGATTCACTCTCTCGAACAAAATGTTGGATGCATCCATTACCAGCCATTGCTGTGGGCACAGCAAAGGAACACAAAGCCACGAAGAAATTCAGGACAAGCAAACCTGTCCAAAACCAAGCACCAACTTCCAATTCTCAACCTCACATTCCAAGCTTGTGCTGCTGCTTATGCTTCTCCAGCAGCTTTTTGGTGGGCAGCACCACATTACACTTTGCACACTTGTACTTCTTTTTGTGTGTTTTGATGTGCTTTTGGAAAGCATTTTTATCCATGGTAGAATACCTGCACTTCCTGCAGTGCAGCCTGAGATGAGTCAGCAAGTGGCGCTTGAGGTGGCTGGAGGTGCGGAAAGCCAGGGAGCACTGCCCGCACGGGAACGGCTTCTCCCCCGTGTGGATCCTCAGGTGGAACTTCAGGTTCCCGTTGTGGGTTGTGCAATAGCCACACTCCTCACACCTGTATGTCTTGACAGACAGCTCCTTGTGCTTGTAGACCCAGCCAGGAGAGGAGGTTCCCCCCCCTGTGTGCAAAGCCAGGTGCCGCTTCAAGGACAGCCATTTGCTGGTTGAGTAGTCACAGCTCATGCACTTGAAATGCTCCACGTTCAAATGTGTGAGCCTGTGCCTTTTCAGATGACTGGAAGTACGGAACTTCTTCTGGCAGACGGTGCAGCTGTAGGGCTTCTCACCTGTGTGAGTTCTGATGTGGATTTCCAGGTTGCTTAAAATGCCAGTAGCATAGTTGCACTCTGCACACTGATATAACAGTGGTTGACTTTGTGCTTGCACATCATTTGCTGTGCCCCTTTGAACACCTCGCAGAACTCCACTGACTTCTGAACCAAGCAAGGAGCTGTTTGATCCTTTGCAGGAATCAAAATCCCTTTCTGGACATGTCCCTCTGTGGATTTCACGATGCAATTCAAGATTCTCTAAACACCTCTCTACAAAGAGGCAACTTCCAAGCTCCTGTCCATTTTTCACATGAAGAAGGCTGTGTTTCTGCAAATGGTTTGATGTTTTAAATGTCTCATTGCACTCTTTACACACGAATGGTCTTTCATCTGTATGTATCTTTAGGTGCACCCTGAAGTTGTTAGGAACATCAGTAGCGTAACTGCAGTACTGGCATCTGTATGTTTGGAATTTATTTAAATTAGAAGGATACATATCCTCCAAGTTTTCCACAAAGTTATGAAATGAACCATCATCTTGCACTTGTGAATGAGAGGCCTCTGATTTGAAGAAAGGTTCCTCTTTGTAAGTGATGGTGTCCATTTGGTAAGAGGTCTGAGGAACTTCTGATCTATTTCCAGTAACAGCCAGGCTGTTGCTTCCTTGGCTGTTTTCAAGGAATTTCTTTCCAGGGCATATTTTCTTATTGTCCCACCCATCACCTTCTTGCTCAAATGCCACTTCCGAAGCCAAGATTCTCCCACCCAGACAATCATTTTCTCTGCCAAAAAGAGAGTGAGATACACGAGAATCAGCTGATTCACCCTGAGAATCACCATCAGCTTTGCATATTTTGCTTTTAAAGTATTTATTGCTCTGACTTGTATAACCATTAGCCTTTAACTGTTCATGAAATTTCTTGTGAAAGCTGAGATGTCCTTTAGTGTAGAACACCAGGTTACATTCATCACATGTGTAATTCTTTAGAGGTCTTTCAGTTCTTTTCCTTCCACTCAGGCAGCCGGGTTGCTGTGCTTGGCACGTTTCTGTTCCTGCATGTATCCTCCTGTGCCTCTCCAACCCTGAGGTGCTGGTGAATGCTGCCTGGCAGAGCTCACAGGAATATGGTTTATCCCCTGTGTGGATGTGGCTGTGCCTCACCATGCTTGCAAAATACAGTGAAAAAAAGGTGCAGAACCTGCACTGGTAGAGCTTATAGCCAGCATGCCAGTACATGTGATTTAACAGGTAGGACAAGCTGCTGCAGGAGTAAACACACTGAGGGCACTGGTAAGGTGGTCTCTCCTTGTGTCCTTTCATGTGATGAATGAAACTCCTAGGATTTGATGAAGCAAAGAAACAAATTCTGCAGGAAAAGCTAACTGGGACATCCAGAGGTGTAAAGTCCCTTTCAATTTTAATGAAAAATTTATTATATTTACTTTCTTTTTTCTTGGTCTCAGATTCTCCTTCAGATCCTTTCTGCCTCCCTTTTCTCGCACTTATTCTATTTTTTCTTGCCTTTTGCAACCTAGCAATCTTCTTATGAAATTTAAGGTGATTCTTAAGATTGAAAGAAAAGAAAAAGGTTCTTTTACAAAAGCAGCATTTATGTGTTTTCTTATCTTTATGAGCTGAATAAATATGTTTCTTCAGGTGTGCACTGCATTTATATACAGAACTACAAAACCTGCACTTGAAACTCAGTCTTTCATTCTCCTTTGGAAAACAAGACGTTTTAGGAAGAGGTGTGATGGTCATACTATCCTTCAGCCATGTTGAACCTTCTTTCTGGCTCTGGAACTCTTTTGGGCTTGCATGAGAAGAAACAACTTTTTGTTGCCGATATCTTTTCTTAGGGAATGGTGTTAACATCTTGTAAATATGCTCTCCAGTAGGATTTGATTCAGCATTAGTGGAAGCATTCATATCAGGTTTCCCTACATCTTCTAGATGTTCCTTAAAAGTAGGAGAACATCCATTAAGAAATGGATCAGAACAATTATAGGTAAATTTCTCTTCTTCTTTCAAGGCTTGTTCCAAAAGAGGACTCAGAGTTTCATCTTCAAATTTGCTTATTTTCCTGTAACCAATTTCATTATCTTCATTCTTTAAGGAATCAGGATCTACAAGGAGATATATAAAGCCACATTTCATACAATCACAAATATGCATGATTCATAGCAATAATCCTGAACTGCCTAATGATTTGCTTGCTCTTCACTACTTCTGCTTCCGTATTATTTCCCTCCCTCCATTTTTCCCCTAATACCTCTCTTCATGCTCCCCTCTACCCCCAACATTTAAATATTTCTCCTAGTTAGAAGCCGCCTTCTTTCCTACTTTCTATTTTCACTCAAGACTCTGAATTTCACAGGACAGTACCACATTCAGTTTTTAACAGAATGCCTTTATGCCAGAATTCCTGTCAAAGTACTAACACCCAACTTTCCTAATGCTCCATTCTCACAAATGCCACGCTTTTTCTGTGTTTTTATTTTGAGAACACTTCCCTGATGAAAGGCCACTGTTTTTCTCATTAGAGGAGAATGACAAAGTACCAACTTTTTGTAGCTTCACTGCCTTTCGCAGGAGTCTATGAAAGTATTGAGCATACTCTGGCAATATTTTTATTCTGCTGCATTTATGAATCTAATTTGAAATCCTTACTCTAAAAGAAACTGGTCTCATAGCATATCTATACATTTTTCTATTTCAAAAACTCGAGGTTTACTATGTTTCTTAAACTTGGAATAATCTTATTAATATATTACCTTCCACTTTAACAATTATATCAAATTCCTTGTGGATTTCTGGTTGTTTTTCCAGACTGCCATCGAAATGAACACTTGCAATACTGACAGGTTCTTCTTCATGTTTGGGTACCACTACCAATGTCTCAAAAGTGTCAGCTCTGTCACTGTCAGCAGAGGAAAGGAGGGGAGGAATCTTCTGAAAGCAATCATCATCACCACAATCTTCTCCAACACTGCATTTGATTATCTCTGGAAGCTCTGTTTTGCAAGACGATGTAGATAACATGCAATTCTGACCATATTTATCCGTGTCTGCATCACACCCATCACCTGAAGATAATTTTGATGTGCTACACACACTCTCAGCAAACCATTTAACCTCGGAATACTTAATACAATTATCTTCATTTGAAACAGTCTTGTTTGCATCCCAATTGCCTACACTGCTACTGTCGTTTGAAAGCTCCACCTCATTTTTTAAGCAAAGGCTGTTGTTTAATTTAAACTCCTGCTCCACCTCGGGAATAGACACTTCCTGATCCTTATCATCATCCTGGAGAAAATCCTCATCGCTCAGCACCAAAACAGTGATTGGCAGCACAATCTCAAACACCTCGGCCTCTGCGAGGAGAAACAGACACAATTATCGCAATTCCCAAAAAAAACCACCAAAACCCCGACGGCACCGCGTCCACCAAAATCCACACACACTCCCAGTGCGCATGCGCATCAGCCCGGCGGGCCCGGCCAATTCACCCCCTTCCCGCCATCCCCACTTTCCGCGCTCTCCCGGGCACCGCCGCTCCCGCGGGAGCCGCGCTGGATCCCTGCCCAGGCCAGCGGGCACTTACCGCTGTCTGCGGCCGCCTGCAGGGTTCCCTCCGCGGCCTCCTGCGGCACTCTGAGCTCCGCCGGCATCTCCGGGCCGCGCCGCCGCGGGACTCGAACCTCCGGCCCTGCGCGCCTGCGCAGCGGGGCGGAGGCGGCGCCGCTGGCGCCTCTTGATTTGAGGGAGAGGCGGGGGCGCGGCCTGAGGAATGTGTGGGGCGCGCCGCGAGGATTTCAAATATGCCTTAAAACTCAGTTTTAAACGTGCTCTGAAGTGGTTTAAAAACTCCGTTTAATCACTCACCTGGGCCACGGAGCCTCCAGCCCTGGGCAGAATTATTCGAATGTTCTGCGAAACATATTCCCGGTTTCAGCAATTTTGATCGGTTGTTACTTATTTCCCTGTAAAATTAGATCTCAGCTAATTCTGGTCATACTCTTAAAATCGGAATTGTCCGATCGGCATTATCCCCACCCCCAGCTGTGACCCCACATTCTGCACTGCTAGAGGATTCCCAGTTCTCATTTTCTAGGCTCAGCACTCCGTAGTGGTGCCTCCAGAAGAGGATGGAACATTTAGCCACTCTAATGAGAGGAATTTTCCTAATTCCCTGCCTTCTTCCCCCAATAAAAATCATGGAACCAATTATCTGCCTTAATTTCAGAGGCTTGCACCTCTTGTATATCGAGCTGCACCCATTTGTAGGAACATTTGTTCAGTTTGTGAAATTTAGGTGGCATCTTTTTATTTTCAAGTAGAACTGATGAAACCTCAAGGGAGCAGCATTTCCAAAATCCTCCGAACTCGGAGTATTAAATTAGGAAAAGATGAGATGAATATTGGCTTCTGTGTTTCAGCTCTCAGGGAGTTTTGGGAATCTCTACAGAGTGAGAAGACTTGTCGATACTCCAAGGTAAGTGAAATAGGTGGTGGGGTGAACAGCATGTCTTGCGCAGACTTTTTGCTGCCTGAGAAAGCCACAGCATGTGAAAAAACAAGAGTAAAAAAAGTTTGCTCCTGGCAGAACCGTCTCTCTCCCCCACAAGATGGCTCTGCAGCCACAGGATCTGCAAGGGAAGAACCTGGAAATACCAGTTATTTCTCTTCTTTTAAAGCATCAACTTAAAAATAATTTCCTTTGAAAGATATCTCCCTCACTAGAAAACCTGCAAAATTCTGTGAAACTTGACAAATATGTTAATCTGAGCCTTTTTCCTCAAAAGTGGCTCTTTCCACTCTTTTTCTTAAAGGAACAGACTATTGCTCTCAGCATAGTACTTCATGATGCCATCATGCAGTGAATAAAGTGTCCATGAAATGGCTGAGGAATGAATCTGGTCAGTCAGGGCTTAATTTGTCTCTACAAGCCCTTTGCACAAAACTACGCTTTGCAAATTCAGCTTGCAATGGAGTGATCTGAACCTGCTTGCAACTGTGCTTGTGCCCACACTCCAGCATGAAAAAAGTTGTGGAAAGTATCTTGTAAGGAATAAGATGGGGAGAAATGGCTTTAAGATGAAAGAGGATGGATTTAGAATGGGTAGTAGGAAAAAATTCTCTGTGAGGGTGGTGAGGCCCTGGCATGGGCTGGCCAGAGACGCTGTGGCTGCCCATGCCTAGAAGTGTTCAAGGCCAGTTTGGATGGGGCTTGGAGCAACCTGGCATAGTATCCCTGCCCATGGCAGAGGCTTAGAATGAGATGATTCTTAAGGTTTCTTCCAATCCAAACCATTCTGATTATGTGAAATATTAAATACTATGAGAAATTGAAGGAACCCCAATAAATTGTGATTATTTGTAGTGTGGACTTTTGACACCTTTGTGGCCAGAATAGTGGCACAGAGTGTCACGATCCGCTGTTAATACAGAGCGGGGGTCGTGATAGTTCGTTTGATCTCAGAGGTGTAAACAGGCAAAATGCAGGGGACAAAATCAGTTTATTCAACAACAGCAATGCATTTTTATTAAATGCCAACAACTCAGTTGCGATAGAGGGGAGAGATATAGGAAACAAAGTATAGAGAGAAAAAGAGGGGGATGGGAAAATAGCTACCAACGAGATGAGACGGACGTCCTCGTGGTCCAGCCAATAGACGGGTCTTCATCCGTGGGGAGATCTCAAAAGGTCTTCTCCAGAGGGTCGCTCTTTTATAGTCCTTTTCCAAGGCGAGTGGCTTCTGGCCAAAAATTGGGAAGATTTATGGATCATTGTGTGGTGCTCCGGGAGACAGGTGCGATCGTGCAGTACACGCAGTCTCCGGTTGGGACAACACAGTCTCCAGATGATGCCACAACAGCACAGTGCAGTGAACACAACACACCTGCACACAGTCACCTGACAAGCATCCACCTTGGACAGGCCAGGAAACCATTGTTCAGAGTCAGCTTGGGGGCCGTCCTCGAAGTCTCCTTGCGACCGTCGTGAGGCAAAGACAAGAGAAACTTCAGACCGACCTTTACACAGAGATACCTCAACTAACATAAGATATTGACCTGAAAGGTATAACTTAAGAGTGCAGTCACCTTAGGCTGCAAGTGGATTTTATCGTCTTGCATTTAATCCTGTAGGAAGGGTCCATGCCAGTAGTTTTGTGAGGTATCTTTCACTTTACCAGCCAAGGCACATAACAAAAAATCAAATATTGAAAAATTTTTGATTTTTCTGGAAATATTGAACAAAAACCCTGAAAGTTGAGGGATAAAAGATAAAGTCACTTTTAGACCAGGAAGAGCCAGAGAATTGCTCCTGGGAAACTTACATTGTGTAAGTGCATAATATAAGTGCATATGGTCTGGCAATAAGACCAGAAGTGGTAGCCAAATACAAATCCAGCTGGAAAAGCATAGAAAAGAGGCTAGATAAGTTGTAAATGAAGCTATTGATGAATATCAGCTAATATAAAGACAGAAATATCTCCAGAAGGATTGCTCAGCCAAGTTTCAGCTGTATTAGGACTGTGAACTACAGGGGCTGGGAGCCTTTTAGCAGCCCAGATATTGCAGTAACAAACCAAGGCTTAGTAACTAAATGGATTATTTTACTGTAAAACCTGCTGGTTTGTTTTTCTCTTTCTCCCACTGCCGTTGACTTTTTTTTTTGTTTTGGTCCCTTTTTGAAAACAGCTCCACTGCAGTCTTTTCCAGAGGGAAGAGAAGAAAACACATCAGTGAGGACAAAGAGCTGAGCAGCACTTAGGCACAGAGCCTTCTCACACCAAACGCCCACAGAGAGATGCAGCTGAGGATTGAGAGTCACACAAAGTCGCAGCTCACTCTGTTTTCCAATACCTTTTGCCCCGAGCAGATCTCCTTATCACTAAGTTCACCTTGAACTTGTGGAAACTGCAAGAGTAGGAAAAAAATTCAGTCTTATGGTTAGGGCACAGGAGCCAGGAAGTTTGATTCCATTCCTGTTTTTTCTGCAGGTTTGTGAAATTCCCTATTGTTTGCAGAGTGTTTCAAGCTCTTCACATTGCTTTAAGAGAGCAGAGCAGTGCTCTTATATGTTTTCAGCTCTCAGTATTGGAAGCAGAGTTTGATTTATTGCCATACACAGCATTTCCCTAAATCTTAAGACAAATGTATCTAAGGTAGACCTCGGGAAAACCTGGAAATACAGAGCCTTTTCTCTGGCAAATTGAGCATGGTCCATTTTACTGATTTTGCTCTTTTTGTCTTCACAGAATCGTGGAATAATTTAAGATGTAAGGACCTTTTAAAGGTTATTGAATCCAACCCGTCTGCCATGGACAGGGACACTTTCCACTAGACCAGATTGCTCCAAGTCCCTTCCAACCTGGCCTTGAACACTTCCAGGGATGGGGAAGTTCTCGTGCCTTTCTGATTTGGAAGACAGAGGACTTCTGAATCAAAAATGATTGCTTTTTATGAGGCTACACTGATCTGAACAAAGTTAGCCCAAAACTGAATTATGGAGTTTGTTGCAGTTAGAGAGAAAAACAAACGTGGCAAAGGAAATTTCAGCTTTGAAGTTCCAGCATAGCAAGACTTCACTGTGGAAAGTGTGAGGAAATCGTAATAGAGGGTGTTGATGCCTCTGCCTTTTATAATAATTTGAAAACTGAACATTAAAAGACTGACAGTAAAGAGAGTAATGAGCCATTGCTTGTCAAAAATAATATGTAGGAAAAGGTCAGCTCTTCGGGAAAGCAAGTGCCTGTGGATTGACAAGGTTAATCATAAAAGTAAGTGTATTGCTGCCAAATTGCCAGTTGCTGGGTAACCCACAGGTGAAAGGGAAGTGCATTTGCTTAGTGGCAGGAATTTAATGGTTCACTATCTGGGTGAAGTTTTCTTCAGTGGAGTGTGTAAGATGCTTATTTAAACAATGAAGTCTACCCACTCCATTTGACCAGCTAATCTGTCTCTAGACTCCATTGATAATATTGGCTGCAAGCTTAATTCAGTTTTCTGAATATGAATAACAATAAAAGTTCTCTTATTAATTTTTCTGTATCCCTAATGGACTTAAATTAACTTAAAATAACACATACACACCAGATAAGATAAAATAGCATAATTAGTTTGTGGAAAAGCAGCTTCCTAGGCACAAGGTTTGGAGACCAATCTAAAAACATGATAAACTTTTTTTTTTTTTTAATAGAGCAAGGCAAAGGTGCCTCACTCAAAACAGACAACGTTCTATTTGCTTTTAACTGTATAGCTGTTTGTTCACATGGTTTTTGCATTAAATTCTTCCCTGTGAGGGTGCTGAGGCCCTGGCACAGGTTACCCAGAGAAGCTGTGGCTGCTCCATCCCTGGAAGTGTCCAAGGCCAGGTGGGACAGGGCTTGGAGCAATCTGGGATAGTGGAAGGTGTCCCTGCCCATGGCAGGGGCTGAAATGAGATGAGCTTTCAAGTCCCTTCAACGCAAACCGTTTATGACTCTATGATTTTGTGTGGCAGGGCTTTTCTGCAGATTGGAGGCCTTTTGATGTGACCTGGTCATGCCCTGTTGTGAATTCCTGTTACTTACCCTCCCAAACTGGGTGGTTAGGGACACCTTCCACTAGCCAGGTGACTCTGACTTGGATCCAGGTAAACAAAAGTTCTCCTACACAATTTCCAGGTACAGTTTAGGGGTTAGCATAGGTCAGGGCTAATTTCCCAGAAGAGAAATAAACAGAAGGAGTGAGCAGAGAAGATTAATGCCTGTACAAAATCAGATGAGAACCTCTGGCACTCATGATGCCATCTAGAAAGATGTTTGCTATAACATGCAAGTAACTTTTTGTTTGTGTGTTTCAAAAGATTTCTTAAAAAGTTCCCCCAAACCTGAACTATATGGTGATCAGGTGTAATTTAAGGAATTACAGTCAGTCTGGTTACTTGTCTGCAGCTGGGAGGAATGTTTCAGCTAAAAGCAAAACAGATGAATGGTCTTTCAACTGATTTTCAACTTTGTTTTGTATTCTGCAGCTGCTTCTAAATCACAGCAAAAATCAACAATATTATTCATGCTGACAAGATTGAAAATGACGAAAAATTATGGAAAAGGAGAAGCCAAAGCTTTTTGTGTTTGCAACCTTTTCCTCAGATAAACATGTCAGGTCTTTCCTAGCTTATTTTTGTATTTTCCTTCCACCTTAGATTATTCCATCTTAAAATATTTTAGGTGCTTTTTGCACTTTTAGCAAGTACAAAACATTGGGTTTTTCCTGTAATTTTGCCTTGCATAAGTGGAAGTTACGCAGCACATTGGAAGTGATTGAGATATTCACCAAATGGTATGGATTTCTCATTAAAGTAGGATCATTACTAGGGTGACTGAGCAGTCTAAAGGCATATTTATATTTTTCCTGGTGAGGGTGCTGAGGCCCTGGCACAGGGTGCCCAGAGAAGCTGTGGCTGCCCCATCCCTGGAAGTGTCCAAGTCCAGGTTGGATGGGGCTTGGAGCAGCCTGGGATAGTGGAAGGTGTTTCTCCCTTCAAGAATCTCATTCCTTATCTGTATTCATTCCTTATCTGTATTTCTTTATGGAATATTTAAAAACAGAAATCCAGATCTTGCCCAAAGAGCTCTGCATTCCCTGATAGATGGTAGGAATCCATATATCTCAGATATGTTTGTTAAGTTCACAAAGTGCTCTGAGATTTCAAAATACAGCTATTATGGAAATAGCCATTGTTATTTTTGTTTTTAATAGCTGCTGACAGTCAGGAATATTTTGAGGTAAGTGCCAAGTTAGAAGCTGTGATTCTGAATAGAGTTCTTCAAATACTCAAGGGCTCTATTATGTTTGAGGTAATTTGGACTGTCATCCCAGAAACTTCTGGTGGAAGGGGATCAAACCGGCGCGACAAAGACTGGCAGTGGTACTCACATGTCCCCTTATGGAGCCACTTTATGGGTTTGGCTGTGCTAAAGATATTGAACACTTTGCAGGGCATTACTGAATTTTCTTGAGCTGTCTGAAACTCAGCATTTCCATTTCATGGCAAATGTCGAAGTTTCACAGTATGTTTTTATTCTCAGTGTGAACATACCCACAAGTATAAAACCTTTCCTGCCCATTTAGAAAAGTGTTGCTTTAAACAAAGAATAAATGTATAAAGTTCAGTTCAAAATTAAATTACTGGTTCAAAGCTTATTTTGCTTGGTTTCCAGTCTTAGTATGAGATGTTGGTGCATGTCCAGAGAAGGGAATGGAGCTGAGGAAGGGTCAGGAGCACAAGTCTGATGAGGATCAGCTGAGGGAGCTGGGGGGGCTCAGCCTGGAGAAAAGGAGGCTCAGGGGGGACCTTCTGGCTCTGCACAACTCCCTGACAGGAGGGGACAGCCGGTGAGGGGGTCAGGCTCTGCTCCCAAGGAACAAGTGATAGGACAAGAGGAAATAGCCTCGAATTACACCAAGAAGGGCTAAATTGGATATTGGAAAAAAATTCTTCATTAAAAGGGTGATCAGGCATTGGAATGGGCTGCACAGGGAAGTGGTGAAGCCACCACCTCTGGAGGTGTTCGAAAACCATGTAGATGTGGTGCTCAGAGACCTAGTTTAGTGTTGGGCTTGGCAGTGCTGGGTTAATGATTGCATTCAAAGCATAATGGGAGTCTAGACTGTTGTAGCCATGTCCATTTAGGTTTGAATTTAGTGCTTAATTTCCCCCTACTCTGTTCACCAGTGGGATGAGAGCTTTCTGAGAGATGATTAGTGGTAATAACTTAAAGTCTCTTGTCCATTTATTGTTACTATCTTTGTAATATGCATGAGATCACTTTGGGCCTGTGATCCAGAACATGTAACCAGAGCGGGGTACATCAAAGGCTGTCTTGTCACTGGAATATTTTTAAGTTGTTGATACAAAATCCTATTGAGGCAAAGCTCTGTAGTTCATACAAGACAACTCAAAACCAACTGGGTTTATCTGAACCTGTCTCCATTAGGATCTTGTGTTGACTTTGCTGTTTGGTTTAGCAATCAGCTATAAAAGACAACATTTTGGAAGCCAGTCTAATGAAGATACTTAGAGTGATATTCTTCCAACCACATGTTTGAATCTGAGAAAATTACTTCAGGCTTTATTCCCTTTATTGTTGATGGGAAGAAGCAGGAATTTAGGGTGTGAGTCGTCTGACCTATTTTAGATGTCCATTTTGGAGTGATGAGTTACAGATGAAATGCTGATTTCTCCCTGTTGAGTACCAGAGGGCCAGAGGGGGATTAGTTTAGATGCAGGTGACTGATGGGATTGGAGGAACTCATCCCATCCCCACTTCAGGATACATTTGGCCTTATCAGCAATTGCTTTATCACCCAGCAAATTCCATGGCTGATATGGGATCTCTCCCAGGACAAGTCTGCATGGAGATGAGACCAGCCACTGGAACTGGAGCTCCATTTCCACTCGAGAATGATTCACAGCCCACTGAGGTCAACGGGAATCTTTCCACTGGCTTCAATGGGCTTTGCAAACCCCAGGGTTTCAACATACATTAATTTAGCAGCTGGGTGCCACAATTTAAGATAACATCATTCTCCTGGGTTTTATTACCAATGTTTTGCCAAAGGTCAGCACTCTCACAGCAGAGCTGGCAGACCAAAGTTAGCCACAGACTAATACAGCAGTTCACTTGGTCATAAAGGGTGTGCATGTGCTACTCCTAACAGAATATTCCTTCCCTTGGTACCTGAGTCTCCTCTGGTTTGGTCTGTCTAGCCCATGGTCTTCATCATCATAGAAATCCATACTTAATCCTTTTGTCCATCTCCTCCAAGGCTGCCAGCAGTCTGTGGTTTACAAAGAACAGCCTCCCCATCCAGTCCCCACTCCCTGACATGTGATCTCTGTCCTTTCAGCCTTTGACCACCTTGAAGCTGCATTCCAGCAGCAAGTCTGGTGGATTAAACAAATCACCTCTGATAAAGAGGGGGCTAAAAGTACCTTTGATAAGAATTCAAGATAGACAAAAATAATTAGGGTAAAAACTGGATGTTCTTCCTTTCTGCCATGCAGGCAGAGATGTTGCTTATTTGAAGGAAAATTATTAAGAGAAAATTCAGTAGTGAATTGTATAACTTAAGCTTGAAACTTCATTAATTAACAATTAAATAACTTGAAAAGATATTATAGCTTTTGGGGCAAGTGAAGGCTTCGGAGAGAAAACAGAAGAGTTTAAGTATTTGTCTTATTTTTGTGGCACTGTGGGTGCTTTTGCAATATTTATACTTTTACTCACTCCACGTCCCCAAACATCCTTTTCAGTATCTGGTGAAAATTATTCTTTTAGAGCCCACAGAGTGCTTCAGAGAACACACTACTGCCTTACAGGTACTGACAATTTTCTGCATCAAAAGAGGGGCAAACCCGTTTCCTGTGTTGTCCAGGTCAGTGTGATGTGACTTTCACGGTCAAATCCAGATCATGCAAATACCAATAACATCATTGTCCTGGTCATGTTTCTACAGGAAGGAACTGGTAATTAAAAACCTTTGGGAAAATAATATTAAAGTTGGACAGCTAAAATACTTTGTTTTGTTTTAAATAGCAAGCAGGCTTCATGACCACTGCATACTCAGAGGAATTTCAGTTTTGGCAGTAATGAAAACAAGGAGAATATAACACAGTTGAAAGCTTTAACTCAAGATTTGAGACCATATATTCCAGTTCATCCTTTATTACAGGTTTCTTGTGTTTCTTAGAATGTCTGTCAGGACAGGATTCAAATCAACCAAATTTAGCCACCTCAAACTGGGTGGTTTATTTAAGACACCTCTCTGGGCTCTCTGTAATCCCAGAATGGTTTGGGTTGGATGGACCATAAAGCTCATCTTGTGCCACTCCCCCACCATGGTCAGGGACACCTCCCACTATCCCAGGTTGCTCCAAGCCCTGTCCAACCTGGCCTTGGACACTTCCAGAGATTCAGGGACTGCCACAGCTTTACTGGGAAATTGTTCCAGGACTTCACCACCCTCACAATGAATAATGATGGTATTATTATTATTATTATCATCATTATTATTATTGCTATTATTGCTATTATTGCTATTATTGCTATTATTGCTATTATTGCTGTTATTAAATTAAATGTCAATAGGCACTTCCAAATAACAACTGATCTCATCCAGAGAAGGTGCATATTTCTCCACCAAGAGTGTCTTTAACTTCAATGATCTTTCACTACTGACTCCAGGGGAAGTCTGGATGACCAGTTTCAACCAGATCTAAAACTTTTAAATGGTTTTATTTAGCTGAAATACATTCTCTGGTGAAGTTAGGGCTATAAAATCTGTTTAAGTATATGTGACAGATTTTAATATATTCAGTTACAAGCCAATAAATATTTGCTTCAAATGTCCAGGTTATAAAAAACATTTCAACATGTGTGACAGGAAAATATTTTAATATATTGAGTTACAGGCAAAAATGGATTGGTATTACACTGTCAACTCCATGCATTAAAATGGTCACAAGTCAGTATGACAGCAATGATGAGTGAAAAAAGGGTCATAATTATGGTTCTTTATTTACCTCATGGTTTTTGTGTCTGTTGTATTCATGCTGTCAGAGTTTTTCTAAATAACCATAATGGATAGAGATGGCCTAGAATTTCCCCTTCTGAATGAATACAGAGAATGAGGACATGGAGTCGACAAACAAACAAACAAACAATGTTAGCAATGCAGACTGAATAGAAAATGCAGCTCCACTTCCAGATAAGCCCAGCTGAGCCATAGGGACCTTTTTCCCCATGTCCTGATCTGGATTCAACAAGGCCCAGCATCAAGCCTCATGAAATGCAATGAGGCCAAGTGCAAGATGCTGCACCTGAGTCAGGAAAACCCCTGGTATCAACCCAGAGAATGAACTGAGAGCAGCCCTGCCGAGGAGGAGTTGGGGGTGATGGTCAATAGAAAGCTTGGCAATGACTGGTCATTTATTCCACTTGCAGCCCAAAAAGCCAGCTGTGTCCTGGGCTGCATCAAAACCAGCCTGGGCAGTGGGTCAGAGGAGGTGATTCTCTCTCTCTGCTTTGCTCTTATGATATCCCACCTGGAGTGCTGCATCCAGCTCTAGGAGCACCAACACAAAAAAGACAGGGACATGTTGGAGCAGGTCCATAGGAGGGCACAAAGATGCTCCAAGGGCTGGAGCCCCTCTGCTCTGGAGCCCCTCTCCTCAGGCTAGGAGAGCTGGGGATGTTCACCTGGAGAAGAGGAGGCTCTGGAAGACCTTAGAGTCCCTTCCAGTGCCTAAAGGGAGCTTCCAAGAAAGCAAAAAAGGGATTTTTTACAAGGGTATTTAGTGGCAGGACAGGGGACAATGGCTTCAAACTGACAGGGTTTATATTTGGGTTAAATATGAGGAAGAAATTCTTCCCTATGAGGGTGGTGAGGCCTGGCACAGGTTGCCCAGAGAAGCTGTGGCTGCCCCTGGATCCCTGGAAGTGTTTTTGACCATGGTCTATTAGAGAATAATCTGAACCAGCCTCTTAGGAGCAAGACAACTTTCTGTACTTTTGTGATGTACAGCAGATAACGTGAGAAGCAGAGGATTGATGTCATCCCTACCTGAGATGAAGGTGGCTGCAGTGATGCTTTTTCTGAGGCCCTTCCTTGTCTTATGAGTTTTTCACTGTAGAGTGGCCCTAGGAAGGTAAGCAGAGGGATAACTCAATATTGGCAAAGCAAACAGCACTGTGTAAACGTGGGGGAAAGAGCTGGAAGTTTCTCTGTGTGAATGCAGGAAATATCCACTAAATATTTAGCTTACTTCCACCTTACTTTCCTCTCAAGAATCAAGAGCAATGAGCAGAAGACCTGGATGCAAGTCAATAACACTTGTGGGTTTGTTTGTTTTTTTTTTTTTTGGTAAGTTTAATCTCTTAAGATCTCTTATATCTATGCAAAGGGCATTCCACACCACTGCAAAGGAATGAAGTGCAAAGAAGTAAAACCTAAAGCACTTTCCAAGGTGTGGAAAATGCTCTTTGAAAGCAATGTGTTGCTGCCGCTCAGTTAGCCTTGAAAACTCAAGCAATTAAAATGCTAGTGACTAAGAAATAATAATTTTGAGAAAGTAGTTTTTCTTCTTTCCCTCACAGTCCTACTCTGTGCCATATTTACAGCCATCTTGAGCTGGCAGTTTTGTATAGGAGGAATTAACTGCTACTTGGCTTAAAGGGTCAAAGCACCTCAGAAAGGAAGTAAAGACAGAATAGCTGTGACTTCTCTCACCCATATGATTATAATCTGAAGGCTGGAAAAGAGACCTGAACATGATTTGATGAAGAAAATGACAGAAGGTCTTGACATGAGGGTTCTGGTGCTCTCCTTGCTGCCGGGGACCCTTAAACTCCAAGCAATGCCTTTCCAAGCAATGTCCAAGCAATGATTTTAACTGGAAGTTAAAATCCAGGGAAGTTGCCTTAGCAGTAGGTTGCTGTGATAGTTGTCAGTCAGGCAGCTCTGCTCAATGCTGTCCTTAACAGGGTCATTGTCAAAGAGCTGGTGATACCACCACTGTTTATTGCAGAGCAGAATTTTTGTCTTTCCCATTCTACATAGTAAGAGATTTGTTATCATCAAGCCTCTGTTGTGCCCTTGTTTCTCAATCTTTTTTCTTTCTCCATTAAACTTTGTGTTCCAGATTGAACAAGGAAACCTGCTCTTTTCCATCCTAGACAAGCATTTCCATGAATTTCCACTCTTATCTACCTCTATATTTTTACAGGATTCAGTCCCAGCTATTTTTCTTTTCTCTAAATAAGAAGTTGTAATCCTGGCATTTTTTAATTCCCAGCATGGGTCTATTTAGAAATTAGTAAGAATAATTCTAATATGAAAGAAAATTGGCCTCTTTAAGCTATTGTTGTGTCACAATGGTGCTGAGAGGCACAAACCAACAACGGTGCTGCTTTGTTACCAGGCACTGGGCAGAAATAGCTGGAGATCAGTCAGACCTTGGAAAATGTCCAGTTTCAGTGGGTCAGTCAGAGGCAGCAAGAGGAAGGAAGTGACTTGAGGAGTGTCACACAGTAGGCAGCAGCAGAACCAGGGCAATGCCATCGAGTTCATCTGTAGTGCCATGGGATTGCACCCTTGATCCCTGTCCCGCTGTCTGTGTGGGATACGCAGCCATGCCTGCTCTGGGATCACATCCCTGGGCTGCTCTATTCCTGCCTTGGCAGAGAAACTGGAACAGGAAATAGAGGTGGGTGCACCCAAACCGTTTTCAGAGAGCCCATGGTGTCAACACAACTGGGTTACACCATTTGGGTAAAGATTATCAGTATATAATCAGCTCTGTTCCCAAAGGTTGTATAAATACCCTAATCTCTTTTCTTCCACTCTGGTAACCTTTTCTCTGACTACCTTTAAATAAAACATTCCCTCAAAACAAATCCCCTTTCCCCTCTTCAGTGAAGCAAGGAACAGCAGCACCAGCTGCAACCAGTGAAGTCTTTTAGAGGCAGCACTGGGAGGGTTTCACTGTCCTCATGCCAGTGTCTGGGAGGGCCCTGCAGTGTTTGCCCTCCCATATGACCCTGCATCCCAAACATCCACCACAGCCTGTTTGGTTCTGTCTCAGTTCTGCCAGATCCTAGTCCTGCTATCAAAGTTAAGGAACAAAGAGAAGGATCAGTTTCACCTGTGCTGCTGGAGGGATGCTCCCTCTCAGCATGGTTTTGGATTTCCTAGCAAAAAGGAGAGGATTGAGTTTTGTCATTCAAAGGAGGAAAGGGTAAGCCCAAATCAGCACTAGGTTAAATGAAAGAAAGACAAAGGGGCAGAGCTGGGACTAGTCCTGAAGCTGGGCAGAGTCCTGCAGAGCTGGTCTTCCTGCTCCCAGTGCTGCTGGAAGGATCTTGGCAGGTTTGGTCCCAACCCTACACACTGTGATCCCTTGTCTCCCAGTTCTATTTGCAGTTTTGCTGCTTCCAGAACACTTCGGATCTTAGGATCACAGACAATTAATTACTTGTTGCCATCATGCTACAGTAACACAAAACTGGAGAGTCTTAAGTGATTCAATCTGTCCAATCTGGCTTTTTAGAGGGTAGAGTGGCTGGAATGTGTTGCTTCCCAGGTCACCCCTCACTGTAGCCACACTCATGCTTTCCCAGAGATGTGCTCACCGTAGAGGTGTGCAGAGGATGATGAGACAGAGCTGCTGCACAGCAACATTCCTGTGCTGGCTGAGCCCCAGGTGCTCCATTCTACAAATCGTGGGGTTTTTTCCCATTGTCTGAATGCCACAAAGGAATTGTGAATAAATGGAGTGCAGGACCAAAATGCAAAGGAAAGCCAGTGGAGCTTGCTACCAAAACATGTCAATAAATGGTTGAAAACAACCTGTAAGAAAGTGTCCCTGTGTGATTATTTGTGCAATATCCAGCATAACAGAACATGGTTTTGTCTTTGAGCCCTTGAAAATGAGAGAGTTATTGCTGTTCATACCACTGTTAAACTGAGATCTGGGAACACAATCACCATATTAAATATGAGCAGGTTTGCAATGTCAAATTCCATTGCATGGGCAATACATTTTATTCTTCTCTTTTCTTGACATAATAGTAGCTTTCATTTTATTTAAGCACCTGTGGTGACATTTCCTTTCCACTCTTAGAGTCTGTCTCCTCACACCCCTGAAACAGCTGTAGTATGCTTCATATTTGAATGTTGAATTAACCTTTTCACATCTCATTCCAATCTCTCCTACCTCCTGATGTGTTTCTCCTTTGCCTTGTTTTCTCAAATTAGAGCCTTTCATTGCGTATTTGAGAACACTGGGGAAAAAATATATTGTCCCTGAGAGGGCAGCCCATTACCCAGTTGAAAAGAGTTGGTTTGTCATGTCAGGGACATCTTTACTCCATGTGTGACTTTTCTTACTGAGTACCTGGTGTTTTTGTCACTAGTGCAGCATGAATACCATGGTTACAACAAAGAATGACTTTGTTTAATAAATGTGAGCTTCTGGCATCAGTTCCACAACCTTTCCCCAGCTTTGTTGCTCTTCTCTGGATGTGCTCCAGCCCCTCAATGTCTTTTTTGTCCTGGGGGCCCCAAAATTGAGCACAGCGCTTGAAGTGTGGCCTCAGGAGTGTCCAGCACAGGGGGGCAAGCACTGCCCTGGTCCTGCTGGCCACACCATGGCTGGCACAGCCCAGGTGCCACTGGCTTCTTGCCCACCTGGGCACACCTGAGCCATGTTCAGCTGCTGTCCCCAGCACACCCAGGTCCTTTTCCAGCTTTCCAGCCACTCTTTCCCCAACCTGCAGCCCTGCAGGGGTTGTTGTGACCCAAGTTACTCACTTGGACTGGGTTCACCAACACACAAATATATATTAAACTGGTTGTAGTGAAAGAGCAAAATGTATTGATCCAACTGGATTCTTCAGTTCCTGCCAAGGGAAATTAGGGAGTTTAGTGTCCCTAGACTGAATTTAGACTTGTAAATAACCCCTCAGGAAATAACATGCAAGTCAGTGCAGGCAGCCAGAAGAAAACAATTTAAAAATTACTATGCTTGAGATTGCAAATACCAGCTTAAACAAGACTTAGCTGTTGAAAACATACAACTCCATGAGGAGACTCTGAGAATTCCACTTAAATGCTGGTTCCGGTTTTCATAAATAGAGGTGAAAGCTAGAGAAGCTCAGCTAGAGGTCTCAGCTCAAAGATTTGCTTCCAAAAGTAAAACTGCAGAAATAAACGAATATTTAAAAGGAAGGAAGCTGTAGGAATTAATGAAGAATATGATGAAATTGTCTCCTCTAAGGAATTTGGAAAAGGTGGCATTTTTTAATGAAAAGGCTTGAATTTGCATCATGGCAGAGGTGATTTGCAGCAAGGAGAGGGCACTCAAGAGGGACTGTCCCCACAGAGTGTTTGCACACACTCTGCTCACTTGGGATCTGAGTCTTCACAAAGAGAAGATCTGGACAGAGCAGCCAGAGATAAACAGGAATAAAAAAGTCATATCCTCCTCTAAATGATACATGATTGTTTTTGATAGACACTTCTGATAATGACCCAGATTCATAGGCCCTCCCCACATATCAGGAAATATCAGTGATTTTGATGTGTGATACCAAACACAACCCAGTATTCAGGTCCCAAACAGCTCCACACATTGAAACATTTTATCTCTCAAAATGAACAGTTGCAAACTGATAATTCAGAGGAATTCTCTTTTTCCTATAGATTCAGAATACTCTATTTCTTTTCCCTGTGGAAAGTAAAAATAAAGTTGTAGGACATTCTCACTTGGTAGCATCAAGCAATTCCTCAACACTGTTTTATGCCAACAATGGGAACTTGTACATATGTACATATTTACATCAAGTATGTGTAATAGTTTCATGGTGAGTTCATTTTTTGCTTGAAGTTTCACAAAACCTTTCAGAAATGAGTAGGTATCAGCTTCATCTTTCCATCTGCCTCATTTCATGAGTACTTTATTAAATAAAAAATAAATTTCACAAAACAATTCTAAAATATGATCCCCCCCAAATCTGGGTCTGTCAAGATGTATAAATTTGGGCAGTTGTGAACAGATCATATGGCTTGATCTGATGTGCAGGAAAATGGTGATGAGCACAACTTGCTATTGTTAAACAACACATGAATAATGCACTGGGTTTGGGATCCGTCAGCTCTTCTGGTTTTAATCATTCATTTTCTTTTCTTCCATTTCGTAACTGGACTATTGATGTAATCCCACCCCATGTGAATGCTAAGATGAGGGTTTCACAATAAATGAAGTGCCATCTAAACCAGCATGAAGGAGCCACACAGTGTAATCTAAGGTGCCCACAAGAGCTGGCAGGGGACTGGGCTCCTATAGCCAGTGGAGTCTCCAGTAATTAAATAATAATTAGCAATTAAATTATCAGCAAAACGTTTTAATCTTGCCTTTGGTCTCCTTGCTTCCCTGAAGAAAGGCAATGTTTTATTTCAGTAGAGAGAGGATGGGCCATGCAACAAGTGAGAAAGCAGGAGATCTGGCTGGGACTGGGTGACATCAGCTCCTTGAACTGAGCCCTCTGCCATGGTTTCACCAAGAAAGGCCAAAAAGAAACTTTAGGTGAGATGACTGCATAGCACAGGCCAGGAATTTTATCAAAAAAGGGTTTTATCAGAATTTAAAGCTCTATTCAAGGACTTTAAACCAGTCAATCCTCATCCAATGGCTGAACCTTGAGATCTAAATGTTTGCACTCAGGACAAGAGCAAAACCCACGGGCAACATCTGAGCCAGGGAACAAAACACTTTGTTTTCAAAGCTAATGATGTTACTGCTTGCTGGGAACAATCCTGGGCTCATTTTAGCCAAGCTGTGCCTGGGAATGCCAGGACAGTGCCAGCTGGCCCAGCCCAAATCAGTGCCAGGAGCTGTTCTGCAGATTTAGCTAGGTGAGCAGTCAGATTCCAGTCTCTTTGTGGTGATCTGGAATTGTTTAATTGTAAACCAACACAATGGGTTTGTGTACTGGATTAAGTGAGAGAATGTGGCAATTTTCTACTTTCTGCCACAGGATTTGTGTCTTTTGCTACATCAGCAGACATTTCTCCCTGTCCTTGTTCTGCCCAGTTGCTATAGAATTACCTCCAGGTCCTGGCCATGCCCCTCCTGGCTACTGCGGAATTAACCCTGTCCTGGCCAGAACCAGGACACTCCCCCAAAATGCTATCAAATGGTAACCTCTCTTTCTTACACAGACAACGCTGAATTGACCAAGTTGTTTGAAACTCTCAGTACTGGGCATGTTTTTGAGACACCACCTCTTCCCTTTTTTATTCTATTCTGGTAAAAGGACCTCCTTTTATGATTAACACTATATATATTCTACTTCCCTATTCTGAGTCTTGTTTATACACCCATGGCTCGAGAGCACTGCAACAACCACCCACATTCATTCAGCTGAATCTCCTCTGCTGAGGAACATTCAGTGAGGGACACCTGCACTGAACAGTTCACGAGCAGCTGCTGGATTTCCTTTTCATTTGGGTAGTGTCTTTATTCCAGAACTGTGTGAGACTTTGAACAAAAAAGGCACTGGAACAACTGTTGCAGAGTCTCCATGCTTGGAGATATACAAAACCTTGCTGAAACCAAAGGCTTTTAAAGTCTCCTAGATTCCCAAATTTAGGCTGTTACTGCTATACTTGAGCACCTAAATTCCAATTCCACCTATATCACACTTGAGATGCCCCCAAGCTCCTGTGAATTTTGGAATTCCTTATCACAGAATCACAGAATGGTTTGGGATGGAAGGGACCTTAAAGATCATCTAATTCCAACCCCTTGCCATGGGCAGGGATGCCACCCACTAAACCAGGTTGTTCATTGTAGTGATTTTAGGCTCAGATGTTATATGGAGAAGGAAAATGCGGAGGTGAGGTGCTCCTGTGGCTGCTTGCCAAGTCAGAACTCCGGAGTGTCACAGAGTGACCTCAGAGGTTCGTTCTCTTCTGGTGCACTACACTGGATGGAGCATCCTCTCGTTGTGCACTGGAGCAGCTCAGACAGTCCTGTCTTCAGTGGTGTGACTTTGACTCTGCTGAGGCCCTGCAGCAAACACCTTTCCTCTAACACTTCAACTCAGAGACTCCTGCCCCAACCTCATGTCTCCCATACTCAGCCATAAAGCTGGAAAACAAAACTCCCAACCTTCCTTTCCTTGCCTGCCCCCTCAGCCTGGCTTTATTTCCCAGGGCTGCTGATGGTTGAAGAACAATTGGTTTTGCTCATCTGAGGGGA
Source organism: Rhabdornis inornatus (assembly GCA_013397075.1). Classification (NCBI taxonomy): domain Eukaryota; kingdom Metazoa; phylum Chordata; class Aves; order Passeriformes; family Rhabdornithidae; genus Rhabdornis; species Rhabdornis inornatus. Next base: position 182,837 of record VWZS01003297.1, on the reverse strand, counting down.
TTTGGATTGTGAATCTTCCCAGCAAGCCAAGGAGCAGAAGGGTGGGAGAGGAGGGGTGGGAGGAGAGATGCTCTGCCAGGCAGGCAGGCGGGATCGCTCTGGCAGCAGCTCTGCCTGGCTTTCACTCTGCCTCCCAGGGGGAAATCCTTCCTCTCACTCCAGGCTTCTCCCCTGCCACACCAGAGGCAGGATAAGGAGGCAGCAGAAGAGTCCCTGCACTGCCAGCACCCAACACCAGCTCTCACCTGCAGCAGGCAAACCATGAGGACGAGCTCTTCACTCCTGCAGCGTCTTCACCTTTGATCGAAAACCTTCACCCATCTCCACAAGGGACCATGGAGGAGCAGTACATTTCCAAACTCCACCCAGTAGTGGATTATGGAGCTGGGGTCTTTCTTCTAATCATAGGTGAGTTCACAGCCTGCTTGTTTGCTTGAAGCCAGGGAACAGGGATACAGGGATTCCCTGCCTGTGCAGTGGTCAGGCAGAAGAACCTAGAGGGAAATGACAGCAAATATTTCCCCACAGGTTCCCCTGCTTAGTGCCTTGGAGTTGGTTGCAGCCAGGATTAATCTCCACTCTTGGATTTGGAATGTTTTGTTTTAATGCTGAAGAATGGCCAGCACAAATCTGCCTCTGTGGCATCACAAGTGCTTGAAATAAGTTTTCTGTCACTTTCTGTGGCATCTCAGCCCTGAGAACTGAGCCATGGGACTGGTCAGGGGACAGCAGCTGTGGGCTGACCCTTGATGGGGGAAGTGTTGTTCTGCTGTGTCTCAGTAGGATGAACTGCTACAGAACAGCAGAGTGTTTCCAAAGAGCAGTTCTGGGTTTGGCAGCAGCCTGTTTGCCCTGCTGCAGGCAGATTGAGAATGAAATACAAGTGGGGATAACTACTAGCCCGTGGCTTCAGTTAAGTGTTTTCTTCCTTGTCTGCATCTTGCATGGACACAGGCATTTGTTTTCTACCCTCGTGGATTTGGAGAGGAATGGAACTTATTTAGGCATGCTTTTCACCTGAATTTTTCCTAAGATTCCTTCCTTCAGCTCACTTGAAAACTCTGGCTGACATAAGAAAGACAAGCCTATATTTTCATGTGCTTTAATACTGAGGCTCTGGGCAGAAGTGCTGGACTTCATCACTTAGTATTTCCTCTTGTTCTGCACAGCAGAGCACAACTCAGGGTGAGAAAATCCCTGTTTACAAAACAATGAAGGGCTTTTTCAAGTCAGGATGCCAGCTCCCTTCTCTCAGAAATGTAAATACATAGATGCAGTTAAGGCAGTGGGAAGGGACAGCAAAAAAGGGCTGGAGGCTGGAGCTCCCTGGTTCATGTTCCACCATGCTGTAGTCTCACACCTCCCCTAAAGGACTTTGAGGCACTGAAACTCCAGACACAGCTGCCAGCAGTGGATCCAGAGCCCTGAGTGGCAGCCAGGCTCACTGCATCCTGCAGGGATGCTCAGAAATAAAGCAGTGAGCTGAACTGGAAGCAGGCATTTATCCATAGCTCTGCCACCTCACTGGGGCTGCACGTTTGTGCCTTGAAATGATGTTTTTGTTTGGAACAAGGCCAGGGCATGGGTGGCAGCACTCACCACCAGCTCTTTGGTTACTGTCCCACAGTCACAGCTCTGTCCTGTGCCAACAGGCTGTGGGATGGAGGGGAAGAGCTTCTGTCAAGGAAAAAGAGAGGCTGGGCCTAGATGTCACCTCTGATGATGGAGCTGCTTCCTGCATCTTGAGTAGGGGTCGGGCTCTTACAGAAGAAAGTGAACTGGGTTCATTTTTCCTCCTGAAGCCTGAGGATGTTCTATTTTGGGACCCTCACTTCGAGAAACAGAATGATGGGCTGGAGTGACTCCAGAGAAAGGAACAGAGCTGGGGAAGGGTCTGGAACACCAGGAGTGGCTGAAGGAGCTGGGGGGGCTCAGCCTGGAGAAAAGGAGGCTCAGGGGGGACCTTGTGGCTCTGCACAACTCCCTGACAGGAGGGGACAGCCAGGGGGGTCGGGCTCTGCTCCCAGGCAACAGGGACAGGACAGGAAGAAATGGCCTCAAGTTGCACCAGGGCAGGTTTAGATTGGGTATTAGGAAACATTTCTTCGTGGAAAGGACTGTGAAGCATTGGAACAGGCTGCTCAGGGCAGTGGTGGAGTCACCATTCATGGGGGAATTTAAAAGCTGTGAGGATGTGGCATTTGGGGACATGCTTTAGAGGTGGCCTGGTCAGTGCTGGGGAATGGTTGGACTTGATCTTAGAGGTGTTTTCCAATCCAAAGGATTCCATGATTCCATGATTTCATGCCCCAGACTGTGGAGAGTGCTCTGCCCATTGAGCCACAGGCTGCTCTGTCAGCCAGTGACCAAGCAGACACAGAGATCCTGAGAGCTCAGGGAGCCCTTCAAGGGCATCCATGGGTGCCAAGTGAACCATGTATGGTCAGAAAGTGAATGAAGGAGGGACATGGGGTCTCAGATTTGTGTCCACATTTCAGTTAAGTCTTTCTCTTGACACCTCTGAGGTTTTTTTACTTATGCCAATCTATTTATTCCATTTTATTGCATGTGCCTCTATTAAGTCCTCTGTGGGCACTTTTAAGTGGTACCTGTGAGCAAATGCAGCCTTCCTGCATTCACAGCCACAAGGGAGCATGACAGAATCTTTTTCTGTCTCCCTCTTCCACATCTGACTTTTGAGGACACCACCTCAGGAAACCTGTCATCAAAATGTTGGTACAGCACCATGTTCACTTGAAAGAAGAGAGAAAATTAGTTGTTTGGTGCATGTACTTCTGACACTGCTGCCACCAGCACTTTGAAGCCCTGTGGCACACCTGAATAATGCATGTCTGACAGCACTGGGTCTGTTGCACGCCCCTGGCTAAACAACTCCCGTGGTCCCACTACTCTGAGACCACCAGAACAGTCATGCTAGTTCTCAGGGATCAGCAAGGACTCTGAGCTGCCCAGCCAGCACATGCCCACCACCCAGGCAGCCCAGAGCCCCATGCTGGGGCTCCAGCTGGAGATGAAGTAAGTCACACAGAGGGAAGGAAGGCTTTGGGAAGTGTAGGGGACTGGTGGGCAGGATGGCTGGAGTACTTCAGCAGGAAGGAGAAGTGAGGATATTCTTTCTCAGTGCAAGAAATACATGGAGCTGCTAGAGTGGGTACAAAGGAGGCCACAAAGATGCTCTGAGGGTTGGAGACAGGCTGGGAGAGCTGGGGGGTTCTCTCTGGAAAAGGCTACAGGGAGACCTCTTTGTGGCCTTCCAGTACTTAAAGGGGGCTTATAAAAAAGACAGAAAGTGACTTTTCACACGGGCAGACCATGACAGGACATTCCAAACCCTGCCATGAGCAGGGATACCTTCCATCCAAGGTGTCCAACATCCAGGGCTTGTTCTAAGCCCTGTCCAACCTGGCCTTGGATACTTCCAGGAATCCAGGGGCAGCCACAGCTTCTCTGGGTAACCTGTGCCAGGGCCACACCACCGTCACAGGGAAGAACACCTAATATCAAATCTAAACCTGCTCTCTTTCAGTTTAAAGCCATTCACCCTTATTACTACATAATCTTGTAAAAAGTCCCTTCTCAGCTCTGTTGTAGCCCCTCTCAGGCACTTCACATACTTCCAGTGGATTTCACAGATGTGTTAACTGTGTGAAATTCTCGTCTGTGTTGATCCTTCCCTTTCAGCCATCCTGACAATCCTTGGGAATTCAGCTGTCCTTGCCACAGCTGTGAAGCGCTCTTCCCTGCTGAAGTCCCCAGAGCTGCTGACAGTGAACCTGGCAGTGGCAGACATTGGGATGGCCCTCAGCATGTACCCCCTGGCCATTGCATCTGCCTGGAACCACGCCTGGCTGGGGGGAGATGCCTCCTGTGTGTACTATGCCCTGATGGGTTTCCTGTTTGGGGTCTGCAGCATGATGACCTTGTGTGCCATGGCCGTGATCCGATTCCTTGTCACCAACTCCTCCAAATCCAACAGTGAGTAAATCGCCTGAATGGTCACCTGCTGATGCTGTGTTTGGGCTGGGCTGCTCTGGGAGGTGCTTTGTGGAATGTGGCGTGGAGTATCAGGTCAGTAACGGCAGAATAAGCCTCAACTTCTAGTGCAATATCAAATCCTGCTCTTCCCAGAAGGATCTGATTAAATTCTGTAAGAAACAGGGAGGTTTTTCACTTCTCAGTTTTACCAAGTGAAACTACCTGAGAATGGAGAGCACAAGCATTTTCCTGGACCAGACTGCCTTCCCTTCCTGTTTGTATCCAAGCAGATACACTGGAATTTTAAAGGAAGGAATATTCTTCTGGCATTCGTAGGCTGGTACTGCAACACATTTGAGGTGAAATTGATCTTGTAAAGCTCCCTGCCTTACTATTTGGGCACTGAGGGCTGTGTTCAGGTCTCATCCAATCCTCTGACACTCTGTTCCTCTAGAAGCCCAAAGGTTAGGGACCTGCAGCAGCAGCCCAGGTGTATCTGTAGCCACCATCCTTCTGTCTAAGGAGAAGTTATGGCAAACCCCCATGTGGCTGGGATGGGATCCATATACTTTTGCTCTTCCTCTCTTGTAGGTAACAAAATCACCAAGAACACTGTCTGCATCCTGATTGCTTTTATCTGGCTCTACTCCTTGCTCTGGGCCATCCTGCCCTTGGTGGGCTGGGGCTACTACGGCCCTGAGCCCTTTGGCATCTCTTGTACAATAGCCTGGAGCAAGTTCCACAGCTCCTTCAATGGTTTCTCCTTCATCCTGACCATGTTCCTCCTGTGCACGGTCCTACCTGCACTGACCATCGTTGCCTGTTACTTGGGGATTGCCTGGAAGGTTCACAAAGCATACCAAGAAATCCAGAATATTGACAGGATCCCTAATGCAGCCAAACTGGAGAAGAAGCTGACACTGGTGAGTTATCCCTGTGATGGGAAGAGTGTGCAGTAACCAGGAGCTGGCAGAGAGCTGGCTCTGCTCATGCACAGTTCATAGAATCATAGAATTACAGAGACCTACACAGAAATTCTGTATGGAAACAGGATTTTAATATATTAAATATTAATATATTAGGTTTTTTTTTCCAAATATGCACTTCAGTTGTGCATTTATTGCGGAAAAGCAGAACTGATCCAAGCTTTCTAGAGGCCAGTCATAGAATCACTGAATCATTAAGGTTGGAAAAGGTCTCTAAGATCATCAAGTTCAATCATTAATTCAGCACTGACAGGTCAACCACTTAACCATGCCCCTAAGCACCACAGCACATAGCAACACGTTTTTTTTTTAATATTGCTAATGACAGTGACTCCATCACTGCCCTGGGCAGACAACCCCTCCCATGAAGAAATGCTTCCTAATATCCAACCTAAACATCCCCTGGTACAACCTGAAGGCAGTTCCTCTTGTCCTTTCATTTTTTACCTGGGAGCAGAGCCTGACCCCCACCTGGCTCTGCTCTCCAGGGAGTTCTAGACAGTGATAAGGTCCCTCCTGAGCCTCCTTTTCTCCAGGCTGAGCTCTCCCAGCTCCCTCAGCTGCTCCTCATCACCCTTGTGCTCCAGACCCTTCCCCAGCTCTGTTCCTTTCCCTGGACACACTCCAGCCCCTCAATGTCTCTCTTGTCATGAGGGCCCAGCAAGCATAGCTTCAGGTGTGTCCCACACACACCTGGTGTGCCAGGGTTATCCAACCCTGTCTGTGCCAGCTGCAAACAGCTGTGTTGCCTTGCAGATGGCCGTGCTCATCTCAGTGGCATTCCTGAGCTCCTGGACTCCCTATGCAGCCGCCAGCTTCTGGTCCATCTTTAACTCCAGCGACTCCCTGCAGCCGGTGGTGACGCTGCTGCCCTGCCTGTTTGCCAAGTCCTCCACTGCCTACAACCCTTTCATTTACTACACCTTCAGCAAGACTTTCCGCTGCGAGGTTCGGAAGCTGCAGTGCTGCTGTGGCTGGAGGGTTCACTACTTCAGCTCCGACAACTCGGCAGAGAATCCTGTGTCCATGTGGAGCGGGAGGGACAATGTCCGTCTGTCTGCGGCGGCCAAGGGGGAGAACCCGGGAGCTGCAGCTCCCTGAAATGCAGGCTCACAGCACAGCTCAAACCCGGCCTCACTCCAGTCCAAAGGAGCAGGGATGCAGCAAATGAGGTTGTCACTGCGTATCTTATGTCAATACAGAGGTTTAAGTATATATTTTTAAGTAACTCTCAAATATTGTCTTTAGGCCTCACAGAAAAAAAAAAATCTGTTTTTCCCCCAACAAATTCCACTTTAGGGAAAATAGATTTATGTACCGAACATAAAATCATGTAAATTAAACTTATTTTCAGGTAAACAGAGATTTTTTTTTTGTTGATTTTTTTTTCCTATAGTTTTAATTTTCTTAATGCAAGCTATCTTACAACTCTTGGCTCTATCAGTAAAAAAGCCAACAGAGAAAACTATAGGTTGCACACAGTGTTACCAAATAAACACAGCTAAGTGTGTAGTTTTCCAGCAATACAGACTGAAAACCATATGGAGAGCAAGAAATGTTCACTGCCAGGAAAAGGTGAGAATGTGGCTGCTCTCAAAATGATGCAGGGATCTCTGGTTCCTTGCTCTTTCAGAGGTGCAGCTCCAGCTCCTCCAAGCACAAGTCCAAGCAGCTGAGCAGTCTTGGTTGGATGAGGTTTGGTGGGAATGTGGCAGTCAGTGAAGGATGCCTTCTGTGTATCCCAAATGGCACAGTGGGAATGGAAGGAAGCTCTCAGTAGGAGGAACTGTCCTTCAGCTGCTGCTGGCTGAGGTACAACAGATCTTCTGCCACGGAAGCTGTTGGAGCACTTTAGGATTGGAATTGTCAGGGTTGGAAAAGACCTTTAAAATCATGTCCAACCATCAGCCCATCACCACCGTGTTCACCACTAAACCATGTCCTCAAGTGCCACAGCCATTTATTTTCGGAACACTTCCAGGGATGGTGACTCCATCACTTCCCTGTTCGTTTCTCTGCAGCTGCTCTCTATAGGATGACACAAGGCATTCCCCAGGACACCTTCCTAGCAGTATCACCCTGCAGCAGTCCTGGCTCTCATGGCTTCCATGGGAGCTCCTGAGATCCCAAATTCCCCCCTGGCTAGAGCACTGACATGACTGCAACTGAGAACTGGGTTTGCTGATTCAGTACAACAACAACACCAGGTTTGTTTGGATTTTTTTAGGTTTTGAGGAGGTAATCTATGGTCAAATTATAATTCCATGGTTATTTCCTACCCAGCCCTGGACTGTGCTGTGTTTACGATGTAAGCACAGGAGTTCAGGAGTGGGTCTGGGTACCTCATGTTCAATCACCAGTGCAACCCCATCAATACAAACAAAAATTTAATCTAAAATCTCCAACAGATCAGACCTCTCAGGAATTTTAGGAGTTTTCTCACCACTGTGAGGAGGTTTACAATGCAGACACTCAACCTGAGCCAGCCACCTTTGGCTTCTTTCTTTCCATTGAGGGTAAATGAAGCTCTCTATTCAGATGATGACCCATAAAGTTAGATAATACAACTAAAACTCTGATTTGTATTAAAATAAGTTGGAATTAAATGCCTTACTTTGAAAAAGCTTCTAGGCAGTCTCTGGCTATTGGGGCATAGGAATAACTTACAGAATTTTTATAGAAAATTTCTGTTAATGGTCAATTTTCCATCTGTAAAATTAAATGTGACTCACTTCAGAACAAAGATCAACTATTTGAGAGAGGCAAATAATTCCACAAGTTAGAGCATGAGGATAACACTGCAAAGGCTTGGATTCCACCCCATTACTTTGCCAGCAATACTATGCAACTCAAACTTTGTCTTGGGTTCTTCTCTCATCCACGTAACAGAGACAGTTTTACTGCTCACAAATGTAAAACACAACTTGTTTGATGAACAACTTCATAGAACCACAGAAACACAAAATCAAACAGTGGTTTGGTCTGGAAGGGACCTGAAAGAGCATCTTGTTCCAACCCCCTTCCACTATCCCAGGTTGCTCCAAGCCTTATCCAACCTGGCCTTGAACACTTTCAGGGATTGGGCAGCCACAACGTAACTCTCTTTGTAACACTATAGGTAGATAAATCATAATTTTTGAATTTCATGGCTTAATAAGATACAAATGATGTACATGGCAGTATCCTGTATAGGAGCAGCTGTGCACTCTGCTGTGTCCCCATCACTGCCCTTCCCTGAGAAGCCACCATTTCTCAAATCAAAGTGCTGCTGGATTCAATCTCACCTCTGCTGGATGAGTGATCCTGCCTGAAGACTTCTAGGTCTACTATAACTGCCAAAAAAATTCAAAAGAGATCAGGCAAAACAGACCAACCAAAGACCTGCAGCAGTTATTTTATTTATCAGTATATCTGGAAAAAAACAACCAAACACACTTATTTGAATTCCCTTCACTTCCTGATCATAGTTCTAGAGATAAAAGTTTCTTGTGGGTACCTATATAAATAATCCTCAAATAGAACAAGCAGAGAGTTTAGAACTTTCTTAGAAAGCACAAAACATGAGGCCAGGGGGCAGTGGGAGCAGAGGTTTGTGGTTGGCCATCCCATGCTGACAATCAAGTGGTCAGTGTAAGGCTGCTGAGTTGTGACATTTCAGAGTCACATGGATTGCTGCCTCTTCTCCAGGCACTTCTCAATATCATCCAACACTTGCACAGCTGCTTTTGGAATACGAGTGCCTGGACCAAACACATTGGCAACTCCGGCTTCATACAGGAAGTCATAATCCTGTTGGAAAAGAGATTTAAGATTTATAGCTAATAGTGAAACAAACAACTGATAATTGATTTATAACTGGGGCATGCTCTGCCCTCTATGCTGGGCCTGAGAAAGCAACAAATCCCAGAGAGAGGCAGCACAGCTTCAAGGAAATGGGAAAAGAGTGGGAGTTAGAAGGTGGAAAAAAAAAACTAAAAAATATCCGTAGGAAAGGGTTTATTTCTTTAGAGTCAGACTAATGGCAATCCTTGGAAAGTATTCAAAAGTCAACTGTATATGAGTCTGAATAACCTAACCTAAATTTGAACTAACTTCTAATTTTGAAAATACTACTTTAAACAAGGGCTTGGAGCAGATGACTGCCAGTGGTCTCTTGCAATCTAGAGTTAATCTAATTTTATGACTGTCCTGAAATTTCAAAAAGACTTGGGAAGCAGTTCTGTATTCTCTTTTTCTTCTATATAGGATATATTACACCTTTACAAACCACAGGGTAGTAGCATCCCATTGAGAGATACTGGACAGAACACAATTTGTCTCCTAGAAAAATATTATGAGTTTTCTTTGTTCAGTTAGAATTCTGTCATTCCCAAATACTTACTTAACTGCCTAGAAAAAGGAGAGGTGTGGAAAAAGGGAGTAACAGGAGACTGGTGTGCAAAATCTATTTGGATCACTCTAGACAGAGGGTGTAAGGTGATGTAGACAGGCAGATTGTGCATCAGCTAGGGAAAATTTTAAGATGAAAGCACAGATCTGACTACAAGGGAATTTAACAAACTGCTCAACAGTTTAGGAGAAAGCAGAAGGAATGAAGGCAACCCCTGCCTGATGATGGGGAAGGTGAAGACAGGATGAAAAGTGAGTGACATATGAAGCCTATGGGTGATGGGACCTGCCAGGGGCCTTAGTCACTGGCTGTGGCTCTTCCCAACCATTGCCTGAAGTCAAAAGGTCTCTTAAGACAGAGGCCAGCCTGTACCAATGATATGCAAAGACTGGTGATGCAAAACAACAGAACATAAAGAAGATCTCCCTGAAGCTCATCTTTTCATAACAGGGCTTGCATATTCCATCCCACAAACACTCAAAGTTAAACCAGGGCATGGTGTACAGAAAATCTGACGGGGGGATCCCACCTTACAGACCTGTGCTGGCTGTGGTGACTGTACAGAGGAGCTTTCAGTGCTCTGATATTACAGAACAGAGCAGACAGCTCAAACAGCTCAGACAGAGATATACCAGTCTCTTAGCTCGATGGAAATGATGCTGCCCATACCTGAGGGGGGATGACTCCTCCACACATGACCAGGATGTCGGGCCGGCCCAGGGCATTGAGCTCCTTGATGAGTTCAGGCACCAGGGTTTTGTGCCCCGCGGCGAGCGTGCTCACCCCGACACAGTGCACGTCTGCATCCACTGCCTGCTGCGCCACCTCCCGCGGGGTCTGTGTGCAAACAGGGGTGGGACAGGGCACAGCCACAGCCCGGGCGCTGAGCACGCATTCCAGGGAGAAGGGATGCATCGGGAATGCCCCGGGGGCTGCCCAGTCCTACCTGGAAGAGGGGACCGATGTCCACGTCAAAGCCGATGTCTGCGAATCCGGTAGCAATGACTTTGGCTCCTCTGTCGTGGCCATCCTGACCCATCTTGGCAACCAGGATACGAGGCCTGCGGCCCTCACGGTCCATGAACTTGTTAACTCTGGTTGAAAACACACATTCTGTCAGTGTATGTCACTGAGAATCGGTGGAAGTATTTCCACACATAAAAAAGGCACTTGCTGCAAGTGTAGTGTAATTTCATCAAATAAAAATTTTTCTAAGTCATGGTTTGGCTGTGCAGTCTGCACACTATGTTAATATTCATGTTATGTTATTACTAACTCACTTCTTGTATTTACCAGCCTCAAAAATAAAATACTCTTTATTTTAAAAAAATCTTGCACTATTCTTTTGCTTCCTAACAGGTAAAATACTGAATTCACTGAGGGTTTAAAGACCTGAGTTACAACTCATTAAAACACATTTTTTAGTTTTTAAGAAAAATTACAACCTATTATTTCAAAAGTACTCACACACAGATGGGTCCTGGACATCACACTGTGCATTTTCATTCCACTGGGCAAAAATCTGTCCATGTAAGGATTATTGTATCTCCTATTCTGTGCACTCATTTCACTGCCCCTCTTTTTTTGGATAGTGTCAATTCACGTTTCTGTTGTATTGATGCTACTGTGTAATCGCAGCCTCAGATATTAACCTGTCACCTTACTGTTCATCATTGAAGTACCACCAGGATCTGTGGTTACAGGCTGGACTCACCGATCTTAAAAGTCTTTTCCAACCTAAATGATTCTGTGATTCAATGTAAGAAAAGGAGCTACATCTTGATTTTCAAGGGGTTAGTTCAGTTCTCTTTTACAAAAAAGCTAATTAAAAATATTTAAATGTAAATAGTTACAATAAAAGAACAATGATGACATTTCCTAGCACAACTACTTTCAAGTCAGTCTAATCATCACCACTGCAAAGCCATCAGTAAATCTCTTTCAGGGGAGCCTGAACTCTTTAACGGGTAAACCCCAACACAGCAGGGACTGATGAGCATCGATTTGTGCTGCATCATCTCCCACAGCAGCAATTCAGGCTCTGTGCCCCTGAGGGCAGCAGCAAAGGCAGAAGCTGAGAAAAGGCCCAAGAGGTAACTGTTTTCACACATACCAACATCTTCGGATGCCTTCTCCCTCGGGGTATGAGTAACACCCAAAGACTGGAGGTTTTAACTGGATATCCAGACAGATTTTAGCAATAGTTTTAGCAACAGTAAGAGGGAAATTGCTGGAACAATTTATGGGTAGATCAAAAAGAGGTTTTGTAGTATGAACTGCTGGAAATATTTCAGAGATGACTATTACACAGCCTTTAAAAGAAGCAACCCAATGTACAGGGATTTCAGGCAATGTTTCTCAGCTTCTTAATCCTGTGGCTGCTTAGGCTATTTAAACAAAACCCTCAAATCATAACTTCACCTCAGTGAATTTTGTTTGCAAGCAAATACAACTTCAATTAAGATTTGATTTTGTCTTATTGTACTTAATCCTTGTAATTCTACTTCCATGCTTAGGACAGTGCTTTTGCAGGTCATTGTTTTCCCAGGGATGTCACCCAGGTTTGGGAAATGGTTTTTAAGGGCACAGTACGTGTATCTCCTGGATTAAATGTGAGGCTATTATACATTTGGCTACCTGGGAAGAGTTCTCACCTCTTGATGGCATGAAGGATTTCATCACTCTCCCCAAACTCCTGGCGATAGGCCCCGCTCACCATGCGGTCGCTGGCTTTGTGCTCCCCGAACACCTTCTTCATGGCATCTGTTATCTCCCCTACAGTGCACCTGAGGCACAGACAAAATACATTCGTATTATCAGCAGGCTGAAATGAAAACAGAACACAGATATCACTGGCCCAATCATTTGCCTTGCTGCTGGACAAATTTACTAACATTGGTTTCCCTTTCAGTGCTGCAACTCTGAACATCCGACTCACCCTACTGCCACCCACTGACAGAAAATGCAAAGGCATTTTTAAGAAAATACTTTACTGCTCATGTGAGAATTGATTTACAGCTGGCAAGACAATGGGAAATGGCAAAATGCTTCAGAAAATGAAATAAGATTTTCTGAATGGGGATTTTTGTTGGGAGGCTCAGACTGAAAGATCCTGCATTTGGACTAATGCTAAAATACAAAATATAAGTCAAGAGGGGACAAAAAAAAGGAAGAACACACAGAAGAGACTGAAACCTAACATTTGAAAAGGAATTTATTTGCCTTTCCCTTGATGCTTTTATTTTAGTGTTTATTCTCATCTACTCCTGACACAGCTCCTTTACCCACTGAGATACAGAAGGATCTGGGAAATTTATTTACATTCAAGTGACACATTTTATTTGCTACTGGACACACTGTACATGTTTGAAATAATACTTCTGCTGTAGCACAAGTGAGAGAAGCAGACTAGGCTGTGCTGTCTTCTTGTACAAACATCAGCCATAACAGCCTCTGTCACAAAGCAATTAAAAATTTCTGCTGAATACGACTTGCTGCACTTTGTCAAAGGAAGAAAATAAAAATATTGCTCTTCTAAGCCACTTTAAAAGTGTGCTTCCAAATATAGACACCAAAGCAGTATTAAGTATATGACTAATTAAGCTAGTACACTTCAAACCTCTGGAATTCGTATTTTCTCCTGCCACATTATATTTATTCTCTACAACTCCCAGAAAGGAGGGTGAAGCCAGGTAGGGGTCGGTCTCTTCTCCCAGGTAACAACTGACAGGACAGAAGGAAACGGCCTAAGTTGCACCAGGGGAGGTTTAGATTGGATATTACGAAAAATTTCTTCACTGAAACAGGTGCTGGGCATTAGGAGAGGCTGCCCAGGGCAGTGGTGGAGTTCCAATTCCTGGAGGGATTTAAAAGCTGTGTAAATGTGGGACTTGGGGACATGGGTTAGTCCCCAAGATTAGCAGTGCTGGGGGAATGGTTGGACTCGATCTTAAAGGAATTTTCCAACCTAAATGATTCTATGATTTAACTACAAGCTATTCAAAGGCAAAATTAACTTAAGCATTCTCTAAAGCTTCTATATAAAATGCTCAGGAAAGTCTAGACAAGATGCACCTTGCTGTCCACACTCCTCTTACAAGGAGATGGCCAAATGAGCTGTACTCAGTTTTCCTTCTGCTGTTTGCAGTTTCAGCAGCTACTGATTCTTACCACGTGCAATCTGCCACACAGGTCCCCAAAGTAACAAGACGTGGATTTCTGCTGCCTTTGCTGAATCCTTCAGTAAATTTCAGAGATGTTTTACTTCCTGTGACCCCCCCAATTAATTTGCTCTTTTGCTGGTTCATACTCAGCAAACTTAGTTATAAATGTAAACTATGCAAAGGTAAAATGTTAGAAATCCATTTGTGATCACATAAGCAAGATCTGTACAGTTCAGACATCTGAAGTGGCCTCATCTCTGGTATCACGTTTCACAGTTGGCCAGCTTTGCCTAAAGACAACATCACTCTGGAACACACATTTTTAACTCATGTTACTGACGCTGTTTTGGCCATTTTTGTCATTTCACCTCCCCTGGCTTTCTGGAATTCTGTTTGACTCACTGTTAATCACTTGTGTCATCAGGTTTTGATTTTCAGGACATCTAAATAATCTTTATTAATATTATTGCTTTCTGTAATTACTAACAAAGAATGAAAAGTAAACTGCAAAAGTGCATTAGGTAAGGTGACTTCCCAAGGCTAAAAGGCAAGTTTGCAGCAGACTAAAAAACAATATCTATAAATACTGACTCCCTTTCAGAGTGCCAGACATCACAGACTGCAGCCCAAACACTCCATGCACAAACACTGAGGGCTTACTTCTGGCAATGTGGTGAAGGGCTACAGTGGCATAAAACACATCTTTTCTTTTAGAGAAAATTAAGCTTAGATAAATCTTTCTCCTCTTTTGCAGAAGCAGTATCTGAGTATACTTCAGTATTAAATAAAGCCCAGCATGGCTGTGGTGTGCTTTTCTGTTCTTACTATGTAAAAGTGTGTACGAAATTTTTGTGTTACAAATGAAAAATAAATGAGGTATAACCTGGTGACTGGGATGAAGCTGTTGTTGTGTACTGAACAAAAATGAAACACAGTTCTTCTATAGACACTACTTCTGAAACCCCTGTGTTTTGAAAATTGTGTCCCAAATCTCTGCAAACCTTTAAATCTAAAGCTTTTAAGTAGTAACAGGAGTTTTGCTTCTAAACTACTGATGAATACTTTCCTGCTGTTTACCAAGAAACTTTTTTTTTAATCTCTGCCACATATGCATCCACAAGGGAATAGCTGTCTCTGGAGCCAGGAATACAGCCTCTTTTCTTAACAGTCTTTTTTATCAGTCTGTATTTGTGTGTGACTCTCTCCCAGTGGTTCACAATCAGCTGCAGAGCCTAAATACCAATTTGCAGAAAGTCAGTGACTGTAGTGTGCCTGTTAGAGTTGGCACCCTGTGTCTGCTCAGCCTCAGCTGCTGCTGCTCCTTTCTGCATTTCCACAGTAGGCAGAGGCAGCAGTGTGAAATCAGGTGAGGAAATACCACAAGGACACAGACTGGGCAGAAAAATAAAAAGAAGCAGCACAAGCAGCTATGCTGCATTTCTGCCTTCCCTTTCCATCACTGAACTGCAGGTCTGGAGAGGGACACAAAAACAGCACAGCAGGTGAAGGAGGAGAGAAAGAACTTGGCATAACCTGTCCTGTTTTCCTGTAATGGGATTTCTCATGAGACATGAGGCACAGAAGGGAGGTACTGCTCTCATTCCCTGTAATTTCAGATCTGCCTTGTTTCTTGGGTTAGAATAACAACATTAACTTTTCTACTCGTGTTTGTCAGTAGTAGACAAGGAGAGAAACTAGGATTAACTGGTGAATTTTGGTACAGAAGATACAAATCCCTTGTAAATCCAACACGGCCCTCCTGTGACCTTCCCTGTTCAGAGACAAACTGCTGGAGGTTCCTGATGGGCTGTGGTTAAATGTATTTAAAATACAGTTATTAAGTATTCTAGGAATGGGAATGAAGGAATTTGAGATGTGACAGTAAAAACAGGCCAGCACCCCAATAAGGAGTGAATTTGGTTTGTACATATTTGGGCCATTTAGTTAACTAAGGAACAGATGGACAGGATCTATTCTACAGACTGATGCTGACCTTGAAACAGGAAAGCAAACAGCCTCAAAAGCACCTTGGGTGAAAAAAGGAACTGCTCCACTGGACTCTAAGGGTGCCTTACACTGCTCAAGAACATTTCTTACAACTCTGCCTGACTAAGCAAACTGATTTCTCCTCCAGCTGAAAAATGTTTTCACACCAATCAGGGGTGCAAGGAAAGATGAAGCAACAGAGCATGATAAGACTGTGAATATCCATTTTCACATCTCAGACACTTCTTAAACTCCTTGACCCATGAAACAGCTGAGTGACAGGGAAACCCAGTTACTGGAACTGGTAATAATAGGAGTTTAAATAGCAGAATGTGTATGAAGAGCCTCATTTCATATCAGATTCTTTATATCTGTAGTGCTCCTTGTGAGAAATCAAAGCATTGCCTTAAGAAGCTGTAAAATATAATAATAGTGTATCTTACAATGTGAAACTGCAGCCATTATTTATTTCCACCTCTAAATAAAAACCCCACAATTCCAATCTTGCTGACACCACATGCAAGAAAAGTTAAAAGGTGAAAATGAACCATCAATTTTAAACAAGAATTGGCTGTTCAACCCCACCCCTAGTACCTGGCACGTGCTGCTTCCACTGCCAGAGCAAGTAAATTGCCTTCCCCAGTGGCAGCACATTGTGTGAGAGCAGCCAGGGACTGCTGGGCTGCTGCTTGGTCTCTGCTGGCCTTCACCTAAAGTGCAGGAGAGAGACATTCAGCTCAAAGAAACCACCAAGTGAAATGGGAAGTCAAGTGTGGAAGACTGTCTCATTTCAAATATTAATTCTGGATGTGATGTGGAATTGTCACTATCCACTTCCTATTTCAATGAGATTAGAAGTCAAAAGGTATCTTGGACCTTAAAATGTGTATAAGTCCATAACATAGCCCTAAATCAATTTTATCTACATTTTCACTGATTATGAAAGTGGATGTTGATTTCAGGTTCTGTAACCCTCAGAAGCACTTGAAGCACTCAACAATGAGGGATTAAGCAATCTTACAAGCTTATAGAGCAAAACATTTCATAGATGGTTTCTATCTTATTTTCAGAACATGTAAAGCCCTCAGTTCTTAAAGGCTGGACATACAGATATATATTCCAGTTACTCCACTAATGACCAGAGTGGGCTCTCAGAAATTGGAAGGTCAAACTTCTGGCAAGCTGCCTTTACTCAATCTCTGTCTGCAATTACAGTAAGATTCATTTTTAAGAAGGTTGTTCCCACCTTGTTGATTTTCTCAATCTGCTTGGCACGGACTGCAGAGTTATCAATGGCCAGAACTTCCACTGTCTCCTCTTTCTCTAGCTGGTGCTTGTTCACTCCAACAATTACTTCAGACCCTATTTCGAGTGGAAACACCAGAAACTCAGAACACATTTGCAAACTACTGTGAAAAACAATGTTAACAGGACAAGAAAATTTTTAGCATTATTATGCATTGCTTTGCTTATATAACCATATACATTTCAAATACGTAAAATCTGCTCTTATAGAATGGATTTAAGTCTGTATTTTCCAGAACTTTTAATGAGAGATTAAATGCATGAAAATGCAACTCAGTGAATACTGCATCGGAAAAAAATTGAAACAGAACAACATTTATCTTGCAAACTGATTTAGTAATGAGTGCCTACAATACATTGACTATTTTCTCTTTTAAAGTTTACATAAGTGTATCTGACAGAACTAAGCAGAAATGCTGGTCTCCTGCTCTGCTTTTACTTTTCTGATTTAATAGATAAGTAAGAAAGTGAAGTTCCTACCTAAAACTACTCCATGTGCATAAAAATTAAGTTATGTTGGAAAATTTTATTTTAGGTTTCAATAAGTATGGATTTATCAGCTATTTTTATTTGCAGTGCCTGATAACACTAATATGCTCTTTGAAGCAACATGAAATAATTTACCTTATGAGAGAAAACACAGAACTTTTCTGATCATTCTTTATTAGTCTTAATTAAGACCTGCTTCAAATTTATCCTTCATACAAAGAAGTCCACATAACATCTTTCATGTCTGAGTAATCCCCAGTTTCTGCCCCTGGATTACTACTGGAATGCAGATTACAAAAAGTGGAATAGTTTTTTAAGCACACATGTATAAATATCTCCACAAATACTTACTCTGTGAGTACACATACATATGTATGGCAGACAAGGAGCTGTATCATCCTCTGCTACGATCTGACCATTCAGGAAAAACGGGCAGCTCTCCAGAAAACCCAGGAATTTGGCCAGCTACGGTGAGTATCGCCATCTGGTGGCATTTCTGCTTTTAAACTCAGGAATCACAGCTTAAAGCTCCTATCAGAAATAAGCGATTCACTACTGAAGGCTCCAAACACTCCTTTAAAATGGTGTTTCTACTGCTTTGTCTAATCTAATCTTGAACTTGTCAAGCAAGACTTTTCACACTGGTGCTATATTTTGTACACGCTGTCTCTTTCTAGAGCTTTCTCTAACATAAAATCATCACCATTTGTTCTATCACTCACAAGCTGCTATTCCTAAACTGAGAAATAAAAAAACACAATGACCATGTGTGTAAAAAACCTTTGTACTGAAGTATTCCATTGGCAATTTTCCCTTCTTTAATCCCCCTGCTCCTACCAGAGTCAATCCTGGCTTGTCTCCGGGCTGCACACTCTTCAATACGAAGCTTGGGGATCCCCTCAGCAACAGCTTTGGCCATTCCACCCATTTCTTCTATCTCCTCAATAAGCTGAGAAATGAAGAGGATTGAGATAGTGAGTAGTGGCAAGGTTTAAAAATTGAGCTTTGTACCTGTGCTACCACCCACACTTTCATTAAACCCTTTTTATACAGTTTTGTGCTCTGTGTGTTGTACAGTTTATTTACAAAGACATCACTGAAGCAGAAGTGTAAAATAATTCCTTCATTAGAAGTGTCATGGTTTTGATTTGTCAATTAAGATATACTCATTTTCTGTTGTGAGACAGAACCAGGAGTAGAAGCAAGGCAGGCCTAAAACTTAGGAGGGTATAACAAGAAATTTATTAACTACACAAAGGGGAAAAAAAAATTCAGAATAAGATTGTCAGACCACTCTTTCCTTCCCTTTCTCAACCTTCATAACAACAGAACAAACATACAAAAAACTGCTTCAATTAATTCACAACTCAAACAGTCCTTTTTTCCGCTCACTTTGGAGTGAGAAGCTTCTTCTTGTTAGGCTATAGGGATTTTTTCCACAAGAAAGTAGAAAACAGTCTTCTCGTGGTTTTACTTTCACGATTCTGTATCCGCCTGGTATCTGCAGTCGTGGCACTCCTCCCAACTCCACAGCCTTCCCAAAGCTGTACTTGTGGGTCAATGGTCAAAATACATGGGGTATTACTTTTAAGAATGAAATGTTCCAAAGCAAAGGTTCTCTTCATCTCTTTTTTCTCTGTTCATGCTTCATTCTCTGAAAACCGAGACTCCCCTTCTTTCCTCGGGACAACAGATTCTCAACACAGGTGCTTTTGGTCAAATGATCTCTCAAATGGAACGTTTCCAACCCCCCAAGTTTTTCTCCATGGTTTATAGGAATATTCAGTACATCAGTTCATCCCTACAATCTTACAAAAGGATTTTCAGCCATTTTCACAGCATCTCCTCATTCTCCTTCCATCTAAAAAACTTAAGACTTAGCTTTTGCTTCACTGACTTCAGAGTATCTCCTTTTTCCTTTTCACTCCAGGGAGGATTGAAAAAGTCCGCAAGTCTCATCTGAACATTAAAAGAGTTAAGATTTTTGCACAGAGAAAAAAAAAAAAAAAACCAAGGCCACAGTGCTGGAGCTTTGCCAGGATCTCAGAAACCAGCCACGCTGGGGAAGCGGGGGGGGGAAGCGGCTGGGATTTTTATATTAGTTTGAGTCTCTCTGGTCACTGTCCATGGCCACCCCCCTTCTCTCTCTCTCTGCCAGGACATGCCAGCTCCCCAGACAGGGGGCCCGGCCCGGCCCCTGCCAGGCCCACAGGCCTGCAGTGGAGCCAGGCCAGGGCCCTGTTACCTGCACTGCTGCCGGAAAAGCCAAGAGGGCTCAGTTCCAGATTACCTCCTTCAAAATGTGTGTTCACGGGGCGAACTAACTTTCTTCAACTGGTTTTTCACGCTGTCAATAATCAAACCAGCTTCCAATTGGTCACTATCCACTCCCAGGGGAGTACTCACAGAGAAAACTCCTCTTTGAGTTTTTCCTCTCCAGGTCAAACTACGACAGAAGTCACCAATTTATCAAACAGTCCCTTAGAAGACATTTCTCACAACTCCTATCCCTCAAATTTTCCCAGAGAAGGTTTTGCAAACTGACCTTCAAAGCAGCTTCATAGACATCGTTGGTGAGGCACTCCATGAGGTAAGATCCCCCCCAGGGATCTGCCACTTTGGGAATCCCTGATTCCTCCTGGATTATGATCTGTGTGTTCCGGGCAATGCGAGCACTCTTCACTGTGGGCAGCCCCAAGGCTTCATCAAAGGAATTGGTGTGCAAAGACTGAGTCCCTCCAAACACCGCAGCCATGGCTTCGATGGTGGTGCGGATGACGTTGTTGAAGGGATCCTGGAAGGAAAAGGGCAGCTCTGAAGCTCAGTGGTTCTGCCACGGGGCTGAGGCAGGTTTGTCATTATTGCAAAGAAGCAAATACAAAATTCCCCACTGAAACACTGTAATCAGAACAAAAGCTGAAAAAAACCCAAATCCAACTGATTTATCACTTGTTGGTATCATAACAAAGAGATTAATCCATAAAGAAAGCCAAAATGGTCACTGTGCGAGTAAACTGCTCACAGTAACAAATCAAAGCCTAATATAAATTTAGTAGTGTTTCAAAGAATCACCATGGAACAGTAGGCCTGGTGTCTTCCATCCTCCAAATCCAGAATTCTTGGAGCACTGAACAGTACATGTGTCAGACAAACTACTAGTCAAGATGTGTTTTGGAACTAAATGTGCTTAAATATTTTCATTAATGACAGCATCACATGAGGTAATTATAGAAACCTGAGATTTGGGTAAGTAAGAATGCAAAACATAATTTTTGGATACGTATCTAAAGGCATGTTAAGTATAGTTGCCCTCTGAAACCTATAAGGAGAAAATACTGCACACTGAGAAGCTGTATTAAGATAAACCACAATATTTAGACAAAAAGAAAGAGTTATGATCTAGCCAGATGGACACTGGAGGACAATTGAATACAGTTTTGGTAATAATAACATTTTTAGACTCCCACAATACTTTTAACTGGAGGACTCACAGAGGCCACTGTTCTGAAAATTCCATTGTTTTAGTCTTAATGTGTTGTTGCAATGTAAGTAAACATTACATTTACTTAAAAAAATCCCAAAAAACAAAAAAATCAAGGCACAGAAGTCAACAATAGTTGCAATCCCAACCTAAAAACAATTCCTGCTGCATGACTTCGACTGAGCAGCAGGCATTGGGATCAGAGCTGAAACCCAGCTCTGACTTCACCTGGGAAATTGTGTGCACTCCAATGATTTACCTCCTTGCTGTAATGTAACTTAGCAGGAAGAGCAGAGAGTGCACCCAGTATCAAAGGAGCAAATGAGCTGTAACCATGACTTCTCTCTTCAGCACTGAGCATCAGGGGTGTGAACGACTCCCTTGGCTGCTCAAATTCTCAAGCCAGTGATCCTGAGAAAAAAGTGCCTCTACTTGCTGACTGCGCTGCATTTTGGAAGGATAACTCACAAATCCAAGAGAGAGCTTCATCCTCTGAGTCCTGAATTGACATAAAGGTGTATCCAGTGCCAGTGTGTGCATTTGTCAGACTGAGAGGACAGCTGCTGCACCTTTGTGAGTAACACCATTAGTGCCCTTTAAGACACACACCACAAGAACACCTTTAAGTAAGGAGGTTGATGAGAGTCCAACCTGCTCAGTGAGTGACCAGCCTGAAGTCTGACAATGAGCTCTCAGCAGAAGAGATTTGGAATCCTTGGGCTTAAACATTTTCTCAATCAAGTGAGCCCACAGCCGCCTCCCAGCTCTCAGCTTGGCTATTTCCATATAGAAGTTCATGCCAATTCCCCAGAAGAAAGAAAGCCTGTAATAGGGGAACATGAGCAGAATATAACATTAAATCCTTCTGATAACTCTGGATCAGTAATGGAGAAGCCCTACAGCAAGGTCTCTGATTAATGTACTTTCATAAATGCTGGGAATGTTCCTCTTTGCTTGTATGTGTAAAAATACTGAATTTAATATTAAACTCTATAGAGGTTTTACCAAAAGCGAGTTTTATACTTGCAAATTTCTTGAACTCACCTAGGTGCAAATTCATCAATAGTGAGGCCAGCTTTAAGCCCAGTTCTGCAGTACTCCAAGCCATCTGCTATGGTATAAGCTAATTCCAGGATGGTGTCAGCTCCTGCCTCTTGCATGTGATACCCACTGATGGAAATTGAATTAAATTTTGGCATATACTGGAAAAAAAAAAGATACAACAGGTTGTAACAGCAGAAGGGAGGACCAAATACTTGTTCTATCAACAGTCATACAGAATCACAGAATGATTTGAGTTGGAAAGGAGTTAAAGGTCATCTAGTTTCAACTCCCCCTGCCATGGACAGGGACACCTTCCACTATCCCAGGTTGCTCCAAGCTGCATCCAACCTGGCCTTGGACACTTCCAGGGATCCAGGGGCAGTCACAGCTCCTCTAGGAAACCTCTGCCAGGGCCTCAACACCCTCACAGGGAAGAATTTCTTCTCACATCTAATCTAAATCTTCTTTTAGTTATCAAATGTTCCTCCTTGTTCTGTCATTATCTGTGTAAAAAGTGGTCACTATTGGTGTAAAAGGTTGCTCTCAATATATTTTATAAATCCCCCTTAGGTACTGAAAGGCTGCAGTGAGGTCTCCCTGGAGCCTCTCCAGGCTGAACATCCCCAGCTCTCTCAGCCTGCTGCCAGGGCAGAGGTGCTCCAGCCCATTCTCTGAATTCCTCGTTGACTGCAAATCCAACCCATCTCTACAAAGATGCGTTTGCAGATCTGGTCTGACTCAAACTTCAGGTTTATATGATAAGTGTTGTTGGATCTTAACCTCTCCTACTGGCCCTTTCCACAACCACATTACTCTTCTCTATGACATGCCTCCCCATCTTTTCTTTGTTCTCCAAAGTGCCTCATAAACAGTTAACCTAATAATATAAGTTATACATTTAAACAATGAATACCTTTGAGGTGTACTGGAATATATCAGCAATGATCCGCATGGATGGCTCTGGGGGGAAAATGTAGGTATTTCTGACCATGAACTCCTTCAGGATGTCATTCTGGATTGTCCCTGTCAGCTTGGCCTGAGGCACTCCCTGCTCCTGCCCAGTCACAATGAATGTAGCCAGCACAGGAATGACTGCCCCATTCATTGTCATGGAAACGGACATTTTCTCCAAAGGAATTCCATCAAAAAGGATTTTGGTGTCTTCCACTGTGTCGATGGCAACTCCAGCCATTCCAACATCTCCTCGAACTCGGGGATTGTCTGAATCATATCCACGGTGGGTGGCTAAATCAAAAGCAACTGATAATCCCTGCTGACCAGCTACATGCCAAAAAAAAAGGAAAAAAACCAAAAAACAACAAAGAGAGATAGTCAGAAGGGTTGAACAGACCTGCATTAGGATGGGATCTAAGTTTATTAACTCTATTTTACATGATTCAGGCTTGGATGATGATTCAGGCAAAGTAAATTTTTATGTTAAACACTGTTCCCTCCTCAAACCTGTCCAAAGTCTAGTAGTCTTAAACTTTATATGAAAAAGTTTTTAACTGGGAAAAAAAAGCCAAAAAGGTAGTCCTTACTGTGCTTTAAAAATTGCTGAATAACAGCTCACCCACAAGTTATAAATATGCCTAGACAGGCAGTATAAGACCTTATACATGTAACTCAGCTTGGCTTAGCTAGGAACAGAAGTGTCATAAACTCTGTCACGTTACCTTCTCTTTATCACAAACTAAACACATACAGACTGTTCCCTGGCTCTACTGACACATTGTTATCTGTAAATCTGCAGTAAGAGAAAATTATTCATATAAAGCAGAGACCAGGACAGCCAGAGCTCTTGTTGCTGTAACCTGAAAGCAGAACCCAAAACTCTGTTGTCCCCAGACATTCTTCCCCTGACCAGTGACTGGGCTGTGCTATCAGCTAACCCAGGTTACCACTTCTGCTTCAGCTCCATGATCTCAGCTGCTTGAACCCTGGGATGGACCCAAATTATGTCTATGTGTTAAGGTGCAATAACTAAAACCAGCATTCAACACATTCATTCTCCACAGCAAAATGAAACAAGTGCACTTCCAGAAATGATCAAATTTCCCAGTAATAAAGAAAGACAGGGCCACTGGGAAGACCTTATCAGAAATCCAAACTCACAGAGTAGAATAATCACATTTGCCATGTAACTGACTGAATTCATGTCCCCCATTGGTTCACAAGGCAGTGTTGTTTCCCAGACCAGCTGCCCCACCTTTGATGTTGTCCTTGTAGAACTTGTTGCTCTCCTCCACTGTGCTGAACCCAGCATACTGGCGGATGGTCCATGGCCTGTACGTGTACATGGTGGGGTAGGGCCCTCGAGTGAAAGGCTTCATTCCTGGCAGCTCCTCAGGGAAGTCCTCTGTGTCCCTTTTGGAGTATAGAGGCTTGATGTCAATCCCTTCTGGGGTGTGCCAAATTAAATCCTTTGGGTTCTTGCCTTTCAGCTGCTTCTGAGCCAGGGCAGCCCACTCGGGGTGCAGTGGCTGCCTGTGCAGGGAGCGCCAGGCCAGGAGTGCGCAGCGGCGCGGCCGCAGCCGCAGGACAGCATCCCCGGCCCTCAGCATGGCTCTCCTCGCAGTGTGGGGCAAGCTGGACAAAAGAAAAACATATTTTGCGTTATCATGTGCACCTAACAGAGGAGATGTGAGGATGGAGAGGTCAAGCAGTTTGTTAAAGCTAAAACAATCCCTCAGAAGAAAAATGAAATATGATATTCACGCACTGATTTGACAGACAGCCCTTCCTCTCGCCTTTCAACCAGGAACAGAGTTCAGGAAAAAGCCTACATTTTCCTCTAACCAAGGAAAACATTCTCACAACTTATCTACATCCACATCTGAGATGTGTAATTTATTTCAGTCCCTCAGCATTTCTGTCATTAATCAGTCACTGAAAAGCTAGCATGAGGCATGAAGATGGCATGGCCAGCTGCACTCTCACCTTCACATCTCTCTCATCTAGGAATTCCTTAATGTCAAAGAGTGATGCTTTTCCAGGGATGGGGCAGCTACAGCTTCTCTGGGGAAGTGTGCCAGTGCCTCACCACCCTCACAGGGAAGAATTTCTTCCCAGTACGCAATATCAAGGAGGTGCTCTGCAGGAAGTGAGCTGTCAGAAAATTGCTGATATAATCATACACTTTGGAGAAGATGGCTTGGGCTGGATGGAAACTAGATATAGGTTGAAAAAGAAAGGAGAAAAAAAATGTGGTATGTGAGAACACAGGGACAATACAAGCTGCAGAGCTTGTCCCATCATGCATGAGACTGA
Source organism: Rhabdornis inornatus (assembly GCA_013397075.1). Lineage (NCBI taxonomy): Eukaryota > Metazoa > Chordata > Aves > Passeriformes > Rhabdornithidae > Rhabdornis > Rhabdornis inornatus. The sequence continues at coordinate 157,727 of VWZS01003297.1, read as the reverse complement.
TGGGGCAACAATCTCAACAATTCCCTGTGAGGACGGTGGGGCCCTGGCAAAGGTTTCCCAGAGAAGCTGCGGCTGCCCCTGGATCCCTGGAAGTGTTCAAGGCAAGGTTGGGTGAAGCTTGGAGCAACCTGGGATAGTGAAAGGTGTCCCTGTCCATGGCAGGGAGTGTTGAAACTAGACGACCTTTAACTCCCTTCCAACTCAAACCAGTCTGAGTTCAGTAACTCCTAAAAGCTGTAAGCTCCTTTGCTTCTGCTCTCCATATCTTATCCTTGCACTTCCTTACAAAAACAAATCCTTTACAGCTTGGCTTCAAGGGTCAGTCACCTCCTCACTGCCTCATGTCTTCCAGAACTCCCAAGAAACACACACTTCCCTGACACCTTTATGAGAAATCCTGCATAAAACTGGAAAGCACCTGTATCATTGAAGCAACACCCTCCAAACATGTGCTTTCATAATATATATGCTAAGTGGTATGCCTATAACCTGAGGAGCACAGAGGAGCTCCTGAGGAGCACTCATGCCCTGCAAGGATGTGATGCTGCAGCCACGATGGAAGGCAACCTGTGCCCACACCCCTGCACGGGTCACAGGATGGGTCAGGCTGGAAGGGACCACAGTGGCTCATTTGATTCAACCTCCCTGCTCTAGCAGGGTCATCCCAGAGCTCAGGGCACAGGATTGTATCCAGACAGTTCTGGAATGTCTCCAGTGAGGGAGACTCCATCCCCTCTCTGGACAATCTGTTCAGTGCTCAGTCGCTGCACAGTAAAGAAGTTCTTCCTCCTGTCCAGGTGGAACTCGCTGGGATCAGTTCCTGCCCGTTCCTCTGGTGCCATTGCTGGACCCCTGGAGCAGAGCCTGGGCCCTGCTCTGACCCTCCCTGCACACAGGGACACACAGGGATGAGGTTCCCTCTCAGGATCTCCTCTCCAGGCTGAACAGCCCCAGCTCCCTCAGCCTTTCCTGGGCAGGGAGATGCTCCAGTCCCTCCAGCATCTTTGCCACCCAGCACTGGACACACTCCAGGAGCTCCATGTCTCTCTTGTCCTGAGGAGCCCAGAACTGGACACAGCACTCCAGATGTGCCTCCCAGGGCTGAGCAGAGGGGCAAGGATCACCTTCCTGCTGGCAATGCTCTTCCTAACACACGCCAGGATTATTCCTGCCCCGGTGCTGCAGGCTATATTTACCCTTGTTCAGTTTCATACATTTCTTCTCAGCCCATCTCCCATCCCCGCAGCCCGAGGGGACCCCAGAGCCGCCCTGTCACCCCCTGTCCGCACCTCCCCTCCCTCAGCACCCACAGCCGGGCAGGAACGCTCCGCTCTCCGCCCCCAACACGCCCCTCGGGCGGCCAATGGGGACGAGGGGCCGGGCCGGGAGCTGGGATAGGGGATAAGGACAGGGACAGGGTAAGGGCTCGGGGCTGCGGACGTGTTTAGGATCAAGGATAAGGATCAGGATCAGGACAGGGATGAATGGCACTCCCACCGTTACCTGCCACCGGCCCCTCCGTCAGCGCGCGGACCCCGCGCACGCGCGGTGGGCGGGAGCGGCGTTGCGCGTGCGCCGCGGGGAGCGCGGGTTTGTTTTGTAACGTTCCGGCGGGCTGAGGCGGGAGCGGCGGCAGCGCTGAGGAGGGGCAGGCAGCGCCGGGAAGGTGAGGCTTAGAGCGAGATGAGCCGGGAGAAGAAGAAGGGTTTTGTGGAGGTGTTATCCGCCGTGTTATCCGCGATGCTATCCGGCAGCACCGGGGAAGCGGGCATTTGGGGATGAGGGGGTATGGGTGGGAAGGACTACAACTCCCAGCATGCATTGCTATGGGGTGACTGTCTTAGGCTGCGGGGGGGAGGAGCGATACATGCCGGGAGTTGTAGTCCGTGCCCTATTTGCGGTCCGCTGTGAAAGCTGTCCCACAACGTCTGTAGTTATGGAGGCGAGGACGGGCAGGGCTTACTTACCTGGTTTAGGGCTTATTTAGCTGGTGTGGAGCTTATTTACTTGGCATATGGTTTATTTACCTGTTTTAGGCCTCACTAACCCGGCCGGGGTTTATTTCTCCGGTGTCAATTTCGACATTGGCCTGGTGAGAAGTGACAGGACCTGAGAGGGAAAAAGTGCCCTGAGGGTGTGGGGGAAAAACTGAATAAATCCGAGTCGTGGTGCTTTAGAGACGAGAAGGGTGGTGGGGTTTGTGGCCACTCCCTTCTGTGTGACTGCTTTTCCCTCTGTCTCTATAGTAAGAAAAAAAAAACAGGTTTAAATTGCATCAGAGACCACTGTATTTAGGTGCTAAGGTAAAAAGTTCTTGGTAATTGGATGACTGCACTGAAAATTAGAAAGATAAATCATAGAATCACAGAATGATTTGGTTTGGAAGAGACCTTAGATATCATCTATTTCCAACTCTGCCGTGGGCAGAGACATCTTCCAAATGGGGATGTTTTTTTAGTGGTCCTATATTTAGGTAAATTTACAGGATTTGGGCTCTAGGTTAGCAAATATTCAAACATTTAATCTCATTTAGGCTCATTTGGGGTTTGAGTCCAATTTCCTTAATTTTGTTTTTTAAAATATGGTGTGCACTGTCTGGGTTATAATTGCTGGATTTTAATTTTGTCTTTGTTTTCTCCTGTTCCAATTGGTTTACAGATAATGAAACCCCGCCACACATCTTCCAATAAAATGGGGAAACCAGCTGGTGGGAGATCAGCAAAAAATCCTTTTAAATCACAAAATCAACAAGGGCCTTCCAGCAAAAAAAAGCGAGTCGATGAACAAGATAAAAAACAAAGTAAAAAAAGACAGGTATTTGTTATTTTGGATCAAACAAAGTAGAAAAGAGGGGAAAGAGGTATTTTTTCCCATTTTTAAAATTTGAATTTATAGAGAATGATTCATTAACTAAGCATAGTCATCTCGAGGAAATGCCCAGGGTGAAGAGCTCTTTTGAGCAATCGTCAATAAAGCTTTTTTGTTTGTGGTCAGTGTCAAAGACTTTTTGTCAGATGTTGGCATAGTGAGTTCATAGGAGTAGATGAATGATTGCACAGCAGAGGATGTCTCAAAATTGCCACATTTGCTGTAGGTTTTTCCCTTCGGCAGGTCCCTCAGACAGTCCAAAGGGAAATTAAGAAACCAAAGGACTATTCCCCTGCAGGTAGGGTCCTGTTTTTTCCTGTTAAATTTGAACTGTTTTACACCTTTAACTCCAGTCTGACTGAATTGAGTCACAAAGCTGTCTGTCCAGGTTTGACAAGTCATACCTTTCCCTTTTTTCCTTTGTGATAACAGGAGAAAATGGTTCTTCGAAAAAGGTGAAGCTATCCAGTGCTGCAGTAGGATCTTGGCAGCCTCTCTCAGAGAACAGTAGGCTGTTCCTCGAAAATATAATGGATTCAGTAGTACTGTAAGTGCCAAATATCCTGGTGGTTCTTCTTTGTTTCCTCAAGGAACAAAGTAAAAATCATGGTATTACTTGAACTGGAAGTCAGTGTGGTTTTTGACATGTTCTTTGTGCTTGCAGACTTTGTGATGGAAATTCTGCCTATATTTTCTTTCCAGATCTGTTTTGTCTCAACAGAGGGAGAGAAAAGATGATGTTCAGAAGCACCTCAATGTACTGAAGGAAAGGTAAGAAATCATAAATTTAAAAAAAAGAGAGAAGGGATTTCTTCTACCCAGTTGTTTTGAACCTTACTTTGAGGGCGAGCTAGAGCTCTCTCTCTGACATGCACATATCTAAATACATATAGTTATATTTAGATATATAAATAAAGCTTTATATATTATGTTTCATAAAAGCATTTCCAGGTTTTACTAAAATAATCATCGTTTGGAAGCAGCTAAAAATATTCCTCTTAGAACTTATTTTGAAAAGCAGAAGGATCAGAACTGGTGAAATACTTGGAAAATATTAATTAATATCATTTTATAGTCAGGGAGTGTCAGGGCCAGTGGAATATAAACCACACAAGGTCAGTCCAATAGCAAACATGAGAATTTTGGGATTTCTTGTTCCTGGTTCCTTCCTTGGACACCTACTCCACATGATTTTGGAAAACAATTCAGGGGAGTTTTTCTTTCTCTCTGGAGTCTTCTACTTCAGTGGCAGCAATTAAGTTTAAAATTATGAGATTAAGTTTAGAATAGTAAGATTAGTTTTTCCCCATTTTTTTTCTTTTTTTTTTTTTTTTTTCTGCTTTGTGAAGAATTCCAAACAAGTCATGCTTTCCTTTTTCTGTAATTAAAGGGTGCTGAGAAGTTTCAAGACTTTAAAGGTGCCTCCAGGGAAGCTGGGTAACCTGAAGAAGATCCTGAGCCTTCAAATGGCAGAGAAACAAATGCTTGAGACAAACGAAGAGTCTTTGCTACAACTACAGGTATGAAAAGCAAGGAAGGGAAAAAATTACCTTACCACCCTGCTGGCTGTGCCTGTGCTGTTGTGGGGTGTTCAGTGTTAATCATTGTCACCCACCTTTGCTGCAAAGCTCTGTTTCTTTTTGCGTGTTTTTTCAGTACTCTTTTTTCAGTGTGTTCTGTGGGAAAGACTCACTACCTGTAAAGTAAATTTTTCTTCTGTTTTTTTGTCTGTTTCATTTCAGGAAGAAATAACTGAAGTGGAGAGATCAGCGGAGCGCATTGAGGAAAACATACAGCAGCTGCAGTACAAAATCCAGGTGCTCAAGAACCAGTTAGAGGAAGATGAAAAAGAGGCCAGGAAGGTATTTCTCATAAATACTTGTGTACTCCTATGACCTAGAGCTGAATTCCAGAGCTTTCTCAAACAAACTGTTTCGCAGGCAGTGTCATTTTAAGGAGGGCCTCATTTGCCTTTGGGAATGGATCTTCTTAATCTTTCAAATTTCAGCTGCAGAATTAAGAAGTTTGGTTTCAGAAGTTGGATAATGACAGGTTATTTTCCTACTTGTGTGCCTAATATTTGGGGGTTTGGATTTTTTTTTTTCTCTTCTTCTTTTTCTAGGTATTCCAGGAAAATGGCAGTGGAGCACTCCACCTCCCAGAACTCCCCAAGCGCAGTTTGCAGGCACCCACTTTGCAGGTGAATGTGGAATACATATTTATTTTTTCAGAGACACTTTGGTTATGAGGAGGAAGGCAACAGAATGTGCTTTTATCCCTTAACCTTTGTCAGAGGGAGCAATTCTGAAAATTCAGAAAATTTGAATAGGTTTTCATTTTCCTTTTTAAAATATTTATTTCATTGAGAGCTATATGCTTGTTTTAAAATCAGGACAAAATCCTAAAAAACTCTTCATCCCTGGAAGTGTCCAAGGCTAGGTTGGATAGGGCTCTGAGCAACCTGGGACAGTGGAACCTTGTGGGAGGTGTCCCTGCCCACAGCAGGGGATTGGAACAAGCTGGTCTTTAAGGTCTCTTCCAATCCAAATTGTTCTGTGATCTTATGATTTAAAACATCGTATGTCTTTTCCTAGAAACCCTATGGCCCAAGGGAACTTGTAATTTCTGAAATATGTCTGTAATTGCTAGAGGGACAACTTGTTCTGTGACTTTGAATCTTTTTTGTTTTAGCTGTAGCTGGACTACATGAAAGTGAAATTCCTGTTGTACTTGACAAAAGCTGGTTTTTTATTTGTTGTCTATCATTCTTTCCTTTTTTAGGAGGAAATTTTGAAGGTAAAGAATCAGAAGGACCTTTTAAAGGACTTGAATGCTATTCATCGGTCAGCTGACTTGAAAAACTTGTTAGCCCTTGTTGAAAAGACCTATGAGAAGGTGGATTTGCTTTGAGAAGCCAAAATGTGTGGAGTCTCCATGCTGAGTTTGGAATCTGCTTCCCGTTGTGACTGCTGAATTTCTGTTAAAATATTTTCTATTAACATTGGTATATTAATCTGTAGATATGTTTTGCGACTCAAGAGATTTAAGTTGTCTGTCAATGTTTTTTTGTGTTTTTTTTGACCTGTGATGATGCCTAATGGTGATACATCCAGTCTGAAGAGAAGAGAGGGAAATGGATCCTGGGTTATTTGGGTGTCTTTACAGAAAAATGGAACTGTTCTATTGTATTTGCACTTCTATATCTAAATCACTGAAGACAGTGTCTTCTACCAAAGTAGCTTTTATCTGGGGTTTAATCTTTAAACCTGAAACAGGTAGTAAAAATAAACTTATCTAATACTGGGTTGTAAATCCCCTGTTCAACTTTCATACTATTTTTTAATAAGAAGCCCTCAACTGAAGAAAATTGAATAATTTTTATCAAATATGTAAAATTGTTTTTACATTTTCATTACTTAATACAAAAAACAACATTAAACAACATAAAGTACTTTCTCAGGTTAAATTACCTGATGAAATATAGCAGTACTCTTTATACTGACTTGCCTCATAAACTCTTGTTCTGTTTACAAGCTGCTGCTACTCTTAATGAGACAAAAGCTAATTATCTCTCTTCCATGGGAGCTTGAAAGCCTCTCTGGAGTTAGAGTCATGGAATATCTCAAGTTGGAATGAACCTGTAGGGCTCTCTGAGTCCAGCTCTCTACTTTTCACAGGATTACCTAAACCATGTAGGATCAGGAAAACCAGTCTAAGTGCTTGCTTTATACTGAATCACAGGTAAAGGAATATAATTATTTAGAAATATTTCTCAAATTTGTGATCACTTGGCAAGGGGAACATATGCTGATATAACCATTACCCCAAAATAAATTTATCCAGAGTATGGGTTAAAGATTTTCCTGCATGCCAGGAAAAGCTTAAGTAAAGATGTACTCTTTTGCTTTCATTAAGGGTGATTTACTCTGTGGGTTTTGAACTTCCTGAACCGCATAGAGTCCTTTTCCTTTTCTTAAATGTTTTATTTTGAAAAGCAAGTGTGAAGAAGCACAGTGAGTAAGAGTCAGATTCAGCTTCCACACAAGGAAGTTGAAATAGTAACTGAAGAATGAGCTTCTGCATTACAGTGTTGGATAATTACAGAGGCAAGCCATAATTACTTTATATTTTTCCCCCTGACATTGGGTGATTTTTGATATGCTGGCTGTGGGTGTTACTACTTTGGGGTTGTTATGCACACATAAGCAGGGAAGCATGAACCAGGGAACATAAATCAAGACATTTAGGAGGTGGTCTTAGCTCGACTTGATGGTGGATAGTCTTGGACAGAGTTGCAGAATGATCAGATTGCTGTTTTTGATAAGATTTGAGGCTTCTTCCAGAAGGTTCACTGTTGATCTTTGTGTGTGGATCTGTGACCACAGCTGTGTGAAACTTCTTGAAACTTCAATTTCACAAACCTTGGCTTTAAGTAGGAAAGACATTTTCCCGTGTGTACGCTTTATTTACTGAGTTTATCCATTTAAGGAATACTTGGGGAAAATCTTAATGATCCTCTGGATTCAGGTCAACTTGGCTTAAAGTTTTTCTTCGGCAGTGATCTACAGTAAGTACAGAGCTGTGATTTCTTTGCATATGGAAATGGAAGGAGTAGGGAGAAGAGCCCAGGGAAGAAGATGCGCTGAGGCACTGAGAAACATCAGGATATCCAGCCCAGCTTCAAACCCAGCTGACTGCCAAGGTCAAACAGCCCTTCTGTTCTGACAGCCTGAACATCCCACATTTACCTCCTTTTGCAACCTAAGCACAGCTTTGTGGTCCATATGTCTTTTGGGAAAAACCTGGACTTTGGAGCATTTTTTGGGATGTGCTTTCAACAAACAGTGAAAATGGCAGAAAGAATAAGAAAGCTGAAGGTCTGTATTATGTAGCAAAGATTAGGTGATCTAAAAGATTAATCCATGAGCCGTCAATTACTTCACACTTCTGGTCCATTTCTGCCCTCTCCCAGTAAATAAAAAATTTAAGAACACCACATTGGTTTAGAAGTACTGGAAACCTTAATTGAAATGTGGATTATTTTGGTCAAAGAATTAAGAAGACAGATTTCATGGAACAATGATTTAAACATTTTAGAAGCACAATGAGCTAGAGCTCTAGGAACGTGCTACAGCACACATTTCGTAGGGTTTGGGGATGATACTAAATGAAATGGCAGGGCTGAGGTCCAGGTCTGACTTGGAAACTCCAGGTGGAGGGTGGAAGTTGAACCTTTGCATGAGACTGGTGAAGAAGAGGAAGAGCTCCATTCTGGCAAGAGTCTCCCCAGCACAGATCCTCCGCCCTGGAACAAAACAAAAAAAGGACCACAAGAAAATCAGTGAGAGCTGTTTCTTCAGTATTGGAAGAAAAAAAATCCCTCTTTTATCAGCTCTTGGTCTGAAAAAGGTCAGTGGGAATCCAGAATATTTGAGTGTTATACCCTAGATATGAATAAAGAACACAGTAGATTTTAAAAGTGTTGGGTACAAATTACCAGAGAGAGAATTTTGGTCTTCAGAGGTAATATACCAAAGCCAGCTGATGTTTTTTTATTTTACTTTGTCTAAATGCTTGCATTTAGAGAGAAATGTATGGAAATGTAATCTGAGTTCCTTCACTCCAGTTTTCAATAAAATCTGAATTTTTACTTCATTTTCACATTTTTTCTCTACTTGGCTCAATTTTTGGATCCCAAACCACATGCTTTAGTCTAGGCTTTAGGTCTATTAGTCAACTCATAGGTAATTTTTTATACTAAAATTTGTCAGCAAAATCCTTGAAGATTCACAAATGCTGGCCAGAGTGGGACTGAGAAGCAAGGTGGAGGAGATAGTCTATGGATATTCAAAAGTGCTGTAAATATAAGTTCTGTCAAATCCAGTAGCTAGTAAGCTGCCTTATTCATAACATGATGATTCAAGGCCAGAACTAACAAAAACCTGAACTAAAATTTGGTTTTAACACTCCTGTGTGACAGAAAGTGAAAATGGAGAGCTATTGCATGATTGTGATATGAAATAAGCCCTCCAGGGATTGTGCAGACCTGACACTCTCTGGATGTACTTTCAGCTAGGACATCTAGAATTAGGTCTGGAAAAGAAGACTTGGGAACGGGAAGTGTCATTAAAAAAAAATAATTATGGGTGGTGAGTATAACAAGAAAAAATCTTATTCAAAGATCATACAGAGTTGAAAATATACAAAGAGGGTCGATTAAAAAAACGGAGAGTGTTGTGGATATGATTAATTAGCCAGAGACTGATGTATGGGAACTTAAAAAGAGCAATTACAGAGCCTGCAAAGCAGAAGAAATGCCAGAGAAGGAGCAGGATTGGAATCCCATGGTTTGGCAAATGGTGCAGCTGTGTAAACTCAGGTGAATGTCACACTCTGGGGAAGCCTCAAAGGGCAAACTCCTTCTGTCCTTTGATTTTACACAGAATTTGGGGGTTTCTGTGGCAACTCTTTATTGTCACACTATATGAAATCTTGACCCAGCCGACATTTTTTGTGACATTTTAAAAGGGTCATGGAAAAATGAAGCAGGAAAAAAACCAGAAGCATCTTTGCTGTGTGTTCTGTGTAAATGTAGAAGAGAAAGCACCTGCTGAAAAAGGCAAGAAAGCATCTTTCTTCACAAATTTCCCATTGGCATCGAGGAAGTGCTCAGGGTAGAACATGTCTGGTTTTTCCCACTGTGTCTGGTCTTTCAGGACTGTGGTCAGTAAAGGGATGATGTAGGTTCCCTGCAAAATCGGACAGAGGAATGAATTCCTGGACAAATTCAGACAAGAATGTTAAAAGAAGCAATCCTGTAGGCATCTCACCTTGGGAATGAAATAGCCTTTGAGGGTAACATCTGCAGCAGTCTCATGAGGCAAATTCAGTGGCAGGATGTTGGCATACCTCTGAATTTCATGGATGACAGCATCTGTGTATGGCATCTGAGCTCGGTGCTCGATCCGCGGCGGGTTGGACCCTATCACTTGCTCTATTTCTTCTTGGACCTTTTCTGAAGAGAGAATCAACTCTGAGATACAAGGACTCATTCACCCCCGAGACACAGTGTGCTTTACTAATGTAAAGTATAACAGATCTGGAGTACAAACCATAAATTCTCCAAAAATCTTTTTGTCCTTTCAGAAATAATGGGAGGTGAACAGTACTACAGTGTTTGATTGATTCTTTAACAAGAAGCCTAAAGACTTTTTTTCTGCCATCTCTTCTGCCTAAAGATCCATGTTCTGCCCAATGGGTCTAAACCCCCATTTGACTCCAAACAACCCTGTACCATCAACTGGAATGGAGATGCCAGACAAGGGCAATTCCATGAATCTTCTCAGGTCCCTAAACCTCAGTACAGTCCATTTAACATCTGCATAGGCCTTTGGTTTATTGACAGTTTCTGAGGGAAACCTGGAACAATTTCATTGATCAACACAGGACAGCTATTTACTTATTAATTAATGAAATTTCCCTAAGCAAAGGGCCTGGCCTGTATGAACTCTGTGTTCTGCTGCTGGCCAACCAGTGTGACCCTCAATGAGTCTGAGCCACAGGGCACAGAAACAATAATTGGCTGGAAATCTCAGCTTTTTGTAATTTGGCTTATTAACAGATAGGTTGATCCTCCAGGTTCCTGTTTGGTCCCTAATACTCTGAGTGTAACAGTGTCTATCATTAAATCACTTACTCTGGATTTCAGGGTGCTTTAGCATCAGCAGAAAGCCCCAGTTCAGCGTGGTGGAAATTGTCTCAACACCAGCAGTAAACAAATTGCTCACCAGGCTTATCAAGTTGTCATTATGGAAATACCCATTGGTAGTGGATTTCTCCTGAAAAAAGCAGTTGAGATAAAAGGATGAAAACTCAAAGCTTTCCACGTGAAAATGCAATTTATGTAGATAAACATTTGCTAGGATACAAACCCTATATTTCAAAAAAGCGTGAAAGACAAGGAAGAGCTTTGGGCTTATGCCTGGAGGAGAGTGCTGACATATCTTTGTATTTACTGAGACCATCTGCGAAGGGAGCTGCCTTCCCCATGGGGAAGGTAACCCACACATAGCAGAGAGCCAAATAAGTCCCAGTAAAGCCCAGGTACTGATTCCATTCTGTAATGCATTGTGTTTTCAAAAGAGCCAGAAGGGATGGGACAACAGAGAGAGCAGGTAAAAAGATGCAGCCTTGGTAAATACATTTATACAGTCTGAAGAAAATAAATGTTCGCTGATTAAAAGAGGTTGGAACTTCAACGGTGTGAAGTATCTGTTCAGCTCTACCACTTTGCTACCACTTTGTTATATGTATTTTCTCAAAGACAGCTTCCCTAAAGAAATTCAGCTATAATTGTAAGGACTGAAAGAAAATTGCAAATGTCTTCACAGAACCATAAAAGATAGATTCAGCAAGAAATACTCAGTTACCTCCTGCTGTTTAACCAGGAAAGCATCAATAAAACTTCTTTGGTCATTTTTGTCCAGGTTTTTGAGGTAGTCTACAAAAGTAACTTGTAAAAATGCATGTAATTCATCTTTGTTTCGGAGGATAGCCTTTTTAGCCCCTAGGAGGAATCCAAGGTATGGGAAGATATTGTACACCTACAAGAATGGAAGTTGTTAGAGAAAGTTTATCAGCCAGAGCTCTGAAAACACTACAGAAACAAATTAGCAATATTTGGCCTTCTTTACAGATACAAAGTCAGAAACTTAAGATTAATGTTTTGTTTTTTGGAACATGAAAAAGTGACTGGATGAACTTGTGGTAGAAAATTCATCAAGGACCACAGAATAGAAGTAAAAATCTTGCCCCAAATTACTATTTTTCAGGAGTAGTGTAGGTGTCAGGCTCAAACAGCTTCAAGCTGACACCAGGCAGATGAAAATATTGCCAGCAACTTTTTTTATTTAAAAAAAGCCAGCTCTTCCTCTAGCTTTTTTTTTTTTTTTCTTTTTGAAAACCTATATAGACGTAAATCAATCAAGGGTGTGGCATCATTGCCTGGAAGTATCCAAAGATATTTTTCACTCACTGCCACTCTTCAAACTGTATCTTAAATATGTTCTCGAAAGACTGGGGGCTTGATTGTTGACTTCATGATTCTCAAACTGTCTCTCAAGGCTTTTTTATTGTCCAAGAAAGTGCTTGGTAAACCTATTATCTCTCAGAGTCTTAGATTTTCCTGTGTAATAGAAGAAACTTATCGCAAGTATTGCTATTTTCCTGTGGCATCCAGTAGAACAAAAACATAAACATGTAAATCCTTACCGTAACCACAGGTTTCCCAGCAAGCCTCATGTTTTCATTGGTCAGATTTACAAGTCTTATAAATCTGGAGTCTTTGTAGTCAAATCGTTTTCCAAGCAATATTGACACAATTATATTAGCAACTGCTGCATTAATTGTTTTGCTGAAATCGACGGGATTTCCTAGACAAAGAACAAGAGAATTTATTACATTGTAATAAAGAGATATAATTTGTAAATGTAAATTTATTGTTAAATATTGCTATTTATTTGTTATGATTGATTGCTATCACTGATTATTATCTGTTTGAGTCTGAAAAAGAGGCCTCTCTGAGTTCCTCAGAGAGAGATCAAAATGCAAGGTTTGAATTAAAGTTTTAGAGAAATTAAAGTATATTAAGCCACACATAGATGAAATAGAGGTGTAAGTTTAAGTTTTAAGTAAGTAAATTTAAGTAAGTAAGAGTATTTTTTAAGTGCCTTAAAAAGTAAAAGCCCTAGACATCAGTGTCAAAAACAAGTCTCAAAAACAAGTCTCAGTGAGAGCTCCAAAACATAGTTTTAGACATAATAAAAATATAATAAGAATATTGCTTATATTTTTCAGATAGAACAGATAGGCCATATGCATAGATTATACGTAAACTTTCAAACTAAAAAACTAGAATTCTAATAGGTTAAGAAGAAATGCTTCAGGTTCATGTTTTTAGCTCATTGGTTAATTTCTAAATAAGAATCTGTGTGTTGGGGAGAGATCCTCTCTCTCCGTCTCTTGCTCTCTCTTCCTCCACCATCATCATCATCACTACCACCACATGAAGAAGAAGAAGAGGAAGAAAAAGAAGAACAAAAGAAGAAAAGACCAGAGAGCGTCTGCCTCTCGAGACTCTGTACCAGGCTGCAGCCTCTGCCTCTGCTCAGGACTCTGTACTAGGCTGCAACTTCAGCCTTCTCAGGGCTTTGCACCAGGAGCTGCTTCTATTTCTAATCAGGCCTTTACTTCTATTTGGGACTCTATGCCAAAAGCTTTTAGCATGGACTTTAACACTTGGGACTCTTTGTTTTTTGAGAGTGATGTGCCTTTCCAATAAACAACTTAATAGCAACAAATAACTGCTCAGCTCTTCTAAAGAGAACAACAAACCTGGCAATTTTCCAAGGTCAGATAACCATACCAAGACACAAAAATGCCAGAGGACCCAAATTCATCAAACTGACGTGCATTTCATAAAAATGTCTGGACTTGAGAAGGCTCAAAAAGCCTCTGCATACTTGGACAAAACCTTAGAGGTGGTGAGACCCTGGCACAGGGTGCCCAAAGAATAATGCCTGGATCCCTGCAAGTGTCCAAGGCCAGGTTGGATGGTGCTTGGAGCAACCTGGGATAGTGGAAAGTGCCCCTGCCCATGGCAGGGGGTGGAACTGGATGAGCTTTAAGGTCTCTTCGAACCCAAAGCAGTGTGTGACTCTGTGATTCTGTAGGTTTGAAGAAGGAACAATCCACCCACCCTGGTGCGAGGCGATGGTGTCTGCCAGGTGCCCGTACTCCTCCACAATCCGATCCTCAATGGCCTTTTTGCCCATCCCAAAGTCTCGTAAGGTTGTGAGGGCAAATCTTCGCATCACCTTCCAGTTTTCTCCATGAGCAAAAATAACCCCTGAGACCAAAAGAACATTTCAATGTGGCAAAAGATTTTAAATGATTTTGTCGGCATAGAATGGAGCTGTTTAGTAGCAGTCAGTTTTAAAACAAGTTAAATTGCATCCGGATTAGGAAAAACGCAACTTTGCCTTAAATATTTTCAATCCTCAGGAATAGGTTTATTACACAAGAAAAGGATAAATATTTAAGGTTTATTTAATCAAATTTTAGAAAGAATATACATCCTCAAAACTCATGTCACTGAAAGAAGGTGGGCATTGGATATTCAAGTTCAAACTGCTGGTCATCATAGTTTGGGAGTTGAATTGAACTGAGATCTCTGATGACTGGAGGAAAAAAATATGTAGGAGCAAATGTCTTAAAAATTAGCTAATGTCTTAAAACCTCTGTCTTCAGTTTTTTTTCACTGAAATTGTTACATCATTTAACTGATGACCTCACCTATGAGTTTTTTCCCAAATGGAAAAATAAAGTGAAACATAAGCTTCTATGCAATAATATGATCAAAAGATGCAGCTGTTAAAATGTTCACAGAATTATTCCTGAATTTGTCCAAGAATCTTTGGAGATATAAATATGAAATTCTTATGCTAAATTAGAATGAGGTGTGAGTATGAAATTCTTATTTTGAAACCCAGCGCAGTAGGCAGTATTCCGCTTTTTAAAATAAATCCACAGTTGTCTATGTGCTACATGCTATCTATTGTCATATCCTGAATTTAAAAGCACTATTTACCACTGAAATGACAGGCAACAATAGAATAGTAATTTCAGAAAAGGTGGTTCTATGATAAGCTCAAAAACCCACAAGTCCAGAGCCATATAAGAGAGACAGCAATGCTTCTCTGGCAAGGATGCCCTCCCTGTTCCAGATCCTGACACACTTGTGTCACTATCCATTCTCTGTTGCTGTGGTTGTTTTTAGAATTATGGTTGTTTTGTTGCCACTGTCAGTAGTTTTGAAGCTGAATAAGTGTGCTGAAGTCAATGAAATTGCTCTCTATTTCCAAGGCCTTTCGTGATCTCTGATCCAAAGTGCTGTCCCAGCTCCTGCTTTGTCTATAAGAGAAATAAAAGTGAGTAGGTCAAGCTGATAAGGAAAAATAAGACCAACTTACCATTTCCTTTGGTCAAATCTTCAAAGATTGGGATTTTAGGTCTCTCTGAAAATGCATCTGCCTGGTTTACCAGAGCTTCCTTCACTGTCTCATAGCCAGAAATCACTACAATTTTCCTGTGCCCCAGCTGAACACTGAAGACTGGACCATATTTTTTGGACAGCTGTCAGGAGAAGAGAAGAGTAATTTGCAACTTTTACAACCTAAAAATAAATTAATGACCCTTTCCAGTGCTGCTTATTTTCCAGTCCTGCCTCTGGGTTACTAACATGGTAGATATTTTCCTGACTACAGGGAAAGACACTTGATTTAAATGATGGGAATGTGCCAGACATTGTGGTGGATAATGATTCAATGGCCCAGCTGGGAGCAGAATTCCATTATGCTAAACTGAGCAGAAATGTCAACAGCTGAAACCCCAAGTCAGCAAAGGATTGCACTCAGAGTTCTGTCTTCCCTCAGAAACCCTTGTAAATTCAATTTTTGGATCATGTTTCCACACTTATGTCTATGGTCTTGTGTTTCTTTTGTGTACAGCCTACACCTGAACAACCTGTTCAACTGTTTGCTACCATTATTTTATTAAAAATAAATCAGTTTGTTTCTGGGCCAAGATTTAGCATTAGATACATTTTAACTTTTTATACATGGTTACATGCACCATGAATCTGTTTCAGAGACAATGTGGTGCCTTTCTAGCTGGTACAGGTAGATTTATTTTTATGTAACTTGGTGTTCCTGATTCTTCTGACAACTGGAGGGAGGTTTCCTGACTGCACTCATTTTCTTGTGGGTTTGCAGAGAGAAACAGAAGGAATCTATTTAGCATCAAGATGCAAAATGTTCAGCAAGCGGTAAGCTAGTACAGGCAGCTGAAATAACAGGAGATGTGACCCATATCTGAATTCTGCTCAAGTCAGAGAACCAATCCAGCATCAGAAAGGAATCACTGAATTACAGCAGATACATGTTGGTTCTGTTGGCCTGAAAACAGATGGAACTTGCTTTTGTCAACACAACTGGGCTGTGTTGGAGACCTACAGTGATATTCCAGACATTGCATCTAAGCAGTCTTTGGATTTGTGGGTACAACATCCATACAGGTTTGTTGGTGCAAATATCCCTTTCCAAATCATCAGCAGGGAAGATGTGCAATTTTAATGTCTAGGCAGTAAAAACTCTAAGAAAGGACTGGGTTCATAGAATTCTTACTCAAAGTCAGCAAAGCCCTGCAATAAACTAGGTAAAGAAAGCACTAAAAGAAAATGGAAAGATTTATTATTTTGGCAAAGGTTGGCCCCGAATATTAAGAGTATAATGTTATATCTTCAGCTTTTGGGGAAGAAAAGAGGAAAGGGAGATGAGAATGTTAATAAATCATTGAAGCCAAGATGCTGCAGTCACAGCTCCGGGTACATCAATAATCAGTGGGAAGCAGAGAGGTTTACACCACATATCAAAATCATTCCTTATTCAGTTGTCTTTTTCTCAAAATTAGCACAAAAATAAGGTGGATGCTTGCTATTAATTTGAAAATTGTTGAAGGCTGAAAACTGGATGCATGGAGAAAATATTACAGTGAAAAAAACATGCTGCATTCAACCTTTTCTGCTCAAATAACCATCTCTGGGTCCCTTGCTAAAGGCTCATGCATGGATGCAATACATTGGGTGCAATAGGAGAAACTCTCTGACATCTTGGACTGTGGGGCTTGGTTGATAGGACCAATAGAAGAGAAAATGAGTACCTGTAGATAAGTCCTGTAGGGTCTCTTCAAGTCAAACAAAAGAAGGTTTCCAATTATAGGTAATGGTCTTGGACCTGGAGGAAAATTCTGCCCTCGGTTGCTGTTCCAGAAACCTGCTGTTTTCAAAATGGAGAGAAAAGCCAGGATAGACACTAAAACAATGGAAGTGCTGCTATTCCAGAAACTTAATATTTTTGAAATGAATAGAAAAGCCAGGATGAACACAAAACCAATGGAAGTGCTGCTGTTCCAGCCCATCTCTATTCAGCCAAGTATTTGCCACAGAAAAGAGAAAATGTGGACCCTGGATCTCTGTCCTCCTGAAATAATTTTGCTTGAGAGGCTCTTGGGTTAGTCCATAAACCTCTTTTCCAGGGAAGGGTATGTTTTAATTGCAGCTGGTGACTTGTTCTCTTCCCGTGTGCTTCCTAATGAATCCTCAGAAGGGTACAGGGGTATATAAGTGTGTGCTAACCAGTGTGACTGGGTGAAAGTGGGGGTCACTCTGTAAGTGTGAAAGTCCAAGAACATGGGTAACTGCAGGTCATCAACCTGACACTTGATATAAAGGCCATAAATTCTGCACACTCTCCAGGTTACTGATTAATCATGTTTTTGCCTTTAGCACAGATATCCTCGATACTCTTGAGAAATCAAAATTCCACTACCCAGAGGTGTAGCGCACAGATTTATTATTTTAAAGTCTGTGGTGTACGAATGCGAGACTCACAAGCTGAGAGCAAATGAATCTGTTGCAGAGTTCAGACAGTACTTATACATTTACTGTGAGAATCTCTGTTGAGTTCTTCACATGCAACCCGGCTGCTGGCCTCTAATAAATCTGTTGTCCTGACAGTCTGTTATTCTTCTTAGGGTCTGCAGGCTTCGAGGAAACAAGGACGCCTTTCCTGTTTTCAGATTGTGTGTAATCTGCTTTCTCCCATGCTTCCCAGGGCTTTTCAGGCCTGTTGTTTCCTCACAGAACTGTTTATGGGTGGCATAACTTTGATTCCATTGAATCCATTGGGAATTTGAAATCAGAGAATCACAGAATTATTGAGGTGGAGGGGATTCTGGAATTTATCTGGTCCAATCTTCCTTCCAAGCTGGGCCACCAAAAGTCACATGCCCCAGCCTATGTCCAGACAGTTTTTGAGTATCTCCAAGGACCTGAAAAATGATATGATCCTAAGAAGGGAGACTCCACATCTCCTGGGCAACCTGTGCGAGTGCTTGGTCACTCTCACGATACAAAAATCTTTCCTGATGTTCACAGGGAACCTCCTACGTTTCAGTGTGTGCCCATGGCATCTGGTCCTGAGGCACACACTGAGAAGAGTCTGGCTCTGACTCAGTTGATCCTTCCCCCAGGTGTTTAAACTGATAAGAGCCCTCTGAGCCTTCCCTCCTCTAGGTTAAACTCCCACCTCTCTGTGTTTCCTCATGTAAGAGATGTTCCAATCACTCCAGCATCTCTGTGACCCTTTGCTGGATGCTCTCCAGTCTGTCCGTATCTCATTGGTACTGGGAATCCCAGAATTGGACACAGCACTGGGAAAAGATGCCCTCTGTTGGCTGGGGAAAGGGGGATGAGGTACAGCCCAACTCAGGAGTCTCAGAGTCTGAGACAGTGAACAGCAGAGGAGGACGTGTTGAAAGAAGAAGCCAAGGGGAAGACTGGACAGAAAAGTTGAGTCACAGCACACAGTACAGTGTTTGGAAGAGTTTTTTAGTAGAAATCTAGAACACTAAATTACATGTGGCCTTGAAGCCAGAACCTGAAGGTTGTGTGAGGTGAAGTGCCTCCTTGTCCTTCTCTCCCAAAAAGTGTCAGGGTCCCTGCAGAGACATGACCAGAGGCAGAGGAGAGGAGGGAATGGGGGAATTCCCCAGGGAATGGGGATGCAGAGACCCAGAGGAAAAGAGCCCTGGCCGTGTCTGGGAGCCTGGGAGAGGGCTGGAGCAAGCCTGCTCTTGGCTTGGCTCACCCTGAGCCTGCTGCTCTCCCCAGGGGCTCTGAAGGACAGACCAGGACATTTCACCTACCTGGAAGGTGTCCTGGAAAAAGCCCAGGGACAGTGTCCAGCTGTGCTTCAGTTGGCCTGATTCTACTTCATCTTTCCAGAGTGGGTAAAAAGGCACTGAAAATGTCAAGTTTTCCACATACATGGAATTTAACTAATAGCAAGGAACTGAGAGGAGGTTGAAAGGTGAACATTCTGCAGGAGGCTGCAGAAGAACAGGAAGAGCTCTCTTCTGGCAAGAGGAGACATTTTGTTAATATGTTTTGAGAAAAGGTTGATCCCAGTAAGTGAAAAAGAAGACATCCCCAATAAATGTCAAACAAATACAGCTGGTCACCTGATCATTCAATTAATGCATTTATTCAGCAAGAGATTTGGGAACAAATGTTAAAAGAAATTTTGTAAGCAAATGTTCAGCCAATGGCTTTCAAATAAATTTTCTTTTCAGTAATGAAATACAAAGATACTGCTCTGACAGAGGTAGGAATGGAGAACTATTAAGACAGACTCCAAAGCTATGGTCACCCACTGGTTTTCTGAAAAGGGCTGACAGTAAGCTTGACCTTTGCTTAGTTTAAGGAATATATCATTAAAGTTTTTACTCATTAAAAAAAACCAAAAAACAAGCCCACAATACCTTATGTAAGCTCTTTTAATGTAAAAACAAGTCCAAGTGAGAACAAAGGTAAGACAGAGTGTTGCACAGTTGTTGGAAGGGATAAAACATTGCCAGTCCTTTATGAGAAAGAAAAGAAATGCTGATGATTGTGAGCCTCAAATTTAGAGTAGTTGTACTTTAACTTTTGTTTACTTTTCAGTCCCGTCCTTTAAACTTATCCTCCCCTGTGTCTTGTTTAACTCCTTACTTTCTTTTCCTGCCACTGTAAGGCTTCCTCATGGAAGAACAAAAAGGCTCTTAGTAAAATATTTTAAGCTTCTGTCTTTTGAGTGTCCAGTCACATATTACACAGAAGTTGTAACTTATTTACAATTATTAATTATTAAATTATTAAATTATTAATGAAACTCTGCTGATTCAAGGTATCCAAAGCTTTGATTAATTGGGAAATAACCAGCCAAAGGAAATACCCCAA
The DNA here is from genome assembly GCA_013397075.1 of Rhabdornis inornatus. Lineage (NCBI taxonomy): Eukaryota > Metazoa > Chordata > Aves > Passeriformes > Rhabdornithidae > Rhabdornis > Rhabdornis inornatus. The sequence goes on along the minus strand of VWZS01003297.1, from coordinate 137,965 downwards.
GCCAGAGAACCAAATGCCACTGGCATCTGCAACGTGGAGGGGAGAAATTAGGGTAAAACACCTTTGGAGAAACAAATTGTATACTTTAAAGGCACAATCACATGGAAAATAAAATAACATTTAAAGCTCTGATTAGACAAACGGATTCATCTCCCTACTCTGTTTTTTGAGGGAACCTAAGGGACTGATTTCTCTGGTGGAGGGATCTTCCGAAGAAGAAGTTCAGGGACAATAATGAGTGCTTAGAGGATGAGGGTATGGATTACTATGCAAAGATTATAAGGAGAACTGGAGAACAAAACTTTATAGTTAATTTTTTCCCTTTTGGATTAAAAAAAACCCAAAAAACCCTAAATGTTATTATTGAGGGCATCAATCACCAGGGAAGGTTTAGGTTGGATATTAGGAAAAAAATTTTCCCTGGAAGAGTGGTTAAAGATTGGAACAGGCTCCCCAGGGAAGCAGAGGAGTCACCATCCCCGGAAGTGTTCAAGAAGTGAGTAGACACAGCATTCTCAATGTGGTTTACTGGCCACGATGATAATCCACCCAAGGCTGGACTTGATGATCTTGGAAGTATTTTCAAACCTTAAGGATTCTATAATTCAAAGATTTACTGCCAGTGGGTGGTGCTCCCTCACTCAGGTATTCCTGTGTGGTCAGCACTCAAAACTAGTGAAATTACTTCACCCCCTTTAAGGTGAATGAAAGACCCTCTGAACTCCCAAGTAGGAATTTGAGGGGAGAAATTCATGTATTGAAGATAAGATTTTTAAAGGCTGTCCACAGATGGAATCTTTTTCAAGTACTTCAACACTTCGTAAATTATGGACAAAATACTTCTAAAATATTTACAAATGTGATATTTACATTGTGAAATGCTTCCCCAGTTTTTACAAAAATGAATGTGTGACAGCTGTGAGAGGATAAAGGACATCTTACAGCCAACAAGCTAGAAAAGAGTCAGTCATTGCACATCTGCAAAAGAGCTTATCCGAACTAAAGTGTGACACAACAAATATATTTTTATTCATAGATAGAAATCTGACATATCTAGCAGTATACAGCGGGTATAACATATGGGACAGCCCTGCCTAGTATCTTTCTAAAGATTTTCAAGGAAAAATACATCAGCAGAAATGGAAATATGGAAATGGAGAGGTGTTTTCCTGTTAAGTCTGATAAGCAAGACTTGAAATAAGTTCCTAGTATAAAAAAAAAAGGTTGGAAGTTCACCCACTTTGGCCTGTTATTCAGAGACATCAGCAGTAACTTTCCCTGAATGATGGATTAAGGCAGTGATCCTTCTGTTTGATTTCCACTTCCATCCATTGTCTCTCAATGGATTATCCCATGCATGAAGGCACCTCATGGAGTTCCTTCAGCTATCTTAATTTTTGTCTCTGAACTGAGCAGCCACTGTCATCACTTCTCTGATTAATTTTCCTTAATTTAGCTTCAGTTTTCTTCTTTTTGCTTTCGCTTCTTTTAGGGGAAAGTGACTTCAAAGTCAGTGACTCATGTCTTCCGTAGGTTGAACATAGCTTCTTTCCAATCAGTTCCAAGCAATACATGTTTTTCTGGAGCTGGCATTATTTCAGGTTATATTTCTTGACGTTAACACTGCTACAATCCACTAATTATTACACTTATTATTATATTACAATCCACTATTGAATAGAATAAGACCTATTATGCAATCACTTGCTTTTCATAGCTCCTGCTCAGTTCCCTTATTATGTCCTTGAAACTAACTAAATCAATGACAATAAATAAATACATCTATGACAATTATGATTTTTTTTATAATTTCCCTTTCAATAAACATATTCACAATGTTTATACTCATATTGCCTTATCAATCACTGAATTCTCTGCTTTGCCATAATAATTATTTCAACATCTTGTGTCCTGTCATAATCAAACTTCAAAATACACCACATTTTCTCCTCCATCGAAAAAGAGGACACACTTTCTTAAGAAGTTAAGCTGGGATACTCTGTTCAAATTTGTTCAAGTTTGTTCAAATCCATATAAAAATATAAAATATAAATTAATTTCTTCTTGATTACCCCAATACATTTGAAGGATGTAACTCAGATATCTCACAATTAAATATATTATCCTGTAATCTTGAAACCCAAAGTTTATTACAACAGCTATATTGTTGTCAGTGTCAACAAAAGATAAAATGTAGATAATTTTAAAAAGCAGTTTTTGGTGCCTTTTTCTGATGAACAAATATATTAGAAGGACCTAATTTATTCACCTGAGCTTGGCATAATGACTAAGTAATCTAAAATCAAGCTTGTTTTCTTTTATAAAAATATAGCTATCTTCAGCCTTTTCTTAAAAACCTGGTGTGGTTGGGACAATACTTGGATGTTGTTTCATTGTTTCTTAGCATTAGAAACAGAAAAGAACATCATTAGGACAAATACTGCAGATTAATTATTTTTCTACATGGCAGCTTCAAATCTGCTGCGCTCATCACGGTGGCTGGAGTGAATTTCTGGTACTGTCTCCTCCTCTGGAACCTGCCATGAGAAACAAAGGAGAGCTCAGTTAAGGATATATAGGTTTGCTTTTCCATAAATGAAGACTAAAATGTGCTTAGAATATAATTCTATTTACATATATTATATGTCTGTTTATTAACATTGACACAGACTGACATGAACCATCAATTCTGGATGCTGAAGGATGAACTTAGGGTTTTCTTCATAGCAGGAGTTTAATTAAAATTATTATAATTAAAATTATTATCATTATTATCATTATTATAATTAAAAAAAACTAATAAAATTTCCTTTAATTGTACATTTTATTAGCAAGGAATGTATATCATATATTACTTCTTGCCTTGCCTTTTTGGGTTTGTCCTGGCATAAAGTTCAGATTGCCTGAATTAAGAATACGTTATCAGTCTCTGATAAGGAAGAGGACACCTAATACAGGGAGCACATAAGAGACAGATAAAGGCCTCCACTGTGATATCAGTTTGTTGTCTCTATTTCTGCTTTTTGTTCAAGGTGAGTCCAATGAAAAAGGCATGATTATCTAAGAAGTCCAAAAGTGATCCTGAAGGTAGCCTTGATAAATTCACAGCCTGAGGTAGATCAGCATTTTTGAGTTTTGAAGAGGCAGCCTTTCTGACTCATGTGTGTAAGCCACAAAGCCCAGGAGAGCAGGGCTGCAGTGGCTGCACATCCTCCAACGTAATGAAAATAAAAGGAGGGTGTGTCTTACCTCCCAATAAGCAGAGTCATCAAAGCAATTCTGGTCAGATACTTGTCCCAAGAAGGGCAGCTTTAGAATAGCACCTGCAGGAAAACCAGCATCAGAAGTTTGAAAAATGAAGAAAATGACCAAATAAATGTCTCTCAGATGTGCCCTAGGCAGTCAGCTAAGTTTTCTGACTGATTTCCTCATCTACAGAAATGCCCAACCATCCTGGGACATCAGGTCAATTATTCTGAGAGGTTTCTCTCATACAAACATAAATAAGAGCATAAATAAATGCTTGTTTTTAGTTGACCAGATTTCAGACCAAAATTTCTATTTCACCCCGATTTTTTGTTTGTTTGTTTGGAAGCATTCACAAACACGTGGAAACACGTGACACCTCATTGAGTATGTCTTGATCTCAAACTAGTTACTGCTCAGAATTTGAAATGTCTGAATCTGGAGAAGAATTCCTTCCAGAACAACATTATTCCTATAGATATAAAACTTAGAATCTTTGGAGCATGTGCTCAATAAGATATACAGAATCAAAGAATCATAGAAACATTTAGGCTGGAAAAAACCTCCAAGATCATCAGGTCCAATCCTAGACCAAGCACCATCTTGTCAGCCAGACCAGAGCCCTGAGTGCCACATCCAGTCACTCCTTGGACACCTCCAGGGATGGGGACTCCACCACCTCCCAGGGAAGCCCCTTCCAATGCCTGACCACTCTTGCAGTGAAGAAATTCTTCCTGATGAACCTGAACTTTATTTGAAGACAAAAACATTGGAAAACTGTTTTTCCACGTTTGAGTTTCTGGCACCGGGACCCGCATTCTTTCAATTTTGTATTATTCACACAAAATTGTTGATACATTTAAGTTCTCCATGGAGAAACCTCTAAATTCACATGTGTTTTTAGTCACTATAAGCATCCCACTGACCTGTGAGTGCTCCTCCCACCAGTGCAATTCCAAGTGTACTTCCCAGGGCAGCAGCCTGCATGGCAGGAGTAAACAGGTGACCATCCCTGAAAAGAGTAGAAAACCAAATCATTGTCTATCAAAAAATTCTTGCCCTTTGAGACTGATGATCAGTCTTACAACTTGTACAATTGTACAAATTGTACTTTTGTACTACAAGTACAATTGTACTTGCTGCATGCTGGAAAAGTTGACTCATAGGAAAATATCCTAGAATCTTTATGGTTGGAAAAGATCTCCAAGATGATAGAGTTCAAAAAATCCTGCCATTGCTGTGTATAATGACTTTAATTTGGCTTTGTTTTAGGCTACCGATGAAAACAACTTCTTTGAGAAGGTTATTAATGTCCTGTATTTAGAGAGAATTTAGAGAATGCTCCCTGTTGCAAAAAGATCAGCATTTCATCTTTTTGGAGTCTTATGAGACAATGGAAAAATCTCATTTTGCCTTTTTTTTTTTTTTAATCTTACAAATATCAGAAGTGTAATTGTAGAGTCATAATAAATACTTTTCTATGTTTGAATGGTTCAGTGTGCTGTTTCCTTAGGATGCTTTAATTAATTTATTTTTATTTGAGCTTTTAATCTGTAACAAGCTTGGCATTTAAACAGTGTGTTAAAGGCAGGAGATCAAGAAGAACCCAAATTAAATGAGAGTGCAACGCTTGACATCAAATCAATGACACATTTCTGAAAAAAAAAAAAAAATTAGATCCAAAGAAGGTAGCAAATTAGAACAGACCTTCAAACATCAAAGAAACTTTTTTCTCTCATCTCTCTATAACTCACCTCTCTTCCCTTTTCACTGCAGTTACTATGATGCCAGCAATACCCCCCAGAATTCCAGGTAAACCATGTAAGTTATGAACTCCACAAGTGTCTTGAATTTTCAGCTTGGATGCCATCACAGGCTGAAATGAGGGGAAATAGGAAATTTATAGTGAGTTTATAGTCTTCCACGATCTCTAGATGGATATGCAAAAGAAAGAGCAGAAGTACAAGAATCAAATCATTATTAAAAGTCACCATTGCCTGGAGTTTGCTGTATCTATCCTTCCTTTGTAGCAAACCAAGGGAGCTCCAGGAAAGCCACAGAGAAATAAAAAATGGGAGCAGAGCTGGCTCCCCAATACTTACAGTCAGGAACCGGAATCCAAGGACAGAGACTATTCCAGCAATGACCCCAATGAACATGGCAGAAAAAGGGTGGATTGCCAGGTCAGCACAGGTACCCACGGCTACTCCTCCTGCCAGGGTGGCATTTTGAATGAGAACCTGCAGAGGGGACACACAGCAAGGCAGAAGTGACACATGAGGAGCAGAGGCTTGTTTTAGGGCTCAGTGCCCCCAAAGGCTCTCTTGCACATGCTGGGCTCAGACAAATAACTGAGCTGCTGGAAAGGAGTGGGTGGAAACAGAGCTGGATTTTAGGGCAAGGGGATAGAAGCTGGTTTGGTTTTGTCTGTTGTGCAGCTGCACTGAGATTTCCAGGGAATGGGTCATTTCCTTGAGAGACCTATTTTGGCTGTTTTAATAATGTTCAAGTAGGAACATATTTGGAATAAGATCCAAAAGTCCACCTGAACACTGGACTAGTGTCTCTAAGGTCATGCAGGTTATCTGGACAAGAGAGAATCATCAGAGAACCATTAAGGCTGGAAGACACCTTTCAGATTAATAAATCCAACCATCAAACCAGTACAACCACCATGTTCCCAGTCTACTACAGTGCTTTCCAACCCTTTCTGTGAAGAAATTTCTCCTAATATCCCGTCTAGACCTGCCCTGATGCAACTTAAGGCCGTTTTCTCTCATCCTGTCACTTGGTATTTGAAGAAAAGATCAAGCCCCACCTGGTTCCACCTTTATTCCTTAGGGAGTTGTAGAGAGTGAGAAGATCCTCCCTGAGCCTCCTTTTCTCCAGAATGAGCTCCCCCAGCAACCTCAGCCACTTCTCATCAGACTTTATAGGTTTTACAAGTATAATGGCTCTAATTCTGGCCATAGCATGGGGAAAGGCTCCAGATAGCCTGGACAGATAGATGGACACTGGGAATCTGCTTTCTCATGCTTATTAGAGAGGGTTGGTTCGATTTAACAAGGGTTATGATGTGATTCTTACCATACTGAATTTGCCTCTTTTATCCACCAGGCTAGAGAGGGCGAATGTTACGACGGTACAGGCAGCCAAGGAGTAGTAAGTGTTGATAATGGCTCTGCTCTGGGGTTCTGGACCATTTGCAATGGCAGAGTTAAAACTGGGCCAAAAAAGCCAAAGGAACAGGGTACCTGGGTGAATAGAAGTCAAAACAAAGCAAAAGCTGTTTTAGTCACAAGGGCCAATACAACAGAGCGTGCTACAAGAAATGAGGACGATGATTAATGAGAAACATGGAATAGCCAAAATTCTGGGAGAAATAATAGAATATGCAGAAGATTTTGAGACTGGCAGCTGGGATTTTGACACATGGTCTCCTGTGAAATCTTATGGAAGGCTTTAATGACCCCTTGTCATGCCCCACTCACTGTCAGAGCCCACGACCACTGTGAAACCCCAGCCAGACCACGAGGCAGAGGCAACACAATTCACATGCAAATCCTTTATCATCTATCAATACAACTGAAAGTTTTAGCTGGTGAATTGGTCTATGAACAGTTCTCATGGACAGATAGATATACGGTTTCTGACACTCATTACCATGGCAGGCATAACTCAATCCTTTTAATTATGGACAATTGCTGTGGAAATACTGCTGAAAAGTACAAGACTTAACAGAAACGAAGTCACCACTAATGCACAGTGAAAACACATATTTAATTTGAGCTTTACATTCTTGGAAGCAAGGAAAAATATGTGCGCCACTGAAAATATGGTGCTTGGATGAGACTAAAAGGAATTTGCCTCCAGAAGTGTATCTAGGAAAATGAATGTGGCATAATAATAGGTAACCAGAAAAAAGTAGAGATGGAAGAGGGATGAACAGCTGATCAGCTCTCGATATTACTTCACTTACCAATCATGGCAAACATGTCTGAGTGATAGGTGGATTCATCATTTTCATGTTTTTTTGTCAGACCAGGACGGTACAAGACAAAAGCTGCAGCCAAACCAAAATAAGCTCCAAAAGCATGGATAGTCATTGAAGCTCCAACATCTGTGGCCTGTAATAGGGACCCAAAATAATTTATACAGCATAAAGACAAGGGTCTGATGTACAAGAAGTCTGGAGGATTTAATGGTTTAATTCTGTGGTAGAAACCAGAGCCTAGCATAAGCAAACTGGAAGTATTACAAAGTGAAAGCATTTGTTATAAAGAGAAAACAATGATTGCTAAATAGTTGTACCTGTAATACTTTGGTTACTAGATGTTCATTGCATGCAAAGATGGTGATTTCCAGAAGAGTCAGGATCAGCATCTGAATGGGACTTGTTTTCCCCAGGAGTGCTCCAAATGAAATCAAAGCAGTTGCTGTGCTGAAGTCTGCATTTATCATGCTGGAGTTCAGAAAAAGAAAAAAAAAACCCAAAACACATTAAAAAAGGAAAATTAGTTTAAAAGGCTGTAGTATCCAACATGCCATTAAAATGAAATTATTAAAATTATAGAGCTTTAACTTTTCAGATACAAAATTATCAAGCTCATCTTTGTGAATAAAACTTAAATCAAACCTTTCCAGATGGATCTTGTAAGGATTTTACCAGCTAGTGAAGAGTAAGTATAGAAGGTTTCCTCTTATACCATACATATGCTTAGCTGGTTGAAATTATGATGAAAAGGCAGATGAGAAATGTATTGGGATGTGCAGGGATGTCATGGAATCACAGAATCATTTAGACTGGAAAAGGTCTCTAAGACCATCTAGTCCAACCTTTTACCCAGCTCTGCCAAGTCCACCACTAAACCATGTCCCTGAGTGCCACACCTGCAGGTTTTTTAAAAACACTTCTGGGGATGGTGACTCCACAGCTTCCCTGGGCACCTGTTCCAATGCCTGACCATCATTTCTGTGAAGAGACTTTTTCCTAATACCCAACTAAACTTCCCTTGGTGTGATTTCTTCTTGTCTTTTCAGGCCATTTCTTCTTGTCCTGTCCCTGTTCTCTGGGAGCAGAGCCCGACCCCCCTGGCTGTCCCCTCCTGTCAGGGAGTTGTGCAGAGCCACAAGGTCCCCCCTGAGCCTCCTTTTCTCCAGCTGAGCCCCTTTCCCAGCTCCCTCAGCTGCTCCTCATCATCCTTGTGCTCCAGACCCTTCCCCAGCTCCGTTCCCTTTTCTGGACACGCTCCAGCCCCATCAATTTCCAGCCCTGACTGCCACCTAGGCTTCAAAGATGACAGAGAGATCTTTGGTCAGATGGTTTTTATAATCCTGGAAGCCTTGCACACCTGTCTCTCTCTGTGTGCATCATCCTTGCATGAGCTGTCAGGTAGAACCAGAGTTAATATGTTTTGGGGATTGGCAAAGGTAAATAAAACCAGAAATTGATCAAAACCTTAGAGCACAGAGAGGCACTAATCTGTGGGTCCCTCGAAAAATGCCTGCCTGTAAGCATTAGGGAGCTGCTTGTATCATTCCTGCTTTCCCCTCAGTAATGTTTGGATGCTGTTCATTTCAAAATTGTTTACAAGTTGTCTCAGAAAACAGAACTGCAGATGTGGAAAACACTCTGGGACATTGGTAGAGGCATGACAGGTGAATAGGAGGGGCATTAAATGTGCTCAGAGACATTGCCCATGAGGTCTCTTATTCTGTGATTGGTGTTCAGACCCTGCTGGAGTGTGATGCTCATGAAAATCATTCCTTGAGAAGCAAGATAAAACCTTGTGAGTTCATGGACATGCTGCTCCAGCCTTTCTTCTGTGATCCCATGCGTAGTGGAAAGACAGATCCTTCCATGCCTGCTGGATGCAGGATGTGCTGTGCTACTGCTGGAAGTCTTCCAGCTTCCACAGCTTCAGAGATTCAAAGCAACCTCTCTACAGGACCCACACCTCCCACACATCATGTAGCACCTCAAATTTCTTCAAAAACTTTGGTTACCTTGGACCAGGAGTGGCCCCCTCAATGGTGAAGGGCAGAAGGATGTGGAGAGGTGGACAGCAAGGCTTAATGAAATTTGGGGAAAGTCTGACCCCATAGATGCTGTGGTTTATGGCTTCTCCTGATATCTTCAGGGATAGAAATATCATTTTTTGTGAATTCACATATACCTTTCGATGTTAATATGAATTTTCCCTCCTTTCATGTGCCAAAATCCTTGCATCAGAATTCCCCACTGGAGACCGAAGGCAGCAATGAGCATGTTGAAACCAACACTGCTGAATCCATATTTCTTCAGAAAGGTCATCAGGAAACCAAATCCAACAAATATCATCACATGGACATCCTGAAAGTCTGAAGGGAAAACATGTCTGTGTAGAGACTGTGAAGAGTGGCTGTGAAGGGTGGAAATCTAGGGACAGAGGCAGCTGGAGTAGAGCTGAGTTCCAAACTCCAGCCATGCATGTGACCCATTCTTACCACTTCATGACCAGCTGAAAGTTGAATGTCTGGAAAATGCCACACCTAATTATTGATTATATTGATTCCTATTTCATTATGGAAAGCCACTGGATCTCTGTATTTGCAAATTTATTTGTGTCTGGCACCGTCCTCTCTTTGTGAAGCTACCTGGAACATCATCACAGCTTCATGTCCCTACAGAAAAGTTATGTTCCCCTCCCAATAAAGGTGGTCAGAGCCAGTGTGTCCTGACTAACTCTAAAATTGTACATGGGATTTGTCTGGGTGAGTGCTAGGTGTCCCAGTGCAAAGAAATGCTTGGTATCCCTAAAAATTACTGTCCAAGACCTTGATCTTTTTACATGGATAAAAGAAAAATTAATTTTAAGGCAAATTTTAAATTTAAGAATTAATAGAGCTAATCAGCATATAATTAGTCTTCATTCAAATATTTGGTTGTTTTTGAAATATGAATTTTGTTAAAATATGGTTAGTTCTTTTCTACTTTCTAAAGTTACTGCTTTAATTTTTTTTTTTTTGGTTTTAATACAAACTGAATCTATTACCACAACATGGATACTTTAGGATACTTTTTTTTTTTTCTTACTTTTAAGCATTATGTGATTTAATTGACTCTAAACCAGACAGGTTTGAGTCCAGTAATTGCAACATTTTTGTCTGATTTTACTGTTAGTAAGAACCTCCAGTATAGAGGGACTGTTTTTAATAATTTTTATTTCATTGCTTTTGCATGCCAATAAGCATGAAAAACTTGAACTGGTTAGTATAACATTTGGCTTGAAGTTGCAATTCCCGTTACCTGAAGCATTCCTCAGTTTTGTATTACCACGCTTGGCCAAAAGAGGGCCCAGAAGTATAAGAAGTGACTGGGGATTCCTAATAAACTCTTTTATATTTGCAGTGTCATATTCCAGCCCTGCCCTAGCACTGAAATAAACAGTAAGAGCCTTTACTTTGCATTTAAGAAACAGCATCGTTGGTTGTCTTGGGATTCGATTATAAATTTTAAGGTCCCTTCCAACCCAGGCCATTCTATGATTATGTAGAAATGCAGGTGGTTCACAAACACCTCCAACCCTTTTGCTTCCTCTTCAGGCTGGACATTTTAAAGCTGTCTGGATTTATTCACAAAAATGGTTTAAAGTCTTGGTTAAAAATAGGTTAATTCATGGGTGTTGAGGAAAAACTCCTTCTAGTTTAGCCTGTACCTTGAACTTCAATTATCTCTTATGCATTATTTTAAAGAAGAGTAGGTTTGGAGTGACTTTAAATGATGAAGGAAACAGTATGATTTGAACTGAACTGTTTCATTAACTAGTTGTGTTTGACAAAGCATAGCAGTCCGGAGAGAGAGGAAAATAAAGATTTGGAAAAACACTTCAGCAGATCCTGAACAAAGCCACTACACAGAATTCTGCAAGGCTGGCCAAGACCAGCAAAATAACTGCACTGCAAGGTGGTCAGTCTCAACACAAAGATGCTTGTGAAATACTCTAAAGCTGATCTTACTTGGCCCAAAGTTGTAAACCATAGAACCCTGGACAAGAGGGATGAAAAAGTTTCCCTAAGCCATGAGTCATAAATGCTCACAGGACAATGTGTACAGGATGCCAACACAAAAGAAATCCTCTTGTAGTGCTCTGAGAACCACCACACCCCCTGGTTCTCCCATTCCAGTGGCACAACACAGCTGAAATTGTCCATCCAATTTGCCATGCCTGCACTTGTATCCACCACAAATACATTGTAATGCAAAGCTAAGCTTTGGGAATGATGTCAGTTTAGCCCTCCTCACCTGAGTGCAAGGCAATGCTGATCCTCCACTATTATTTTCATTTTTCTTCTGTCCAAAACCACTGAAACAGCTTGAATTCATGGTGTTGAGGTGTCTAAGGCTTACAAAATCAGGCCTTGCACTGCAGTCCTGAGAATATAAATGACCTCCTGGATGAAAGAACTGAATCTCTGAGGTATAGACAGGTTAACATCCTAAGGCATAGCATAAGGGAAGCAGTTTAAACCCATCACTTTAGGGACTCAGGGGAAGTCCTGGCTCAAGATATTTCCTAATACACCTATACAACCATAGCATTAAACTTCTGCCAAGTCCTCAGGCAAACTTTTGTTTGCACTTTGTACAGAAAAATTTGAGAGTAAGGGGTTCTAAAAGTTTATATATAGGTATTGTGCAAATCTACTTTTATTCCCATTCCTTGTTGGGAATTTCCTCTGTGAGGTCAGCATCTAAAAATTCAACATGGCATCGGTGGTGTTAGCTTGGTTTATGTCTCTACTGGTAATCTGAACAGCCTGGCCAAAAGAAATAAGTGTTCTTCTCTCTTAAAACACTGTTCCCACCTTAAGAGCAGTCCCTTATCCATGCTGTGCCTAAAGCCATGCCTGGCAAGAGGTCAAGGGGCCAGTTTGCATGAGCCCAAACCATTCCAGAGGGATGCTCACACGTCAATAGTGTGGGCAGCCAAGGGACAAGTGTGCAGGGATAACTCATCCATACACTGCCTGGGCAGGGAGGCATGGGAAACAGCAGGAAATTCCTCCCACAATTTTAGACACTGATATTAATGAAGAAATAAGCATAGGTGATCTCTAACTGGGTAGGTTACATTTAAAGACCTGTATTGTAGTGTCAGTACAATTACCTGTGCTGTCAAATTATTCATGTGGGTTCTGGCATAACTTTTGCCTAGGCCAACAATCGCCTCCTGGGTGACAGTGGACCAAGAGCAATTCCCAATACACTGTCTAGATAAGGCCACCTAATTTAGGAACTTGGATAGTTCAATACAGTTGGGATAGTTTAATATGACACCAACTGAGAGAGCTGTTCTTGTTCAGAACAAGAGAAGAAAAGGCTCTGGGGAGACCTTAAAGCATCTTCTAGTATTTAAAGGGGGCTATAAAAAAGTGAAAGAGTGACATCTTAAACGGGCAGATAATGATAGGACAAGAAGGAACAGTTTTAAATTAAAAGAGGAGAGATTTATATTGGGTATTAGTAAGAAATTCTTCCCTGTGAGGGTGGGCAGGCCCCGGCACAGGGTGCCCAGAGAAGCTGTGGCTGCCCCTGGAAGTGTCCAAGGCCAGGTTGGATGGGGATTGGAGGAACCTGGGATGGTGGAAGGTGTCCCTGCCATGGCAGGGGATGGAACGAGATGATGTTTAAGGTCCCTTCCAACACAAACCCAAGGTCTCTTCCTTTAGCTCTATGAACATTACTGACATGGCCAAACCATGTCACAGAGAGGGGGCTCTGGCACAGCCTAAGTTGCCATATCTCAGGGATTCTGCCATATCCCAGTGGAGCTAGCCTAAATGTGAGTAATTAGCTCCTGGTGTCCATCAGCTGATAATGCCCTCATCAGCTGTCCTCTGACCCAGACAATGCTCTCTGTGAGAATACACAGCACAGGGTTACTCCAACCTGAGAGCACATTCCCCTGTAACAGCCACGGAAAGGACAGCTAGAATGAGAGAAAAAGAGGGATACATGCAAAATTACACAGTTGCTACCTGCAGGCAGGGAGTTCTGTACTCTAGGATCCTCATCAAGCACATTGCAATCAGGGATACCTTGCAAGTCACTGAGGCCTCAGAGCCAAAAAACTGAGCAACAAACCTTCAATACTGCCAGGAAAACACAGTTTGCAGCTCTGCAAATTTTGTTTTCTATTTATTCATAATTGTCTTATCTTTGAACGAGGAGGAGGGGGTGAGAGAAGTGAGTAACTACTTCTCAGGCCAAGAGCTTTTTCTGATCTTCACCAAGTATTTGCAGAGCAACAAATCAACAGAAACATTTTCAGGCTAAACCATTGCTACCTAATGGAGCCACTGCTTTGGAAGATAGCAGGGGGTTATCCACCTTGTTGCCAAAACTCTGGCCCTTTTTGGACAAACATTTTATAACAATGATGCATATGCAGCTCAATTTCCATGTTCTCGCAAGACATCTTTTCCAAACCTGGATAGTAGTAATGAAACATTCCATTCATTTTAATTATTAAATACAGTAATCAGGATAGAAGGTCTGGCAAGAAACACCCCCATCTGTCTCTGGAAAATGCTGAAATCTTTCAAAGTAACACACAGTTCACCAAGTCCAAACCTGCTGTGCAAAACTAGAACTATTTCCCAGGCTCTTCTCTCCCAGAACAGTAAACTTCTCAGTAATGAGGTACTTGCAGAATTTTACATGTGCTCAATTTGGATTTTTCTTTGAAGCCTGCTGCTTTCACACCTCAGAAAAATGTGTTTGCCTCAAAACACAAACTTTCTTTTCTTTTTTTTATCAATAGGCCTCATAAGTTATTCAGAAATCTTACTTAGTATCAGTTTAAAGAAATTTCAGCTTCTGTAAATCATAGATAGAAGTACTTACATGGGTATAAGTCTGAAGAATGATTTGTGTCATAATCCACGAATATCCCATACAAAACAATGACAATCACTTCCAGAAAAAGCGCCAGGATCGAGAACTTGAACCTCATGTTGGTGTCAAAGTCTGGAGGCATTGCTGGAGAGCAGGTGGCTGTGGGAGCTTGATAATGGGTGTTTGCCCTCTGAGGAGCCGACTAATTCTGTGGATCTGGGAGATACAGAAAAAAAAAAGAAAAAAGAGACGTGAACACACTGTCACACCCACTATGGGAGGGAAAAAGTCTGGGTCAATACAGCGATTTCCATTTCCCAGGGCACTTCTGTGTGTGCAATGCTGGCTTGCATGTGGTTTTGTTTTTGTTGTTTTTTTTCCTAGTTTGTAATACAAACCAGTATTTTGTAATACAAAAATTCGGCCATTCAGTTGTACTTCTCACTGCCTGTGTGTATTTTAAAAACGAAACAGCCTTCAAGAAAATCTCACAGAGCCTGGTTTGCTGCACGTAGTGAGGAACAGTGACTCTCAGTTGTGTTTCCTGCAGTCAATATTTTCAAGTTGTAGCTCTTCTTCCAAAGAGTAAATAATTTTGCCTTGCAAATAAAACATGGAAAATCACCTCTCTTCATATAGATTGTGATAAACAAAGATAATCTCTTTTGACAACCTGAAGACTTCTTTTTCTTTATTTCACAGTGAAGTATTCATTCTCAGAGCACAAGTTCTCATTGCAAACTTTTATTTAAAAAGGAAATTATTGTACTTCTTTATATGTAAAAAGGATATTCATAGTCAGTAAAGAGGAAAGCTGTAATTACTAAAAAGACGAATTTGAAGAGAACAGCTCCATTTTTCATTTTGAATGATTGCTTTTTTTTAAACATTCCCCTTAGCTCGGACAATGGAAATAGGTCAGAGACCAAATCTATTACATGGTTTAAAAAGCTTAGTTTGTAAACTTTCTCACAAATGGAGGAGAAAATTAAATTTCACTTAGTTTACTGTTGGATGATCTCTTCTTCTTGAGAGTCACATTGCTTGTCAAAATTTGTCTTGAGTCCTCAAAGTTTTGTGGATAAAATATTGTATTGATGTGACCAAATTCACCTCTGTTAATCCAGTAGTCAGAAAACAGGGCAAAACTGTGCATCAGGAGCTTTTATTTAATGAAAAATCGTATCTATTAGAAAGAGAGATTATATTGTAGTAGTTGACTAATTGGTCATGAAGAAGTAGTGCCAGGGTGCAGCAATAAAATGCTGTGTCAGTCCTTGGGTATAAAAACCAGCTCAATATAGAGATGTTGGGAGATGATGCTAAGTTAGGCTGCTGTCCTGGTGAGGTACTGCTGGAAAACTGCTCACATGCTATCACATTTTAAAATCTCAGTTATTTTTTTAAGGTACTTCTATTCTGGTACAGGGCAGTGCCATGACCTTTTCTCTATTCCTAAGTCCAGTTAACAATTCTCTAATATAAAGGTAGAGTTATACCTTTCATATACCTACATTATCCAAACTAAGTTTAAAATTATTACAGCTTTTTCTCCCTGAAAATGAGTCTGTGCATTTGGAAGGGAAACCAAAGTATTTAGCAAGAAAAATCTCGTCTATCACGTAATCAAGCCTGCGAGTGGCAAAGCTAAAATAAGCACATACGTGTTTTTTTTCCTTCACAGCAACTGTATTTCATTTGAGCAGCTCAAAGAGAGGAAACAGAGATTTGTTAAAAAGCTATCACTCATCCTTAGTGCACCACAGGATAGGACACACAGCCAGGTTTGATTGTGAGGACCTGTGAGCTCCTACATTTGCTCAGGAGTTGATTAAAAAAGGACAAATTAATGAGCAAAGTTAATTGTTTTGTTTTTTTTACTCATAGCTCAGCCAAAAATGTCTTGTGCATTCATTGCATAAAGTTTCTCCTAGTGAAGATCTCACATGACATATGTGTAACCCTTATGTTAAGATCTTTCAGGGGTGCAGAAAAGTTTCCTTGCTGAAATCATATCAAGAAAGAGCCTTTTAATAGTGTTTAGAATTTAAAATGGGTCAAGTCCATTCAATCAGGACTTTTTCTGAGGTTAATATTTTATATTTTAAATCTTATGAAGGTATGTACACACACAGAGAGGCAAAATCTGTACTGGAAGGGTATTCATCCGTGTCTTTTTCCTTTTTCCTTGGCCAGGAAGAATAACTTAGCTATTTTCCCAGTGAGGTGAACTAATGCCCAGCAGCTACAGAATGGCCCCCAGACATTTACAGGTGATTTACACAGAAATAAGGATACTGAAGAAATTATATTCCAATATTTATGCACTGTAATATTTGTTCTTCTAAATAAATGAAACATTGCTCTCTCACCACGACCAAGGCTGAATCTGTCACAAATTATCTTCAGATATTGCCAAATTTAAGCTAAAAGGACTGACAACACAGACTGCCAGGAAGAAGATGCTTTATCCAAGGGGTGGTGCTGGACTATTTTGCTCACTGGACCTTTTGGGAAAACCCAGTTTGGCCTGACTTGCTGCCTCAGTTTTTGCTTGTTGAAATGGGCTTTGATGTGTGTGTCATATTTGGGTCTGGGCATTGCTTCAGAAAATGAGAGGTGCTTTGGATATTCTCCTCAAGTCTCTCCAAGGGAAGAATTATGAGTAGCCATACCTGGGTACATACATACCCAGTCATACCATCTGTGGAGATTATGGAATGTCTGTCCTGGTAAATCATAAAAACAAGGTCAGGATCTTTCAGCTCAACTTCACAGTGTAATTACACTCTGTACATAGGAGGTCCAAAATTTTGGTCTGATGTATTTCCCAGAAGAAGCAGCTGCCATGTCAATGGCTGTCTGTCATTCCCATTTTTTTCTGATTGCTTTCTTTCTGACACAGGCTTTCCAGGTGATGGGAAACAACCACCTCCAACATCTCCTTCAAATGCCTTTAGATGTCCATCCAGCTGCTGCATAAAGCAATCAAAATGCACACATCTTGAATTGTTCCTCTTTAGGAAATTCCCTTATGTCTCCTTATTTGCTTTATTCAAGTCCTGGTGGCTATTAATGCAAAGGTAGGAGTGAGGGTGTTCTTTGACAAATATTGTTGCATACCTGGATCTACTAGGTAACATTACATATTTGTCATTTAAATAGCTGATGGATTTTTTTATCCAGCTTTCCATCTAAATAGGACATTGGTGACATATCACAAACTTTATGTAAATAAATGTGAACAGTTATGGCAGATTTTTGAGCTTCTGGAAGGATAAAAATAAGAAATAAAGGGGATGCTTGGGCAGTATCTTACCTAAAGAATGAGAAAGAATTTGTAATAATCTTCTTACAGAACACCCTCTAGCATCATTAAGAATGGCATTCAACTGACCAGACACACTCAGTGCATTTCTGTACCTGACCTAACCTGCAATGTTTTCCTTTTAAATCATAGACCCATGGAATCGTTAAGGTTGGAAAAGACCTCTAAGATTGTGAAGTCCAACTACTAACCCAGCACTGCCACGTTCACCACTAGACCAGCACCACCAACTATACTCCCTCAGCACCATATCTACAAGTTTTCTCTATTTATTTTCCAGAAGAAATAGAAACTCCCAAGGGAAATTGTTTCCATGTTAAAGGAAGTTACCTAAAATACCCGGCTAAATAGGCCAAGTGAATGGAAATGCCCTTTTTGGTCATGTTTGTTGGCTGACACAGGTTCAAATCAGGTTTAGGATGTCTCCTAGAAGAGGCTGATGTTATTTAAGACTCTGAGCTCAGTTCACTGAAGTCTGAGCCACAAGGATTCCTCAGTCAATTTGGATTTACAAAGCATGACTTCGGTGCACACTAATCTTCAATTTTCTTCTTGGTGCATGCTCCTCTTGCAGACACAGCTATGGAGACCAGGGAGGTGGAATAAGGCGCATCTTGCCTCCACACTGGGACAGAAATATTTCCTAGATCTCCTGAACTTTGAGCTAAGTTTCTTTGAGAACATTTATCCCATTTCTGCGGTGTTGTGGTAGAAACGTTTTTTTCATTAAACATTAACTTCAGTTCTTCCAGTCAGCAGACCCCTCTCTCTCCTCAAGTTGAAAGCTCAGCCAAGAAAATGCAGTTTGTCCAAGCAGTCCTTAAATAACCTCCTTCACCTTAAAGAGGGAAGTAACATTCAGTGGATTTTCCAACTCCTTAAATAGCAACAATAGGATCACAGAATGGATCAGGCTGGAAGGGATCACAGTGGCTTGTCTGGTGCCTCCTCCCTGCTCACACAGGGTCATCCCAGAGCTCAGGGCACAGGGTTGTGTCCAGATAGTTCTGGAATATCTCCAGTGAGGAGACTCCACCCTCTCTCTGTTCAGTGCTCGGTCACTGCACAGTAGAGAAGTTCTGCCTCCTGTCCAGGTGGAACTTGCTGGGATCAGTGTCTGCCCATTGCCTCTTTGTCTTCACTGCATCCAAATCACTCCCACCAGCCTCTGAGCTGATTTCTTGTAAATGTGGGTTGATATTGCAGTGTGTCTTTCTGAAATAAATGTGTTTTATTTTGCCATTTGAAATCTCACAGACTTTGTTCTGTAAGACCTTGTTTGGCTACTAGACAGTATTTTTAATCTTTCCAGTACACAAAGAACATCAATAGAAGGTAATACTAGAAGGAATGAGCTTTTTTTCTTTCCTCTAAATAGAATAGGCCAAATAATTGCATCCAGATAGACTATATTCAGCTAAAGCATGACCTATTGAAGAGGATCATGTTTCACTTAAAAACTTCACTCTTTCATTTCTGCTTTTATTGCATGAATGTTGCAAAGCAGGGGTTAAATGCTGAAACAGAAACTTTTGGTGGAGGTATATCCTGAAGCTGTAGGAAAGCTGTTTGCTAGAGATAACAGGTTCTGCTCCCTTCTACAAGGGCCAGAGAGCCTGTCTGAACTGTTCTTGTGATAAAAAGGAACCTCAGCTAAGATGAATGCTTCACATACCACCTAGAAGCTCTACCTATTATTTTGTGGAAGAAATACTAGCAATTAGATGTCTGTGTTTTAGTCTCAGATGCTGTGAGTGATGAATCATGTATTTTTATTGACTTATTTTAATGTAAGTGTTTCTCTTGCTCCCCATCAGTCCCCTGTGCTTACTTGTAACAGGGCACTGGACATGGCTGTTTCATCCTATGTGAAATCCCTTACAGAGTCTGGTTCTAAAGGCAAGCAGGTCTTCAGCTTCTGAAAAAGCACAAGGAGACGACTTCAGGTGACATCGCAGTGAATCATCTCCGTTGTATTTCCTTACAGAGGACTGGCTGCCTCTAGGTTTCAAAATCCACTCTGTAGCCATGAGTACACCTGGATTTGTGTTCACTCTTTACATCACGCCAGAAAAGCACTAGGAAAGGATACTTGTAAAGGAAGTTGGAGAGAATTGCGTTGAGTTTTGGATATTAGGAAGGAATTCTTCCCTGTGAGGGTGGGGAGACCCTGGCACAAGGTGCTCAGAGAAGCTGTGGCTGCCCCTGGATCCCTGGAAGTGTCCAAGGCCAGGTTGGGCGGGGCTTGGAGCAACCTGGGATAGTGGAAGGTGTCCCTGCCCATGGCAGGGGGTTGGAAATTGATGTTATTTTAGGTTCCTCCCAATCCACACCATTCTGTGATTCTATGATTCCGTGATTCCATAGGTCTCTTGTTCCTCTCTGACCTTTCATGATGCATTCCTTACTTAAATCAGCAGACACAAGCACAGGTGAATCTGAGCAATCCCAGAAAACTTCCTGCTAAGAGTGGCTCTTCCATAATTTATAAAACCATCAGCCTCTGGAGGCTGAGCTGTGATGTTCTCAGGGGTCCAGCATCAGGGTGTGGTTTAGTGGTAGCATGAAATAATTGGTCTGATCCACACAAGGATTTGTCAAGCCAGAGAGAGACAGTAAATAAAAAATTTCTATGACTCAGTGAGTGCTGTAAATTCTGAGCCACACCACAAGTTAAACCCCAACATAAACTGTACACTCCATCCATGTGTTCACACTGACAAACAACTTCTAATCATTTTGACCTTGGCACAAGTTGCAAATGTGGGTAGAACAATTAGTACATAACAAATTCCTTTAAGAAACTCCCATATTATTTGTTTTTCCTGTGTACAACTAACATCTCCTCCAGCTGGCTGAACGTTAGGCAAGTGGGGGCTTCTTTTTTTGCAGTTTGAATGCTGACCTGATGGCAGATATGATTTGTGACCTTCATAATTAATTTATATGACTGTTTTTTAATTGCCAGGAAGTAAGTGCTAAATCACTGAATATGCCAAAGTAGTCCTGTGCTATTGAACTGACAAGATGAATTTATTATTTCCTCACAATGGGCCAAGAACAAATTCAATGAACAACAACTACAACTCAATTTACTATCTAAAATACAACACCCCTTCCGGGACAAGCCAACGCAGGAGGTACTACAACCAATTGGGAGCAAATAAATAGGAGTATGGAAGGAAAAATTACCTCAGTGGAAAAATCCAGTCTCTGAAATGCTCATACCAAGCTGTGAAAGGTACAAGTTTTTGTGCTGTAGCTCATTAGATGCTACATTCTCCTTAGATATCTCTCATTTACCTCTAAAACATGCATGCAGTGTTAAATAACTCATACAAAGCTGGATAAAAATCTTGGTACTGGTTTGTCCAACTGATCTGTCTAGATCTGCAGTGACTCAGTGTAAAGCTACTGGAATAACCTAAGATCCAAAGACTTAAGCTTGGTTTAGGACATGTTATGGTTAATATTGTGTCAAAATGGTCTGGATTGGTTTTCTGTTTCCAGTGCACCCATCCTTATGTTTATTGATTACAGAAAGGATGGTCCAAGGCTCCTTCAGGAGGCAGGGCAAAAAGCAAGACCAGAGACAGACTGAGGCAAAATGGTGCTCCAGGGCCATGGGCACGTGGTGGAGAGGCTTCAAGGAGGCTAAAACCTCCTCAGTGCTCATTATTTAATACTAGACTCAGATAATTATTGATATTTCTGGCTATTTTTGCCTGCCCAGTAAATTTACGCATCTTTGTGTGGCTTCTCCCTTATCACAAGGTTTGTCTCCCTGCCTTCACACTGTACAACTCATTTTCCTTTCACCTTTCCCCTTCAGGTTCCTTGCACATTTCTTTTCTGTTGCCATTTTTCTCCTTTCCCATTTATAAGCTGATTTCCTCAGGAGCCACTGAGCCACTGCTCTCTGTGGAAGAAGCATGATCACTGCTTCCAACACCGAATTTATTGCAACTGACATTTTTTACCTCTTCAATCAGCCAGCATTTGTCTCTTTAGGAGCATGGAATTTTTAGGTCATTGAGGACTTTTCCTGCAATTGTAGGTAGGTTGCCACGTAATACCTTCAATAAATATTTTACTCTAAAATTTTTATGTCCTTCTACATTAAGGTGGAAGGCTGCTGCTGTCCTTGCCAGTTTTAATGCTCAGAAATTGACTTTTTTCATTAAATTTCTTAATGAAGTATATATATATAGGTTTTGTGCTGAAAATGAAGTATAAAATGCGAGATGATGAGAAATATCTCTTGCCATAAGAAATAGTGGCACCTGCACAGGACCCACTCCTAGAAAAAAACCATCAACTTAAGAGTCTCTTTTAGGAGACATTTTCTGGTACATGGTTGAGTGAGCATGGAAAGTCACCTCCATCATCTGACTTACATAAGACGTGAATCCATTCTTGCTTTGAATTTACAGAAATTATGTAATTTCTGTGCTTCAGAAGCAGTAGTGCTCAGAAACTGTCCCTGACTCCTCAGTGTGTCAGTCCTGTGCAAAAATCACAAGGGCTGCCATTCCATTTTTGCCAAAATAAGCCTCTTTTGGCCCTCCAGCCATCACTTTGTGGGAAACTTGTCACATGTGCCTGCACAAAGAATGCTGTATATCACTAAATAAAAAGAACATGTTTAATATAACATTTCCTTTGTAATCTTTAGTGTAGTTTTCTGGAATTTGTTTACATTGGGAAAAGAGTTTTTAAAGAAGATAGGTGAATGGTTCTGGATGCCCTAAAAATCCCTGATGGTTTAAAGTCAGTGAATGAAATAAACATAATAATAACTCTTGTGGTTTATTCAACAAAATAAATAAAAGCCATAATTTTATTTTAGTCTGTTGTCCAGGGCTTTCTTCTTTTACTTTCA
Source organism: Rhabdornis inornatus (assembly GCA_013397075.1). Taxonomy (NCBI): domain Eukaryota; kingdom Metazoa; phylum Chordata; class Aves; order Passeriformes; family Rhabdornithidae; genus Rhabdornis; species Rhabdornis inornatus. Next base: position 115,630 of record VWZS01003297.1, on the reverse strand, counting down.
GCATTTAATGGAGCAGTGGGAGAAGAAAGCAGAGGAGTGTTAATGATGCAAAACACGAAGTGAAAAATATAATTTGATTTCAAATGAGCATTTCTGTGGAGAAAAAACCCAAGAATCTGAAGATAATGATTTTAAAGTGCGATTTCTGCTTACATAAGTTGAGCCTTGGGCTTTCCATCAGTGACTGAATGAATATTTAACATGGCCCTTTTCCATGCCAGCTTGCTACCTCAACTTTTCCTAAAATTTGCCTTTCTTCCAGAATTGTTACTGATGCTGGTATCAGAGTATCTGTTGGTCCTGGGGGCCAGTCTGAGGCTGGCATTTCACAAACCCCAGAGCAGAGGGGTGAGCTCATGACCAGCCCATGAACCCTCAGGCGTCACCAGTGGGTCGGGAGGGAGTGTCACATCCTCGTTCTATCTCCCAATGCCCCTGTCCCCTTTGGCTTGTGGTTAAACAGAGATATAATTATGCTGGGGGTGTGGCTATCAAATGTGATATTATAATTTATAGGACCTAGTGCTTTATGGGCTCTTTCTCAGCATTCACTAATTAATCTTCCTTGCCCCGACTGTGTGGGTTTATCTCTGCCTTGCAGTCGGTGAGGCAGAAGCTCGCAGGTCAAATGTCTTGCTTGGGGGTTAAAAGTCTTGCTCACAGCCCAGAGTGGAGACAGGAGCTGTCAAGAAAGTTCTTAATCAAAGAGTCCATCTCCTGTTTTTCACAGTTTAACCATGGCTTTTACATTTAGAGGAATCCCATCTTAGGCAGCTTGGCCTAGAGAGATTGGAGCAGCCCAGGGGTGGGGAACATCCTCTCCTGTCCCTGCTCTGATGGACCTTTTCTGCTTGGGCTTGCTCAAACATCTTGCCATAATTTTATTTTATGGGAATAAAGCGGATATTGTGACAATACACATTTCTAATGTCATGTGAAAGTTTCCAACCCTTGCTTTCTATTTAGTGTGATGTCTTGAGGGATTAGCCTCAAATTGTGCCAGGGAAGATTTAGATTGGGTATTAGGGAAAATTTCTTCATGGAATGGGTTGTCAAACACTGGAATGGGCTGCCCTGGGAAGTGATGAAGTCACCAACCCAGGAGGTGTTTAAAATGCATGTGGAAGTGGCACTTGAGGTCATGGTTTAATGGTGAAGATCCTTTCTGACCCTAATGATTCTGTAATTTCATGTTAACCTATGGGTGAGATTTGTCAGGAACACGAGTGAGGCAGGTTTTCTGGAAGGTTTGTTCTAACACAGCAATAGATGGAGAAAAACAGGGGAGATACAGGCCCATGACACTCAGTAAGACATTGGGATACTGAAAGTGATGACCTTCTCTTTTGTTTAGCCAGAGGCCAAATTTGGTAATGAAACTGCTGCTGTTGGTGCATTATAAATATCAAAAATATTCTTTCATAAGAAACTGTCAGACTGTTAAGTTACTTCATAACCTTTGTTCAAAACTGTGTTTAAGGTCCTTGTCATGTGAATTAACAGCTGAAGAGCTCTTACACCCCTCTCCACAGATAAGGCTTAGACTTGTTCTGTAGTAGTTGCTCTTATCTTCTCTCAGCATATGTGCTTCTTCTGAACCAGAATAGAAATTGTAAGGAATTCCTGGTGTTATTTGCTTCTTGCCTGGACTACCACCTAAAGGTAGCACAATTCAGCACAAACCAAAAAGCACATCCTAGTATCAAAAATGAAACCACTGTCAAGACATCAGTATGAAAAATAACTTTGTGAAAATACAGGCAAGTAACGGAGAGAAATGTTGTTTGACATGCTGGATCTCAGCAAATGTCATATTGCTTTTACCCCATCTGTGTGTGATAAAGCCATATTCAGCAGCATCTCAGCTTTTCCAGGGACATGAACAACAAAGTGAAGTATCCCAAGCACACTGATGTCAGCTCTGAGAAACAGGAACACGCAGGCAGCACTTCATCTCACCTCCTATTTCTTCTATTCCACATCAGCAGGGAAGCAGAATGTTTGGAAATCTCCTACAAAAGCACAAAGGTTGTGCCTGGATACCCTACAGTAACCCAGCAGAGTGCTTGGTGCTCCAGGGTGGCACTTCAAGTTGAGGGAGATCCTTTCCAGCTCCTGCTGCTCAAACATCATAGCTGGATATCCAGAGAATGAAACTTGGATCTCTGAGGAGGGAGCTCTATCAGAAATCTCTAATAATAAACTGATTCCTTTTAAAATATTCATTGGCCCAGATAAAGGGGGAGGAACGAGGAAAGGCTTGGAAAATAACCTAGAAAACACCTGAGAGTTTTGCCAAAATTATGCATCCTCCTATTAGACAATTGAGGTTTTACAGGATAGTGTTTTCTGAGGAAAACACAGGTTTTTAGGAAATTTTCACCAGCTTTAATTTGAATTATACTCTCTACAAATCAGAATCAAAGTTTGGGTTGGAAGAGAGCTAAAAGATCATCTTGTTCCCCTTCCCACCATGAGCAGGGACACCTTCCACTATCCCAAGGTGCTCCAAGCCCTGTCCAGCCTAGCCTTGGACACTTCCAGGGATCCAGGGGCAGCCACAGTTTCTCTGGGCACCCTGTGCCAGGGTCTCACCAGCCCCAAAGCAATACATTTCTTCCTAATATCCAATCTAGCCCTGCCCTCTCTCTGTTTGAAGCCATTTGTCCTTGTCCTATTGCTCCATGCCATTGTAAAAATTCTCTCTCCAGCTTCTTTGCAGCCTTGCACAGTGGCAGTGGTCATGAAGGTGAAACTGAGTTTCAGGAAGGTAGAAAATCAAGGCTACCAGAATTTGTAATTTATACCCTGGAAACTGTAAATTTCCCTAATTCGGAGCTCTCAATTGTTTTAATATGATGGTAATTTGACCAGCAGAATCAGGATGAAACAATCGAGGGGAGGAAACCACTGCCAAACTATTTCTGTATATTTTGATTATTTATTGATCCAATATTAGCTAAGAAACTTTATGCAAGCAAGTGTTAAAATCAGGCTAGGCTAGGCCCAGAACTCTGATATCTAATAAAAAGAGATATCCTTTATACAGATAGAAAAATGAAAAAGCAATTCAGGTCCATGTCTGGGCATGGCTCACCCTCTTGTGTTTTTATCTGGAATTGCAGTCTTGTAGAGAAAATTATTTTTACTCGCCTGAAATAAGAAGGGAAAATGGTAAGTGAGTTCTTCCCTGCTCAGGGCTGGTTTATGTGATTCAAGAGCTGTGGAAAAACCTTTCAGGAGCAGCTGGAAGTCTGGTGGGACACCCCAGTGTGATGCAAGGTTAGTGGGAAAGAGCCAAGGGAATAAATTTATCATTTGTCACCTGCAGGCAGACGTAGCAGAATTTTTGTGATTAGGTCAGAGGGAAAGTCGCAGATACAGCGTGTGTCTCTTATTTTGCCTGTACAAAAAATTACCTTCCTTTTTGCTTTGTACTTCTTTTCCTTTCTCGTCCACACTAACATGAAGTATAAAAAGAGCCTCAAAATATCCATGAGGAATTTTCCAAATTAAAAAAAAAACAAAAAAAAGCCAACAAACCCACTTGATTTATAAATAACTTTAATTAAAATCTCTGTTTCTGAACTGGTGGTAAAGCATTTATTTAGCAGGAAGACATTCCATTGACAATCAACAAAAAGTTAACAGAAGAAAATTTAGTGGCGTTTAACAAATTATTAAAAAAAAACCTGAAGTGCAAAAAAGCCTGATGTGGGCTTCCCATTAAAAAGAAAGAAATCAGTGGCAGATCCACTGCAAGGAAAGACACAAAGTAACACATTAGTAGCTTAAACATGATTTCTGCAAAACCTAAAATAACATCAGAGGTTATTTTGAGCTACTAGTCTAATTTAAGACTGAAGTAATGGTCAGATTTCAGATAAAATTATTACCTATAGGTCAATCTGAGCAGAGGCACTGAGGGTGAATGCACTTTACAGTGGGTTCTACTCTTTTCTTATAATCTCACAGCAGTTGTGATGACACCCAGCAGGACTTTAGATGATTTGAGTGGTGCATTTACAGCTTGCAGGGCACTGCTTCTTCACCAGTGAGTGGCTACAGCCAAGCAGCATTTTCAGATCTTTGCAGTTTGCAAGGAAGTCTTGATACTGGCAGGGGTTGGCTACAATAAAAGAGAGAGAAGCAAACACATGAAATATTATTTGGAAACTGAACTCTGGTTTGATGCTTCTGCATTTTCCAGAAATTCCAGCTTTTCGTGTCTATATAAACTTTGTACTTTTGCTGTGCTATTGAAATGGCTTGAATATTATAGAATGTGAATTTTTTAAAGGAGAATGGAGTGACTTACTGCAAAGTCCTTTGTCACAGTGGCCAGGACAGTCAGCACATTTTGGCCCACTTCTGTAAGGCATAGCTATTTGCATTGGGTTATTTCCTCTGAAATTTGAAAGAATTACAAGACAAAACAAGATCAACATGAAGCTCTGAGCCATTAACAGGAGTTTGTTATTAACTGCAGTGAAAGGCATCCAGAAGTTTTTGGATAAAAGTATTTTTCTAGGCAGTCATGTTTCAGTTTCAGATATTAAAAAAAAAAAACTTAAATAAGAGGGACAATAAGGTTTAGAGAAACAAAATTAATCTATTGATTGTATATATATAGGATTATCTGGTAAAAAAAGTATGTGTTTCCTAGCTCTGCTTCTCTAATAGATTTCAACTGATTGAGGTAATCATAAAATCACAGAATCACAGACTGGTTTGGGTTGGAAGGCACTTTAGAAATCACTTCGCTCCAACACCCTTCCATGGGCAGGGACACATCCCACTAGACCAGGCTGTTCCAAATCTCAGCAAAACCCGTCTGAAATGCAGTTCTTTGCCCCTGTGAATATTCATTTGCTCTTGGCTTCCACTTTATATCTGATTTTCTCCTTTGTGGCCAAAATTACAGCATGATTTGTGCCTGATGCCTGATTCTGACAGAGATAAATCCTTGTTCATCTGCTAAAATTTCCCTAATTTCCCTTTCAATGCGAAATAAAACAAATAATGATATTCAGCATGCTGTTAAAACTACAATTCACATTGGTATTCTCAAAAGTATAAATGGTTCAAGTAGATTGCAATTATTTTATCCTATAGCCCAGGATGTTTTGGAAACCTATCTATAATCATCATGAGTGAGTAAGAAGGCAGTACTTACGCAGGGCAGTATTGGCAAACGTAAAAGTATTTGTATGAGCCTGTGGGACAGTAGGAAACTCCACATCCCACCTTGTAACTGTTGTACCAGATTAGCTGTAGATTAAAAAACAAGAATATTATTTCAGACTGAATTCTTGTGAAAAAAAACCCCTTCACAAAGTAACAGAATCAGAAAAAAATATTTTTCTTTCATTTCTTTCTAATCAGCTTTTAAATTTAAAGTTTAGCTGTCATAATGAATGCATAGAATGGTGAGTTTCTTCCAGTTTCCAGATGTTTTTGAGCACAGGACACTAAAGTTGAAATTCAAATACTTTCATCATAGGTATTTTGCTTTGACACTTCCTAATCACGTATTTCAATCACTGTATAGAAAATATTTATTTCTAAATTAAAACTTTTTCTACAGACTAATATTTCCTTCCTGGAAAGCTCTTCCAAAACACTGGTTTCATTGCCTCCCAATTAGATGGAAAAGAATTTTAGCTTATCATTCATCTTTGGATCAGAGTATGAATTATAGATAATAGTTTGATGACACTGATAATTTTTTCCTGACTACACATAACTCCCAGCTGGCTTAAGTGCACTCCTGTGATTCTGGTGTATCCCTGCAGTTTGTTTCAAGTGTCCTTACCTGAGTGTAGCTCTCAACATTGACATTTTTCGAGGTTGCTCCATATCCATACTTGAAATTGGAGGACTGACTGTACCACACTTGAATTGTGTCAGCCCATGTTCTTGGGTAGGATGACAGCAACACATTCTCACCACAGGTGACACCTGGAGTAGAAATAAATCTATTTTATCAGGAGAGAAGCAAACTACAGGGTGTGAAGTGGGACAGAGGGGCTGTAGATATATTCTAAAAAAAAATGCCTATGATGCCACTCACTTTGCCCTGTGATTTTAAGGACTTCCAAAAGGTTGTCTTTCAGAGTGTTCATCTGACAAAAATGATGCTTTTGTGTTTAATAATCACAGAATCACAGAATGGTTTTGGTTGGAAGGGACCTAAAGATCATCTTGTTCCACCCCCCCTGCCATGTACAGGGACACCTTACATCTAATAATCCCAAAAATCTATTCTACAACAGATTAAAAGTCATCCTTATTTCTATTTCACATTCACAGGGATCATCTGCAAACTGTCATTAACCCATCATCTCAGGCTCCATCCTTGTCAGTACCATTAATAACTCTCTTGTCTCTTGGACTGATTCTCATCCCACACTGATTTGCCCATTTCTGAGCATTTTTGGCAGCTTTCTCACTCCACACCTGAAAGACACAAAGGAAGAAGTATCCAGGTCACAGATAGGTTACTGCAGGCCATGAGAAGGAAAAAAGAAATAGGGAGTGGCTTGGTGTTGAGCACTGGATGCTCCCATGGCCCTCAACAGAAAGAGGAGGAGTAGTGCTGATTTACTCTCCTGGGGCACAGGAACCACTTTTCTTTAACTCTTAAAGATTTCAGAGCAGGTTATTCTGCACAGTTCTATCACACAGTCCTGATCTCCAGATGGTGCAGATTAAAAGGATTTTTATAACATACTGCTGAGTTCTTTCAGCTTTGTATCCCAGTGAACACTGCAGGGTGCCCTGGACTAAATAGTATAAAACTGATTTTCAGCCCAGGTGCATCTGGGCTTTGAACCTGGGGGATGTTTCAGGCCTTACTATGCAGGATTAACCACAAAGCACTGACCAGCTCATCTGCTCATAGGACAGGGATAACAAGGACTGCCAGGGGTGACAGGGATGGGAGAAATTTTGCAGATCTAGGATTCTTTTGCCCTCCTGACAGTGATATTCAGAAGTTGCTGCTTGGGCTCCTGCTCCCCCTTTGCTTTGCAAGCTCTTTCCTTCATCCAGGGTTCGTTTGTCTTTTTAGATTCAGAGAATCAGAGATAGTTTGGCTTGGAATGGACCTTGAAGGGTCATTTAGTCCAACCCCTGTGCAATGGGCAGGGCCATCTTCGGCTGGGCCAGGTTTCTCAGAGCCCCCTTCAGCCTGGTCTTGACACATGCAGGGATGGGGCAGCCAGAGCTCCTCTGTGCCACGGCCTCACCACACTCATCATAAAAATCTTCTTCCTATATCTAATCTAAATGAATCCTTTCTTGACTACTGAAAACCATTATCCATTGTGCTGTTGCAAGAGACCCTGGTAAGGTGTTTTCCCTCATTCTTATAGTGCCCTTTAGGCTCTGGAAGGGGCTCTGAGCTCTCCCTGGATCCTTCTCTTCTCCAGGTGAACACCCCCAGCCTTCCCAGCCTGGCTCCAGAGCAGAGGGGCTCCAGCTCTTGGAGCATCCTGCTGGCTCATGTTGAGTTTCTCATCCACCAATACCTCCAAGTCCTTCCCACCAGGCTGCTCTTAATCCCTTCATCCCACAGCTCCCCTTGATGCTGGGTTTGTCCCATCATTTCCTTTAAGGGAAAAGCAGGCTGGCTGCAACTTATAGCTCACCATCTTCAGCATGTTCCTGGCTGTGGGAATTACAGATCTCCGAATTTCATTGTGTAGCTCAAGGATCAGTTTTTCATTTTGAGTTTTAAAATGAGGAAAGGAGAAAGCGTTCACTTTTTTATAGGGAAAACCCTGGAAAAAAAATAACAGTGAAGGTCCCAGTTAACAGAAGTATAATAAACAAGATTAATTATGAGCTTCTTGTCACTTTTGGTTGGTCAACTGAACCTACCCCAATAATTGGTCTCATAATCTTGTTAAACTTAAGACATTTGTGATGGTAGAAATAACATCTCAGCCAGTTGTTTTAGGATGCAGCCATACTTGGGTAAAGGCAAGTATCAACTTACAACATGGTTCACCTCAGATTTATTGAAGAAAATGATAATTTTCTTTCCTAAAGTACTTGTTTCTTTTCATTCATTAATAAGAAGTTCTTGATAAACAGCTCTCATGCAAATACCTGCATAGCAGATATCTTACAAACTTAATCCTCTCTAGAAGATTTATGAATCAGATTTCTGAATCTTAAAATATGTATTTATTTATGAAAAATGTCTTTTAAAAATTAGTTCTGAGAAGGGAAGAATATTTTTATAGGCAGAATCACAGAATTATTTGGGTTGCAAGCTTAAAGAGCCAATAGCTGCAGAAAATTCCTGTCATGTACAGAGACACCTTCCACTAGACCAGACTATATAATAATAATAATAATAATAATAAAAACCAAAAATCTTATTAAATGAGAGTTCATCTTCAATATGTTACATTAACATATTAACTATACTTGCACCCCTGAATTCTAAATCTTTAGAGATCACAAGATCAGACTAAATCTGGTCAGATTTCTATACAAAGGAGTCAGATATGGGTGTTTTGCAGAGATGGATGTTCCTACCTGTCCATCAGATTGGTGTAGCAAAGCAGCCAGGAGAATAACTGCAGTTAGTAGATCCATTTCTACAGGGGGGAAAAAACCCAAAAACAAACCCCAAAATCCATTAGTCTCTGTTGCATACATTTTATGGCATTATGTGATATGTGAGCAAGATATGAAACTGTTGCAAAGTAAAGCCTGCATGAAGAAGTTAATTTTAGTTGATCCTGAATATGGATGTGCTGAAACTGTGCATAGGCACCACTGCCTCCTACAGAGAGAAGACTCCACCTTGCATGGAAGCAGGGACTGTAAATAGCATAAAATTGTGTGTTATTTGGAATAGATGGATCAGCCCCCTTTTGACTCCTTTATTCAAGATATCTTGAACTTGCAGCATTTCTTTCATGTTTGCCTCCCTGTGTATAAAAAGAAGGCCATTAATGTATTCAGTATTGTCACATCAGAGTCCTCAAGCATCATCCATAGTGAGATTTGGTGTTTTGGAGTGGAGCACTGAACACATGGACTGTTGTCTCCATTTCTTTCTCACTTCCCTGTTTCCTCATTAAATCTGCATCATAATCAGCTCAAGCAAATGGTGGTGAGCACCCTCACGTTTCATCTGACACCTAGACATAAAGAAAACCTTCAAATATGATGTTATTAACAAATAATGTTGGCTGCTGCACTCTCACTCCTGAGGCACCTCATGCAGGTGTGCACAGACATTCTGAAACCCACTCATATACACAGGATGTTTTTTCTGTACATCAAAAGAAGCAGAAGTTATATATCTTTGTATTGATGAGGATATGTGGGGGGAAAGGTCTTTTTGGTTGTTAAAAAATGTGGCAAAATGCCAAGGAAGACCAGCTTTGAGCTCAGCAGGTTGCCTTAAACCAGACAGGCAAGAGGGAAATGGAGATAACAAAACCCAACAAATATAAAATTCCTTAGAGCTAGCATCTGAGGAAAATCCATGGTGTGAGCAGGATAGGTCAATAGAAATCTAGGAAATTCTGATTGACAGGGAAGCTATCATTGTAAAAAAAAAAAAAAAAATTGTCCCCCCTTTAGTTTAGAATCACTACCTCTTGCCCTATCATGTCATTCAGAAATTTGGTCTTTATTTTGTTTTCCTGTAATTTCATAAGGAAATCATTTGCATGAGTTAGAGGCAGGGATCTCACTGATATTAATGAAGAATAAATTCTTAAACTGCAGGGATGTTTTTAGACATGGAAGAGTTGTCTTGCCCATACACACAGAAACAAAATCTTTTTGGGACTTCCCAGGTTCAGTGCTGCAAAGGAAACATAAAATATTTCTAGATCCAGAGTTAAAGTTGATGAAATACTGCTGCACATCTTCAACTTCCAGACTCTACCATCAAATCTGTCTCTTGGACTAAATGTATTGGGCTTCACTTTCAAAGTCAAAAAATGATGGTTCCCAGATACAATTATCCTTCCCTGTCAATCCACTAAATCACTTCTATGCTTCTGAAAAACAAATGCCAGCAATGCAGTTTTAGGCAGCTCTACTTGAAAACCTGAGATTTCATGAAAATTTGATTGAGTGTGAAAACAAATAAAATGCACATTGATAGCTTCAAAACTATAAACAAATTTCTATTTGAAAACTACAGTCTTTATGTTTAATCCTGGTGTTTCATTCCTCAGAAGAACATTTCTCCTGCCATTTGATACAGCTTTCAGGGCATAGCAGGTTTGAAAGTTTGGCAGAGTGGGAATATTTGTTTTTTCAGTTATTTTGGTGTATTTTTCCTTTACTTTCTCTGAGTTTACCTCTTTAAATTTCATTAAAGTAATAAATTCACTCTACACTAAGAAAAGGTAATCAGCTTATTGCATACTATATTATATATTAGAGATTTCAGCAGCATATATACATGAAAGTTTGGACAGATAACATTTAGAGATGACAAAATTCTGAGTTCAGCTATACTGGTGTATCCCAACACATAAGTAAAATAAATTCAACACCAAAACAGTTCAAAATACATTATAAAAGCATTTCTTATGACTGATGACCCCATGCAGGATGGATTCTTTTATGTTCACATTTCAAGAAAGAAGCAAGTGGGTGCAAGTGTTATATTTTGATCTAAAGAAGTTCAGGAATTAGACTCCACTGAAGCAATTTTTCACCCCTACTCATGGAAGGTGTGAAGAGAAGATAAAATTTATTTTACATTCTTCTTCTGAGATATTATAAGCAAAGATTTGCTTTCATTTATCACATTTGGTACAATTTAGCTATTAACTTCACTAACCTTTGTAGCACAATGAACAAGAGACTGTACGGATAAAATCTCTAAGGCTGAAATTCAGTTGTGCATACATTACCTTCATCCACCAGAATCCTCTTGTACCTGAGGAAGTGGCAGGAGAGTGAAAGGCTCTCCCCAGTCCAGGATTGTATATATATATGCATTTCCCCTTTATTTTTCTTGTCAATATTTATTGCTGATAAATGACATCAGCTTTGGGGCTGCCCATTGTGCAAGAAGAACTTTTCTTAAGGAAAAGGTGGCTGAAAATGAACCAGTCCAGATGCATTGTTCTGGATTTTTTTTTTTTTCTTGTCTCCAGGGTAAGGAAAAAAGAGAAGGAAGAAGACCTGTCCTTTTGCAGAAATTTTGAAATTTTGCAGAATTTCAACTTCTAGTCTGGTCAGCAAGCTACAGTGCTAATGTGCTCACAAAATAAAAGCGTGAGTTCCCAGCTGGTTGTTTTACAGTTGTCTTTCCTGTTTCTGGCAAAAGAGTAGGATAAATATTTTGTGACAGAGAGACAAGTGAACAACTTCTTAGCTGTACACAAAATGACCTGTACTGTGGGCAACACAGTGCTGTTTTCTTCCAAGTGGTTCCTGAACTTCCATTTGCTGAATAAACTTATATTCCATTAGCTCATTGAGGCTGTGCCACTGGGCATCACTTTTTACTAGCTCATGTAGTGATAGGACAAGGGGGAATGACTAAACTGAAAGGGGGCAGGTTTAGAATAGATATTAGGAAAAAATTCTTGACTATGAGTGTGGTGAGACACTGGAAGAGCTTGCCCAGAGAAGCTGTGGCTGCCCTATCCCTGGAAATGTTCAAGACAAGGTTGAATGGGGCTCTGAGCAATCTGGTCTAATGGAAGGTTTCCCTGCCCATGGCAGGGTGTGGAACAAGGTGATCTTTCAGGTCTCTTCCAACCCAAACCATGCTGTGATTCCGTGATTCTGTGATTCTGTGATTCTGTAATTCTGTGATTCCGTGATTCCGTGATTCTGTGATTCTGTGATTCCGTGATTCCGTGATTCCGTGATTCTGTGACTCTGTGATTCTGTGACTCTGTGATTCTATGATTCTGTGATTCCATGATTCTTTGACTCCATGATTCTGTGATTCTCTGATTGTGATTCTGTAATTCTGTGATTCTGTGATTCCATGATTCTATGACTCTGTGATTCTGTGATTCTGTGACTCTGTGATTCTGTGATTCTGTGATTCCATGATTCCATGATTCCATGATTCCATGATTATTGTACACATAACTCACCCCAGATGTTGCTCAAGATTAAGTTATTGCAGAATGGCTGCAGATGTTTCACATCTTTTGTCTTCAGTCTGGAGAGATGTGTGGCGTGTGCTCCACCCTAGTGCAGCATAAAATGATCAGCGCTGAAAAGACCTTAAAGATCTCCAAGTTCCAAACCCCTGCCTTGAGCAGGGACACCTTCCACTAGTTCAGGTTGCTCCAAGCCCTGTCCAACCTGGCATCACTCTGCTCATCCTTTCTTCTGGTAGAATCTTTGTTTCCACTCTCTTATAAGGTAAAATATCACAAATGCAGCTTTGACAGGTCCTCGTTGCTCAAACACAACTTTCTTGCTTCCTTCCATGCAGTCTATTGGCTATCAGAAGGCAAATTTGGCATCTGCACATCCTCTTATTCCTTCCTTGGTTCCCTTCCTCATCCTTGCCTTTGCTGTGGTGTGCTTCACTCTGAGCACCCTTACCACCACACTGGGTGGAGGTTGCTGCCCATGTTGCAAGTCAATATTGCCTCACTGTTTCCAGATTTCTGCAGAATTCCTGCAGCTGTCTGCTGCTGCCAGAATTCTGATATTGTATTATAATCCCGGTGTCGGAAAACACAGCTGCCTTTGTTCTTTCTTTGTCCAGCACTTAGGGGAAGTTGCCTCTGATAAGGTCTCCTATATCCTTCCATGTTCTCAGATAAGGGCAAAGGTAATTTTTCTGTCTGAAGTGCTTGTGACAATTTTGATGAGACCAGGGTTATCACCATCAGAAAGCCTCATGAGACACCTACCATAGTTATTAGGGCTGCTTTTCTATGAACTGTGAGGGGAGACAGTTCAGCAGCTCCAGATTCCCAATGTCCTGGGAGGTACTTCCATTCTTTTACTCCATCCACCGTACTCAACAACTTTTGTTAATTCACTACAGTCAACTGAGCTTTATTTGCACTGTTAAAATGAATTCTGCTACTACAAGTATTTCTTTAAAGCTTGCCCCACCTGTTTGAATAGTGAAAGCCATTTGTTCTCTAAAGGATGACTGTCAGATATGCTACAATTCATGGTCTCTGGGTGAAATAATTGGGAAGAAATAAAAGATTAATAAAACTGACATCCGGAACCCTGGTACAAAGAACAATTAGCATAGCAATTCCCACTTCCCCCTGTGGATTACCTGAAGGGGTGGGGTAATTTAATTTAAAAAAATAAATTGAGAATTTATTTAATGGAGTTCTGCAAATGTATGTATATTTTTAAAGATCTATGGAAAGTTCTTAAAAAAAGATCAGCTTTAGTGATTTGACTGTGGAAGTTGTCCTCCAGGCCTTGTGTAAACCTGAACTGCAGGAATCTGATTTATCTCAAACAATAGAGGCAAAAATCCAGTTTATTCAATTCTTTATTTCCACTGAAGTCAATGACAGTTAAAGTAGCACTTTGGATTAAAATCCAAGCAGTTCATTATGGTTCAGAACATTGCACAAATCTTTTTCTTGGCTGTTAGAACACCTAGCAGACCTAACTTTGGCAAAAAGGAATATTATTGATTTATTCCAAACAACCTAACTCACCTCCCACTCTGGATGATGATGATGATGATGATGATTAGTAGTAGTAGTAGTAGTAGTAGTGAGAGAAGCAACAGAGGCAATCAGTCAAAAAGCTGCTTTCAGAGTAACTGTACATAAGCATAGTATAATGGAATAATGAAAAAAAAAATTGTTACCCAGAAACTTTTAAAGGCCTAGTCCTTCTCTTGTGCTCCCAGAAAGTCATCTGTAAAAAACAGGCTGTTCCTTAGAGATGTTTTTCTGTATGTTTCTAGAAAGTTTGCAACAAGGAGATTTCATGTTTCCTTGGGTGATAAATGTCATTCTTTTGTGGTACTACTATTCCAGAAAGCTTTTAAAGTCTAACATATAAAATTGCAGGAGGGATTTTGTGTTTCTGTATGAAAGTCATTTTTCATGAAGCCCGAAATGGATTAGCAAATGATTCAATCAGTACAATCATACACTTATATCAAAGTTCAATATGTGCCTGTGTTCATGCTTTTTTCAGTCTTTGCTAAAATGTGGCAAAGCTGACCACTGTAAAAATACATAATTGCATTTTTTAAGCATATAGGGATGGTTAATTCAGCTTCACTTTAGATATAGTAAGTCATTAGAAATATTTTTCTAAATCACTGCTATGGGACATCAAGAATCTGACTCCAGAAATGAAATCTGGAATAAAACTCATTCCATCTCCTGGGACAACCCAATAGTGAAAGCACTTACATTTCAGCTTGACTTTTTCTTGCAAATAGATGAAACATACCTCTGAAGTCACCTTTGGGAAGTAACATATCTAATATATTTAAAATGTTAGATTAGAATAAGAGAAAATATCAGATACAGGTCAATGAGAGAGGTGAGCTTCATCCCTTCAATCATGTTTCTCCCATAAACCAAATAAACCAATGCCTCTTGTAAGTGAATTACAACAACAGTGTGGAAGGATACAGAGAGTGAACAGAGAAGAATTCTGTGTGGAAACCATTAGAACAATGCTATTTTTTTTTAAGATGTCTTCCTCTGTGAGAGCCAGGTGTAACCAAACAAAAGCCCAGCTGATCCTCTAGAACAAATCCCTTATTTAAACTAAATCTGGCCAGCAGGAAACAGAGCAAACAAACCATAATGGCTTTTCTTAGCATTCAAACTGACTTTTGATATAGGTGATTTATTGATTTTTATTGTTTTTTAAAGGAAGTGAGAATACACCCCTTTCTCTCTAATAGTGAAAGACACGAAGCAATGCTGACTCAAACTATCACAGATATCTCAAATGTAATGATCATCAGGAGGCATTTGTTTACGGATAAAACAGGTTTTATGTTCAATTTACCTAGCTAATAACTTCAGACATACTTGTCTGAGAAATACAGGCTATCCAAATTGAAGTTTTTCATGGACACTCCTTTGCTGCATGTATTTGCTGGAAAAATATTTTCTGTAATTTAGCAGTAGTGACAATGTGAGGCCTTTTATTGCAAAATAGTTTAAAAAGTGTGAAATTAATAGGTTAAAATGCTTAGATTCCTTAAATGCTTATAAATGAGCATTTTACTCTTTTCATGCATTTAACGTAAAAGTAAATCAGAGTTTTTGTAGAGGGTGCAGAGAGAAGGTTGATCTTCTTGTAATGGTGTCCAGTTGGTAGAAAATACCTTGAACCTGTTGCAACAAAAAGTAATGTTAAAATGTGTTAGAAAACAGGAAAATCTGATTTCCAAGTCAGTGAGTCTCACACAGAACATTCTATTGGACTGGTTGCAGTAAGTAAATGAGAAATATTTGGAGCTGTGAAAAGAATTATTATAGAAACTCCACTTAAAATCACAGAATCCCAGCTTGAAGAGTCATTTGGAAATGATATTGCTGATTAAATGCATTTTGACTCAATAATTCCTGAACCAACTGCATTTGGCCACAGCCAAACTTCTTTGTGGAATGACTTCTCACCTTTTTTTTATAGTGGCATAGATTTGACAACAGTCTGAAGCTGGAAATTACTTGATAGAAGATGAATAGAAGCTACATAACCAGAGGGTATTTTAATACCCATTCAAAGAATTTCTTGACTGAGGGGGATTTCCACACACCTCACTGAAGCTGAGACTTTCCACAGCCTGACATCCAGGAGCCACAGAGCTGCTGGGTGGAGAGAAAGGTAAGGGGGGGCATTTGTTTGCTGGGAAAGGCCTGAGAAAAAGTGCTGCAAAGGCAGACAGAGATTCCTGGTTTCTGTATCCTGCAATATTTTTCCCTTTAGAGAGATGTGATGTGGTAGAAAATGTACACACAGTCCAGAAAGATGAACTTAGAACACACTGTTCTGTAATGACCAGCAGGAAAATGTTTGCTAACAAAAAATATTTCCTGATTGAAACTGATACTCAACTTTTGCAGCTTTCTGCTGTTGGGAAGTATCCAGTTGTTCACACGAGTATCAATGATATCTCAGTATGTGTGCTTGTGTTAGTGCTTTCCTGTGGTCAAGTCAGGGAAATGCAAACACAGTGGAATTCTTCATAAATCAATGAATAAACTCTTTTGAGAAAAGTCATGAAATACAGTTGAATTATACAGTTGTCTAACTAAAAGAGGGTACCTGACATGTACGTTTTTACTCTATTTTCTACTTATATCTAAGAAAGTTATCCCACCAGAAGGAGAGAGATCTTCTAGGTTAGTGAAGACCAAAGTCTCAATGTGGGAGCCCATAAGGAGGCACTTGGCACCATCTCATGTAGAACAAGACACCTTTGTGGTGCTAAGGATGTTTCAAGTGCATGTGGAAGACCTGTGCCTTTCCAGGTTTTATCTGGAGCCCTGGCAGGATACCCTGGGGAATGTCAGGAATGTCACAACTGAACTAAATGCTTTGAGGAATATGAAAGGATGAGAGAATTGGGATGCTCTCCGGAGAAGAGAAGGCTGCAGGGAGACCTTAGACCTTTCAGCACCTACAGGGGTGCCAAGAGAGATGGAGAGGGACTTTTGGCAAGGGCATGGAGTGACAGGACAAGGGGTGATGACTTCAAACTGATGAAGGGCAGGGTTAGATTAGATGTTAGGAAGAAATTCTTTACTCAGAGGGTGGTGAGGCCCTAGCACAGGGTGCCCAGAGAAGCTGTGGCTGCCCCTGGATCCCTGGTGTGTCCAAGACCAGGCTGGATGGGGCTTGGAGCAGCCTGGGACAGTGGAAGGTGTCCTTGCCCATGGCAGGGGCTTGGAATGAGATGATCTTTCAGGTCTTTTCCAACCCAAACCATTCTGTGATTTAACAATTCTGTGATTCTGTGAAGATTAATTGACTGCCATGAAGGCATTTATGTCCAACTATGAAGCTATTAATTATATCTCTGAAATGTAAATTGAGATCTAGATCCACTTTCCAATTACAATGATGTAAACACTGTGACCCAGTTCTATTCCACTCACCCAGACCCTGACCTCATGAAAAGCACATTGAGTTTCTGTACATGTCCCTTTTCCTGTTGAGAGATGATTCACCTCCTAATGTTTTTTGGTTCTATACTTCATTTTCACTTTTTCTGAGTTTAAACTTATCTGCTTCTTTCCCTCTCACCCCATTATCTCCTTTCCTAATTCCATATCCACCTCTGAACCTAGTTTTGCTTCTAGTCTATCCAAACCATGATATTTCTGAGCGTTCCCATGGCAATCTTGTCTGTATATTGCATTACTGACACAGTAAGTGTTAGAGTCACTGCAACCCAAACCTCCTCTGCCATTTTCCAGGTCATATTTATTGTATTTACTTTTCCATACTCACCCACTTGACATAATTATTCTATTTTAGCCTTGATTCTTTCAGCTGAACACAAGCAGGTTCTTGTCTTTTTGTGCCAGCAGTTTGCATACTAAAGCAGCAGAGTAACTTGTTTCAGATTTATGCTTTGGGTATGTAAAGAGAAATGTAAAAGTTCCCTTTTAAGGACTTTGATACCATAAGGCCTCTTCATCTCACAGGCTTGCTTGATGGAAGTTTGAAATATTAGATGTGTTTTGCCATCAGCATAGCTTCCATGGATTTATGCATTGCTTTTTCAATAATTTGATTCACAATTTTTCCCTGGATCAGATGAGGTCAGTGATTCAAAAACTTCCTTAGTTCCCTTTTTGGGAAGAAGTTCCCTATCCATCATCCCAATTCTCTAAATGACTTTTGTGTGATGATTCTCTTCATGAAGTTGGTTGTTAAAATCACAGAATCACAGAATTGCAAGGGACCCTAAAGATCCTGTCGTTCCAGTGAGGAAGGGATGAGACTCACCAGGACAGGCTGCTCAGAGTCTCATCCAGCCTTGCCTTGCACCTTGATCACGGTCCAAAGATTAATTCAATTACTTCTTTTAGTATTGCTGGTGAATTTCATCAGCCTTGGCTCCCCCTCTCTCATCCCACTGTTCTATTGTAGTGGAAACCATCTACATGGACGTTTATTGCATTTCCCTGCGTATAAGAAGGGGTTTCAATTTCACTGCCCGGATTATCCCCATGCCTATGTGGCTTTAGAAGATAAATATAAAAAAGTTTTTACGTTGTGACATTCTCATATGACAGACCTGCAGATTTCAGTCTCACAGATTTTTTTCTTTCTTCTCCTTTCTTTGTGGAAAGCAAACACCTTGGGTCAGTGAAGTACCACTCCCACAGAGCCAGTGAGTGTTTACCAGGAAACCTGCCGTTTACCAAAGTAATTTTTCTTTAATATTGCATAATGTACAAGCAGGGCAGTTTTTCATCTGCTGCAAGGATACTTTTAGTGCCAAGCAACAAATCACAAGCTCTGTTCAGGCTATCAAATAATCAAGTTTATGTATATTTACCTTAAAACGACGTCATCATCTGAGAGCCTCCGTTTTTTAGCAAATTACTATTCTTTCTTTCTTTCTTTCTTTCTTTCTTTCTTTCTTTCTTTCTTTCTTTCTTTCTTTCTTTCTTTCTTTCTTTCTTTCTTTCTTCCTTCCTTCCTTCCTTCCTTCCTTCCTTCCTTCCTTCCTTCCTTCCTTCCTTCCTTCCTTCCTTCCTTCCTTCTCTCTTTCTCTTTCTTTCTGTCTCTCTCTTTCTCTCTTTCACTCTCTCTTTCTTTCTTTCTCTCACTTTCTCTCTTTCTTTCTTCCTCTTTTTCTCTCTTTCTCTCTTTCTCCCTCTCTCCCTCTTTCAGCGCTGCTGTGATACCAATTTCCACCAGCTTTGTGGACACAGATGGCTCTGATAGCTCACCCAAAACCCTGGGGATTCCCAATCCAATTTCATGGCTTTTATTTTTTTTTCTTTTTACACTTAAATGTTGATGTTTTTCTTTTTAAATCGTTAAGGTAATAATACACAAATCTCAACAGTACTTAATTTCTCTGTTTTTACTTTGCTAACCCTCTGCAAACTTTACATCTGCTCCTTCCCAGTAGTAGGAGTCAAGTGTGAGTGCTTGAGCCCTGGATATCAGGAACGCAGGTAGCCAAGCTCTGGCACACATCTGGATGGAGCTCCAGATTGCAGAGCAATGGGATTAAACTCATTCTTAGAGGAAAATTCAGAGCTGGCACAGGTTGCCCAGAGGAGCTGTGTGTGGCTGCCCCATCCCTGGAAGTGTCCAAGGCCAGGTTGGATGGGGCTTGGAGAAACCTGAGATAGTGGAAGGTGCCCCTGCACATGGCAGGGGGTTGAACCAGATCATCTTTCA
Source organism: Rhabdornis inornatus (assembly GCA_013397075.1). NCBI lineage: Eukaryota > Metazoa > Chordata > Aves > Passeriformes > Rhabdornithidae > Rhabdornis > Rhabdornis inornatus. The sequence goes on along the minus strand of VWZS01003297.1, from coordinate 96,283 downwards.
GGCTTCTTCCAACCCAAATAATTCCTCTGATATTTTCACCAAACCACTCCCCCTGGCTGGAACACCTGGAGCCTCAGTGCTCTGAAGACTTCCTTGAAGAATGACAAAGCACAGAATGACCAATCTGGCCCTGAAATATTCAGTGATGTAACTAAGAGCTTTTGGTTTACCATCAAAAAATTGGTGTTTGCATTTGAGGAAAAATGTTTATTTTAATGACACTGGAGCTTCAAGTGCTCAGTTTTCCACCAGAGGGCACTCCTATATTTTCAATGAAGGCAAGGTTCAGAACAAGAATGAGAAGTTTTGTGTATGCAGTGCAATTCCAGCTGTGACAGGACTAATGCAGAAGCAGAATGACCTTGTTGCACATCTGGGACCCTCCACTGCCACCTGATGGGGCACAGCCAGGCTTCAGAACCCCGTGTGTGCCAGGCTGATGCACACAAAAAAATAACCAGTTCATACACACAGTGTCTGATATAGCCCAGTTTAATTACAGGATCTGTGTCTTCCTCCTGAGGAGCAACAAGGCCACCTGTGTCACCAGAGTTGGTACCAGATTTCAGTATTTTCCATGGACTATTCCATGCACAGTGCTGTGGTTTTATCTTTGCTCATAAAAGTATGCATTGTTAAAAAAATTAAATCACTTCCACAGTTGATGCAGCTTGAGTTGTGTAGTTTTGGTACTCAGCAATTTACATCAAAATACAATGCAAAACACCTATCTGCATTCAAATCTGTAAGAAATGAAGAATCTGTTGGTTTAGCTGGACTGTGTCCCTGTCAGAGATATATATTATATGTACATCCCTATGTGTGTGTATATAGACACCTGTCATACTTTACAGGGTTTTTCAAGGCTTTTTTTAGCTTTTTTAACTTAGAATGATTTTCAGTAATAAAGGTAATGTACTTGAATGAAGAAAATACAGGCACTTTGTTTATTGATGGCAGAAGACAAAGCATGATTTTGTGGAGATAAAAATAAAAAAAGCCAAGGCTCTGAATAAAATGTTTCTGAAAATTAGCAGTTTGTTTTATTCATACATACAAGAGTAAACCAAATTTCTGAATAGCCTGAATTACTTCCTAAGGATGTATTAAATCAGGTTCATTCTTTAGTTACTTCAATAGTTGGAAAAGGCAGTTTAAGGAGGAAATAGGATTTTCTGGTAATTTGACCAAAAAATCAATGAGCAGAGTAAGAAGAGATTGGAATTATGATGCATTGAGCAGTTTAGATGTTCTGGCACCATGTCAAAAGTGACAGATTCTCACAGCTACTCATAAACTGATCAGGTAAATACTTTGCCCTTCTTCTTAAGTCAGAGTGGAGGAACAGCCTGAAATCAGACTGTCACTCTCAGCTCTGCTCCAAGGAAACATCTCCGTTAAACTGCACCCAAATGAGACAAATCAGGGCAGAGCCAGGCTGAGCAAACTCAGAGGAGAGCCAGGCTGAGCTAGAACAGGTGTAAGCACATATCATTTTTTCAGTCCTTTCTTCTCACCTGTATTTTTCCTGTGGACACCTTTGGCACAGTTTCTGTCTGCCACATTTTTGTTCCCCCAGATTGTTATACCTCTGCATTCTATGGCTGTATAAAGGTGACTTTGGCTGCCTGGTTATGCGGTGACTCCTCCTCCCCTGTACTCCAGCAAATCCATCAGCCACTGTCTTCTCCGGCCAAATCCACCATTCCTAATATAATCAAAGGGAGATCAAGAATATGGATCTCCTATGAATGTGTGGTGTAGCAGATGACCTCTGTGCCTTCAGGATTTGAATGTGAGGAAACTGGTTCATCTAATGGGCCAGTCACTTCAATATTCTGCAGTGTTTCATGGCTACTTATCTTAAAGTACTTCTTAAACTTCTTCTTTTGGCCCACTATAGAAAATGTCTCAGTGTTTAACTGACAGCATCTCCACTATTCGCTTCCTGGCTTTTCATCCAGACCCTTTTTTCTCTGCAGACCCCACTCCTTCCAGCTCCACCCCAGCCAGACTTTCTGTCATCAAAATCAACCTTATTATAGCTACAGGTCTCTTGAATTTGCAGCTGGGGAGGAAAACCTGTCCCTGCCAGAGCATGATCCAGACTGCTAGAGTGGCATTCATCTCACCAGGGCTCTACTTCAAAGCCATTCTCCTTATGCTGCTTTCAGAGGTAATGGAGGTACTTCAGGTCTGTATTTCACCTTTTCTCCTTACAGCACATGCCTCAGACAGGCTGGATGAGCAGATAAGGTAAATGACTGCCTTGACATCACCAAGATTTTTTTTAAAACACATTATGTGAGTCAAGTCAGTCACTATTCTATAACTCTTTCCAGATAAGGTTGAGGAAAACAATTGTTTGGGGAAGAGACGTAAGGATATGGTTGGCACAATTTGTCTGTGAAACTTTTTGGATCGTAAGGCCACTAGTTTGGCTCTGGCCAGTAGAGCTGAACTCTTCTTCTTGAACCATGTCTTCCAAGATGCTGAAGGCCCCTTGGTGTTATCAACCTGTCAAACATGCCAAGGCTTTTCTGGAAGGTAATGCTATTTGGGCTAAACCAAAATTGTGTCAAGGACTAAGATTATAAAGGTACAGAAAACCTTTTCAGTGTTCAGACCTGTGTTCTAACTCTGTGTAACCTGTCACTACAGAGACACATGAAAAAAAGAATGAATGGAAAGGTTTCAGAAGAAAATCTATTAAAAAAGGCCTGAAATTAAGAACAGATTCAGGTCATGCTGTGGAGAAAGCATTTCCTTGTCCTACTGTAGAATGGCATCAGTGATGTACCAACAGTGTGTAGGTATCCTCTGAAATACACAGGGGAGGTGTTAGACTGCGATGGACATGATTCATCTTTTCATCAGTGTGCTACCTTTGGAACCTGTTTGATGGTGTCTCCACAGGGTCTGTAGGAATGATTAAAAGGGGCTGCATTTTCCCTGTGAGAAGCAATGCAAAATCACACCTCTCCACTTCTTCAGCTGCTTAGCTGCTCACAACTACCTCATGCACATGTGTGTGCACACATCTCCCGTTCCTGCCTGGATGTCAGGGTTTTTTTGAGTGTGCACTGCAGTTGTTGATGTGCTTCCTGGGCATGAGGAGGGACAACAGTGCACACACCATATGTATTCCATATAGGTGGAATATTCAGGCATGCTGCACAATTGCTATTTTGTCTTTGTAACATGCCTGCTGTTTCCCCAGAACTGAGCTGATACACTCATTTGTATTGATGTTCCTGAGATTTTCATGGGCAAACTAATTTGCTTTGGTTGAACCCTGCAGCTGTGTGGTCCATCTTGGCTAAGCAGAGCTTTCAGTGCTCAACCTGTACAATCTTGTTTCATGTTAACTGGTAATGGGTGGGCCAGCTGGCAGTTATGGTTTATCCTAAATGGCATTGTTATTTGCTGTTATTTCCTTAAATTGAGCAGAAAGGCATCCTATGCATTGTGCATCACCTCCTGGCAGGATAAGCCTCTTGCTCCCACCCACTGCTGGAAAAGCAGGTCTGATGCTGCAGTTCATGAAGTGAACAAAGACAGCAGGGGCTCAGGGGAGATGCTTTATGCAGAGGATGAGATCAGGCTCAGACACCGAGCTGCTTGGGGCGATGCATTATTAAATGCTATCTACTGATACGCTCCTTCTGTAGAAGCCGATTAATGACATCCCACTTTATTATTCCTTACCTTTTATCTCCACCTTGTTTCACAGATGTAGCCAGCAGTACACAGCACTAACCAGAGACCCGTGGCACTCATTAGATGGTGGCTGCTCCTCACAAGTGCCATCAGATGTGCAATTCCTGTCCCTGATTTCGCTAACGATGCTGGTTAACACGCTGCTGTGTCACTGTTCAGGCAACCCAGACAACATGGTCTTGTCAGTCTCAAACTAGCTTATCTTTTACTTAGATTTTCCTTTGACACCCTCCTCTGATAAGCTAGGAGATAAACACATGACAGACCCTGCAATGTATTCCCCTTACTCTAAAATCTTAGCAGTAGCTCTGTAGAGGGGTTTCATCTAACGAGTGCTTCTTTTGACCTGTTTTCTATTTTCTTCGAGCGTTGCAGCTGCAGATCTTAAGGCATGTTTAAACCAGAAACACAATCTTGTTTAGCTGCTTCCCATACCTCAGGAAGTGTTGTGTCTTTGTGTGAATGTGGGTGTTTAATTCCAGCAGTACATGCTACAGGAAAGTTAAGCACATCCAGTTGCTTAAGGTCCTGCTTTTATCTTTAGCACTGTTATTAGAGGAGAGCAGTTACCCTCTCTAAGAGAAAACTAACCAGGGGAGTATTTTTCTGCTGGGTTGGTGTCCTGGTTTATGTCAGCAAGAGGTCATCAGGCACAAAAACACTTTTCTTTGTTACTTGGTTACTTCTCATCACAACCAGACCTGGATTTGGTGAGGAGGGAGAAAAGGGGTGGGTTAGGGAAAAGTAATGGTGGTAATGGTGTGAGTCTTGTGTCACCAAAGACTCAAGGTCTGTCCCTCTTCCCGAGGCTGCACCTGATCCTGGGAGCCCTATGCTCACCACCAAACCATGGCCCTAAGCACCCCATCTTCACATTTTTTGTGATTCCATCATTTCCCTGGGAAGTCTGTTCCAATGCCTGACCACTCTTTATGTGAAGAAATTTTTCCCAACATCTAATCTAAACCTACCCTGGCACAACTTGACAACATTTCCTCTTGTCCTGAACTGTCCTGAATTATTTCTTTCTGTGTCTGGCTGTCTCAGTGCCAGCCAGGCTATGGATAATTTTCTGCCAGGTTAGGAAGTGAGATCAATTCAGTAAAGAGGAAATGTAGTGGTGGCACTGGGGATGATCTTCCTCTCCCAACCTGTGTAACTCACCTCAGGTAACTTCATTTCCATGGTGAGGCCAGAACAGCATTAACAGCAAAGCTTATAGGAAAATTGACAGCAAATTTTTGATACTAAATGATAATCCCAGGAATCTATGGCCAAATGTATTATAGGCAGAGGAATAAATGGGCAGTGCCTGACACTTTAAACTGAGAAAGTAAGAGGATTTTTAACATATTACAGCAAGTGCTGGTTTGTGGACAGGCTGAGACTGAGATTAAAGGATCCCTACAGACAGCTCAGGGAGAAATACAGCTGCTTAAATCCAAATGTGTGGTCCTAACTGCCTCTGATAGCACTCTGCCATGTCTAGGGAAATCTTTAACCCTTGTGTATACCCCAGCATGGAGGGAGAGGAAGGATTAAAACTTTGATTCTTATTAAATTGAAATAGGTCACTTCTTGCTCAGTCATTTGTTGCAATTAGCATCTAATTTGGAGACACTTCCCTCTCCTGTAAGTCCCTGTGTGGGCAGCCCGGGTGCCAAACAGATGATTGTGGGTGCCATAGCTGGATTTCAGGGTGCAAAACATCAGGTTCTGGAGCATTTCTTATATCAGCTGGGGCACAGATGTTCTCAGGCACCTCTATGATCTCAACATGCATCTCCTGAGTATAGACCTGATGTTTTCTTTTCCAGCTACAAAATCATAAACTAATAAACTACAAACATGTAAATCTATAGATTATTTCTATTTTCTTTAAATTTTGTCATTCTTACCTGTTCAGCAATCTGATACAGCAGAGCAGAAGGACAGTAACATAAAGTCAGGAAATCCATCTGAAAATGGCCCAGTTAGAATTAGTACAGTGTTCATAACTTCATTGTATAGCACTTGTCTAAAAAGCTTATCTGTGGCTAAATGTTGCAGAGGAAATCAATAAGGATTATCCCCATACAAGTCGAAAAGGCAGCACCTTTCTGCTCAGATGATTAATATTTCAAGTGCAACAGTCTCATCTTTTTTAAGGTCATTATAAAGGACATCAAATCTGGAGAAAGAACAAACTCAGTTCTGCCTGCCACAAGATTTTTCCAACTGCCATTAAGGGATATTCTCTTTGTAATGGCAAGAGACAGCACACTGCTTTGGCTGAACCATGCTCCTCTTAAACCACTGCACAAGTGAGACGATTATTGCACTTAGAGATGAACTTATTCCAGACTAGCCTTTGGTCAGAAAGTTGTACTAGGTAGGTCCCCTCTAACTGAATGTATCCTATCCTATCCTATCCTATCCTATCCTATCCTATCCTATCCTATCCTATCCTATCCTATCCTATTTGTATACTCTTCCATAGTGAACCAGGAGGTCCATCATGTGGGACATAACTCAAGCTCTGTCCTAGAGCAGCCAGCTCTCTCCAAGGGGCTCCCTCAGGAGTAGGTGAGAAGGAAGAATGGGAAATAATCCCTTTCCACAGGCCTTCCCATAGCATCTCCTTGTCTGCCCTGGATCCTTGCTAAAGGTAGGCAGGGTATCAAGGGTTTCTCCTTGGAAGATGGAAGGAAGCAGGGACAGGACGCTAGGAGGAAAGCCTGCTCTGCTGGGGAGAACCCAGTGATGACAGGAGCTTTCAGGGACAAGGCAAACTGCCTTGCAATATGTTAGGAAGTGCATATTATAACAGCTTTTAAGTCTTACTAGCACTGCCTGATTGCAACTTTGGTTGGCAACTTTTGGTGTCCCTTTGGTATCATAGTCACTAAGTATTTCTCGTGCCCTAGAAACATCAATAGCTGGGCCTCACATTAAGCAGTGGTTTTAGAGCACAGGTCACAATATTGTGTTTCCAGACATTTCTGGAATATCTCCAGTGAGGGAGACTCCACCCCCTCTCTGGACAATCTGTTCAGTGCTCGGTCACTGCACAGTAAAGAAGTTCTGCCTCCTGTCCAGGTGGAACTCGCTGGGATCAGTTCCTGCCCGTTCCTCTGGTGCCATTGCTGGGCCCCTGGAGCAGAGCCTGGGCCCTGCTCTGACCCTCCCTGCACACAGGGACACACAGGGATGAGGTTCCCTCTCAGGATCTCCTCTCCAGGCTGAACAGCCCCAGCTCCCTCAGCCTTTCCTGGGCAGGGAGATGCTCCAGTCCCTCCATCATCTTTGCCACCCAGCACTGGACACACTCCAGGAGCTCCATGTCTCTCTTGTCCTGAGGAGCCCAGAACTGGACACAGCACTCCAGATGTGCCTCATGGGGTCTTCTTGCTCACAGGGCACACTCCTGGGTCATGGACATCTTGTCATCCACCAGGACCTTGAGATGTCTCTGTCTCCTCCCCCAGCCCAGGAGCATCCATGGATGTGTGTGTTCAGCTGCATGACTGTGCCCTGTTTTAGCACTTTCATCTGAACCACACCTCCTGAGTTTGTTACTTAAGCCATCACAAAATCTTCTCATCTGTGTGACTCACTGAAGAGATTTTATTTTGGCAAGATCAGTTCATGAAGGATCCATGCTGATATTTAATACTCTACTGGTTAACAAAATTTGTTCTGTTATTTTCCTGGAGATCTAAATTAGGCTTATTGACCTTTATTCCCTGGGCCAGATGTGTGATGATTGATTTTTTTTTACCTTATTACACTACTTCTTTCCTTTTATAAGTGACTGAGAAATGGGTTCTTGTGGTTTGGGTTGCAGTGGAAGGTAACAGAAATCACTACAGGAAGGACATTGAGGGGCTGGAGTGTGTTCAGAGAAGGGAACGGAGCTGGGGAAGGGTCTGGAGCACAAGGATGATGAGGAGAAGCTGAGGGAGGTGGGGAAAAGGAGGCTCAGGGGGGATCTTCTCACTCTTTACAACTCCCTATAAAGAGGTTGTAGCCACGTGGAGGTCAGTCTCTCCTCCCAGGTAACAAATAATAGGACAAGAGGAAATGGCTTCAAGCTGTGCCAAGGGAGGTTTAGGTTGGATATTGGCAGAAGATTTCTTTATAGAGAGGGTTGTCAAACATTGGAACAGGCTACTCAGGGAAGTCCTGGGGTCACCACCCCAGAAGTGTTCAAGAAATATGCAGCTTTGGTTCCTAGGGACATGGTTTAGTGGTGGACCTGGCAGTGATAGGTAAATGTTTGGACTCAATGATCTCAGAGTTCTTTTCCAGCCTTAATGATTCTGTGATTTCTTGACCCACTATTCATGGTAAAGGAGTCTTTAATGAGTGAGGGTAATGGTTCTGCCCACTTCCTTACAGAAAACAACACTGGATTAACTATTGCAATATAATAATTCTTACTTGGACTGGTGCTAATTATTTCAGTGTAGTAAGTAATGTTCCAGCACTCACACCTATGCCCTGGAATTGCTTAACTTACTTTTAGAGTTGTCCCCAGGTGAGAGGGCAGTGTGCCATGGAGGGAAAAAGTGGTGGAGATGAATGAGGAAAAAAAAACCCCAAATAATAAGCACCGTGAGTTGTGAAATTGAACTTTTAACTTAATACTTGTCTTTCACACTATAAGAAATGCCACTGGAATGAAGGAGTCAGAAATGTGTGATGAAATTATTTTGTGCCAATGACTCTGGGACTTGAAATCTTAATTATGACAGCAGCTTCCTTACTAAAAGGGGACTGGAATGTGCAACGTTTGTAAGGTGAGACTGAAATAATATTCAGTCCTATTGTTAACTGCACAGAAGAACACCTGTTTCCCAAAGGTCACAGAGTGGGGATTGCAGGTTATTTATACCAATTGTTATTTCTCTCTGAAAGGGAGTCTGATAGAGGGTTGCTTGCCTGATTTCTGTTTTTGCCTAGGAAATCTTTTCACATGACCTGTTTCTGCTCATGCTGCTAAATATTTAGACTCCCTTCAACAGCTAATGCTAATAAAGTCACAACGTTGGTGAAGTTTAGAGAATTTTATTTCATGGTAATAAGAAAGAATGAAAATTATGATGAACTGGTCAGTGGAAAATGAGTAATTTAATGATTGATACAGGAAAAGAAGATATTAAAAAAATTGGGAACACAGGTCTACTTGTTATGAAATACAAAGTTTCCAAATGCAGGGACCTTCCCCCTTTTGACTATCTGTTATTGTTGAATTAAGCTATTATCTCAGACTGTCCTTTTTCTTTACAAGGCAGATTTGGTTACCCGTATTTAAATATAATCTTATACTATAAACAGGACTCTTAATTTAAATTAACTATATTTGGTTTGGTTTTTTGGGGTATTTTTTTGTGTTTTTTTCACAACTGAGCATTTTACAGTAGAACATATGTCAGCAACAGATTCTAAACCAGAATAGATCTAGAGGAAACTGCTCTGCTCTCCTAATTTCTTTTAAGAATTATGTATTTCAAGCAATCCTGTTTGTCTTCTGGTCCTGTTAACAGTACAATAGTTTAAATTTTCAATCATGCTAAAAGTAGTTGCATGACCAAGCACTATTCATCTAGCAAGAACATAATAAACATATGGAATCACAGACCTTCAAAAAATGTTTATTAGATAATATTTTGAGAAAAGAAAGATGAGAAAAGTTAATAATTAAATGTATCTGGCAAACAAACAACAACTTTAAATTAAGATTTCTACCATGTTCTGGATCATTATATAGATAGAGTATGTGCATCATCCTACAGGTTTTTCTTGTGTGAGTCACTGTACTGAAGTCAGTCCTTCTGCATATGTTGGAGAGGCAGGATGGAATCAGTGTTTATGGAAGAATTCCTTAAGGAGACGGATGTCCAGGAAGGTGAAAGTGCAGCCTATTTTTTTTTGTTTGTTTGTTTGTTTTTTTGTTTTTTTGTTTTTTGTTTCAATATCAGGAGCAGAGCAGTGGCCTTGACAAAGCTCTGGGTACATCCTGGACACTTTGCCAGGAGTGTTGGAAAAAGCATCTTGAAACTTTCAAGGGTTGGCTGAAAACAATTTGAAACACAAATTCAGTCATGAGTCTGAAGTAAAAACCTGCAACATGTCCTTTCAAAATAATTTTTCATCAACATTATTTTCTCTCTAATGTTTTCCTCTCTGTTGCCATTTACTCCCCAGCAGCATCCAAACCACTAATTTCACCATACATAGAAAATTAGTGGCTCTCTCAAGAAGATTTCTCACTTACCCATAAAGGGTTTTTTAAATTTTTCTTTCTTTATGCTACAGTCTGTGGTGAGAATTTGGTTAATTCCATAACAGAAGATAGGAATGAAGTCTTGCATTGTGAAACGCAGCCCATATGATTTTATTTCCTATTAGAATTCTAAAAGCTCAAGTTTGCCACTTGCTCCTATCAAGTGTGTTTCTGCTTCTATTTGATCTGCCACCATTATTCAAAGGATGAAGGAAAAAAAAAAAAAAGAAAAGGTAAAGAAGTCCCCTCCTTCCCTAGAATTTCTTATGCTCAAGGATGAGATTTATCTCTCCTGGGCATTGAAAAGCATCATCTCACACGGGTAAAGCAGACAGCGTGATGAAATGTGATTCTCTTGTAGTGATTTTGGCCTAGTATTTCAGCAAATATTTTTTTTAAATATAAGTTTGCATAGATTAATTGTTGTTTAGGGTTTTTTTTTAAAGCATCAACTTTACCTAGGTCACAATTAAAATTAAAATGCTTGGAACTTACTGCATAATCCATCCTCACAAGCATTGGGGCAATCCCCACAGGGCTCTCCTTTCTTATAGGGTGTCTTCATTGAACGTATTAGGTTTCCCCTGAAACATCAATGTTAGCAACATCAGCTATGAAGTCACTACACCGTATTTGAGAGGAAATCTAGATTATAAAGATGTTTAGATTTACACTCTGTTACTTATGTAACTTACTGTTACATTTACCCCTATGTCAAGGTTATATGTCAATCAATTTTTACATGTGTACTGGGTTTGTTTGAAATGCTTTGGCAGTGGGCAGAAAGAGGGGGGAATTTGCAGGGGTGGCTTTCGTAGAAGACACCAGAGGCTGGCTGTATTCCAGGCAGGGCCAGTGTTGGCCAGCTCCAAGTGGGACTCGTGATGGTGATAGTGGCTCTGTGATAACACATTCCAGGGAGGGTAAATTCTGCATGCAACAGCAACCAGAAGAAAGGAGTGAGAATGGGTGAGAGAAATCACTCTGCAGACACCCAGGTCACTGCAGGAGAGGCAGGAGGTGCCCCAGGCACTGGAGCTGAGATTCCCTGGTGCAGCCCATGGATGTCCATGGGGATGCAAAGATCCACCTGCAACCTGTGGAGGACCCACACTGGAGCAGGAGGATGCCTGGAGGAGGCTGTGATCCCACGGGAATTCCTCACTGGATCAGGCTCCCTACTGGACTTGTGACCTGTGGGGGACACATGTTGCAGCAGTCCAGTCCTGAAGGAATGGAAGCATGGAAGGAATCCATGCTGGAGCAGTTTAGGAAGAGCTGCAGCCTGTGGGAAGGACCCACCCTAAAGTTCATGGAGGACTTGTTCCAGTGAGAAGGACCCCAGAATGGAATGGGGAAGAGCATGGGGAGGAGGAGTGGCAGAAATGGCACATGATGAACTGACCAGAGTCCCCAGCCCCATCTCACTGTCCTGCTGAGGGGGAAGAGGGAGAGAAAATCAGGAGTCGAGCTTGGGAAGAAGGTGGGTGCTAGCAGAAGATGCTTTAGATTTGGGTTTACTTCTTATTATCCTAGTCTGATTTGATTAGTAATAAACTAAGTTAATTTTCCCAAGCTGAGTCTCTTTTTCCATGACAGTAACTGGTGAGTGACCTCCCCTGACCTCATCCTGACCCATGAACTTTTTGCCATATTTTTAAATTACTCTGTCCTGTTAAGGAGAAGAGTCAGAGAGGCTGGGTGAGCTGCTGATGGTCAGTCAAGGTCAACCCACAGCATGATATTGTGAATGTGGAATTTAATTTTAGGCACTATTTGAAATTGTCACAGTCCCATTAAAGTTTTTCTGTATTAATTATAGCCTTCACTGTACTGTACATATTGGTATGCCTTTCTGAATTAAGATTTCAAGGAGAACATGCAAAATATTAACTATTATGAAAATTAGGATTTTTAGGCAAGTGACATTTAATATGAAAATCAGTGTTCCTTTTACATATTTTACGCTTTTTCTTGTTTGACAACTCTTTTCATGAGTGTGTTTCTGTCTTTTCTTATTCCTAACACAGTCTTCAGACCTGTTTCTCAGCTATTGGTGGTGTGCCCTGTCACAAATCTCACCAACCCCTGGCTAATTTTGATAATGTAAGAAGTACCAAAATCAGAATCAATACGTACGTGGGGCAGTACTGGCAGACGTAAAAGTAACTGTACGTAGTGTTGCTGCAGAAAGCAAAACCACATCCAACTTTATCAGAATTGTGCCAAACCATCTGTAGGTATAAGAATAAAAATCATGGGAGTATTAAAAATATACATTTGAAAATAATTTAAATACAATATGCATCACAGAAATGTTTGCAATGATGTTAAGTCACTTTATTTGCCCTTTTTAGTAAAAATGTAAGCCCCATTTTACTGGAAATCTGCTTTCACCTCTATTCAGTCAAAGAATATTGGGAATATAACAATAATAGTTCAAGACTCATTTTTATAAGACCTTTGATTTTGTATTTGTGTCTTCATTCAATTGAAATTGTTAATGTAGGAATGATGATGAAAAATTTTGTATCCTGTGTTTTGTAGAGGTACCATAGAAGTTTAGGATAAGCCATTGTCCAACTCCTCTGAGTTGAAAAAACTCTGTTGACTGCAACAAACCTATTTATATTTCCTTGCTGATACTTTAATAACCCTGTTTTTCCAGCGTCTGGGCAATTTTCAGATGTTAAACAAACAAATAAGTTGTTCCTTCCTGAAGTCTTGAAATACCAGTATCTTTACTCTTTACTCCTACATACACTTAGACTATTATTTTAATTTTAATTTTGTTACTTTACCTATTATTTTCATTCTAATTCTGTTCCTTTGGAAATTCTCATCTTGTTTTGTTAGAATAACTCTCATGTCTCCATTGTATTTATTTCCTTTAAAGATGAGAGGGTAAAACTTGCTTAGCTAACATTTATTTTTTCAGCCTGAAATATGAAATATATATATATAAATATAAATACATGTACCTGAGTGTAATGGCCAAACACAGCACCTTTTGTTTTTGCCCCAGTTCCATATTCAAAATTTTTCTCCTCATTGTACCAGGCCTGAAGAACATCTGACCATGAGAAGGGGGCAGAGGACATGAAGAGATTTTCACCACATAGTACATCTGAAAAGAGAATGGTGCTGAGAAATGCATAGAAAACGCAGGTATGAGAAAAAAATCCCAACAAAACAAACCAGCAAAAGGTGGGATGATTTCCATAGAAGTTCTCATCCTAAATGGGGCAGCAGGATGTTGTTTTTTTTTCAGTTGAGTGACATCGCCCTTCGTAAATACTGAAGGTGTCACTTGGCCAATTTGCAGCATGGCCTTTTTGGCTGGTGGTTGGTTTTTGGCAGAACATAATTCTGTATGACTGTAGGAACACCTGCATAGGTGCATCACAGGTTCATTACTGTAATTTTTTTGCAATTTGGAAGTTGCCAACATAATCATTACCAAGTTCACAACCAGTAATCTTGGAAAAATCCCAATAATCCAAATTTTACTCCTGGCATACAAGAGTGTTTATACTGCCCTTATCTACTGTTTTAATTCAGGTCTAACCCCACTGCATTGGTCTTCAAATGGGATTCACCCTGGCAAGAAACAGAGGATTTGCATTTTAGGAAAAAAATATTGACAGGACTGTCCACATTTAAGATATGGTGTGGGCAGAAGTCTCTCAACAGCACGCTGGGCTGTTAACATGGTACAGCTGTAAATTCAATATGCAGTGACTGACTGAAGTGTTAATCTGAACCTCAAAGACAGTTTTGGGTTTAATTTGCCAGGGGATTTAAAAACTCTAAATCTGGTCTGAGAAACTGTGCTTAGCACCACCAGCCAGTTTTACACCTTTGCCTTTTGCCTCTTTCTTCCCAGACATTTTAAACCAGCACATGTAAACTGGTTTCTGGACTTAACTGGCTCTAGATCTTTAGATTTACCTTTTTTTTTTTTTTCTGATGGATGTTTTAGTAGAATATGCTTTATCATTGTGATTTAATTTTTTCATCTGCTGTAGAAAATGGGATATACCTATGTAAAACTGGGATGAGAATGGGACTGAATTTTTCTCACTCGCAGATTTCTATCCAGAAATTTCTCTTTGTCACATGACAAAAGAAATCAGTATGGAATTAAAATTGCATCTCATTTTCCCCCAACAAACAAAACTCCAAACTGGTCACATAATAATGTGTGACTTTGTTCAGTTCCACTCATGCTTCACTTACTGGTTCTCCTCAGATTAGGAGGACTGTGCCTTAAAGTACATTGATTGGCCCAATTTTGGGCATTCTCTGCAGCTGGAGGACACCATTCCTTAACAAAAGAAGAGAATATCAGTCACATACCTGTGAATAATCCCTCATAAAGGAGCAACATTTAGAAATTACATTTAAATAAGAAAAAAGACAATTGCAAAATCCTTTTCATCCCATTTTTTGAGGGGAGAGGTAGGTAGGAGCAAAGTTGCTGTGCACCAAGGGAATAGAAACTCTGAAGCCTGATGAAGAATGAATCAGAAAGAAATCAATTATGCTATGGATCTTTCTTCTTCTTTTCATTTTACTTCAAAAGAGACATAACTGTTGATACACCACCAAATTTTCCAGTTTTTTTCTTCCACCTGCCCAGCCTTATGCTTCTCTTGGTTAGGGCTGTGGTAAATCCTTAGGAAAGGTCTGGAGAAAGAACTTGTGGCTAAATAAAATAACGTGACCCTGCATACAGTCCTGTATCTCTCATAGAATCTGCAACTCATTAAAAATAGATTTACAACACACAACTTACCATCTTCATCATGTTGCTGGCAGTTGGTTTTACTTCTCTCCTGAGGGCATTATGTCTGTCAACAATCAGCTTTTGCTGCTCTGCTCTGCTGCTTGACAGAGCACTGAGAGCTTCAGTTTCCTAAATTGAGAAAAAAAAAGTTGTACTTCTGTTTTATTTGAATGCTACTAAATCCTGCATCCTGTGTAGGAAATATTAAGATACCAAAATTTTATTATCAGCCAAGGAGATGATCCCTGTGGGAGAGGAAGGACTGTGGTCTGCTTTCTCTCCTAAGTGTCTCCAGGGCTGCTCCCATGTGGAGCAGCATTTCAGTGGTTCCACAGTGTAGAGCTTAGCAGTAATAACACTGATTCCTGTACTGTATCTTCCAACCCTCTGTGGAGGACTGAGATATTTTGGAATTCCTGTACACTCATACACTTAGGCAACAGAACCAGATTTATTAACCAATATTATAATTTCCTAATGAGGGTTTGTGGAAAGAGGATCTAAAAATCATCTGAATGTATGAATTGTGTTTATGATGTGTTTCTCTTCTGTGTAGTTTTAAACATCCCTATCAAGGTTTTTCTATTGAAGAAATCTGTTGTTTAATCATGGGATCATCTCAGGCCTCTTCATCAGGACATCCCACTGAACAGAAAATGTTTATACCTTTCACGCCATAGATTTTCTTCCAATTCTGTCATAACTAATAAAATTTCTCATGTTTTTCAGATGTCCTCTAATTAAAAAATAGCCATGTGAAGAACTCAGCCTACTCTTTACATCCATTTGCAACTAGTCTAGACTGCAGCATTGAGAGGAGAAATTGAAGAATTAGGGGGCAATGCAGTCAAGCCATTGTTCACATCCAGTGTTTCTGATGCAGAAGTAGCAAACTACAGATTTCAGACTAAATTAGGGTTGGGATGAACCACTCCGTGTGTGCATTCAGAGTTAATTTAGCTGTTTGAGGGAAATCAGGGACATAGGCTGAGCAGATGGGACTGTGAGCAAAGGGAGAGGCAACACCTCAGGACCTGTAGGGTGAGAAAAGAAGAAAGGTAGGTAAATGGTGTCTGTAAACCTGTGTGGAATTAATGGGAAAAGTGCTGGATCTTTAGGAGATCCAGATTATTGGATTTGTGTAACTGGAACTTCTGGAATATACAGTTATGTCTGGCCCAACTTACAAATAATGCTGAATCTTTAGCTGTTTGATTTATGCAAATGTGGAACCAGACAACTGCTTTGAAATGAAGCAGACTTCAAGGATAAATGCTTTCCAGATCCTAGGTAGCTAATACTTCAAGGATAAATGCTTTCCAGATCCTAAATATCTCATCAGACTCTTTCTGCATATGTTTGGTGTGAATAGAAAAAGCCATGTTCAGTCGGTCTACAAGTGCCTCAGGGCCCACCCAAATTTTACAAATAAGAGATCTGTATTCTACCTGTCCAGTGGATGGAGGCAGCACAGCTGTGAGACACAGGAACAGTGCTGGCAGAAGCATCTCTGAAAAGATGAGAATGAGGAATTAATTTATTTTTAATAGAGCTTTCATTTCTCTGAATACAAAATACATCTTTCTCCTGTGTTTCCTGGCTTTTGCTCAAGTTCCTTCCTTCCTTCCTTCCTTCCTTCCTTCCTTCCTTCCTTCCTTCCTTCCTT